>CM031235.1:656572-694171 GCA_018340775.1 Taxus wallichiana var. yunnanensis
ATGGTGCACAGTGATCTTCGTGAAGAAGGATGGATCTTGTGTAGTGGCTAAAATCCCGATGAATAAAGTAATGATCGAGAATGGGTACCCCTTCCCACGCATTGATGATTTATTGATTAGATGAAGGGAGCTATAGTTTTCTCTAAGATAGATCTTAAGTCGGATACCATCATTTCGGCTGGATTACGAGCGGATATTCAGAGGCGACTTTCCATACGAGATATTAAGCATTCCTCACGAGTTCAAAGTGGTACATTTCGGTTTGGCGAATGCCCCATGTGTTTATGAGTTTGATGAATGAGGGTATTTAGGAACTTCCTTGATCAATGCTTCATTACTCGTCTTCCTTGATGACATTCCTAGTTTACTCACGCACACATGAAGAGGAGCACGAGGAGCACCTTCGCTTAGTTCTTGATGTCTTGCGAAACAACACCTTCTACGGAAACTTGGAAAAGTGTGCGTTCTTTCTCGGCTGAGAGTGCGATATTTGGAGCCACATCATTTTAGGGGAAGGTATACTGCAGTCGATCCTTCTAGATTCGAAGCCAGTCATGGATGTTGGCCAGCACCCACTAGTGTGACCTGAGGGTCACGTAGTTTCATGGTCTAGTAGAGTATTCTGAGGAGGTTGTTGGGGACTTCTCTCGGATTGCAGTTTATGTCACTTCTCTTCAGCGGAAAGGAAGAAGTTTTATGGTTCGAGATAGATGTGAGCAAGCCTTGATGCTGCTTTGAAGGAGTGCCTCATTAGAGCACCTTATTCTTGCGGTGCCGGATCCTCAAGGGTGAGTTCTATGTTTGCACATGTGATAGGCCTCCTTGGCGAGGACTTGGAGTATGTTAATGCGAGGGACATTGAATTGCCTTTGGTCTGATGTAAGCTCAAGATTATGAAGCTCAGTTATCCGACCCATGGCTGTGAAGCTTGCGATGATTATATGCATACCTTGAGTGCGGTGAACATTTTCTTCTTGGCGGAGATTTACACTGGGATTGATCACCCGAGTCTTAGCCATCTCTTGGCGGCAATGTCTCGATGCTACCGTCGGCGACGTTGGATGGAGTTACTCACTGTGAGTATGACATGGAGATAGAAGCATGTGAAAGGGAAGGAGAATGTGGGGTGCAGATCACGCTTAGTAAGAGGCAGAGCATGTGGCGTATGTGCCATCGCCGTAGTGCAAGTTCTGGGTAGGATCTTGCAAGCTGGCTTCCTCGGGATAGTTTCCCTTGCGGCGGAGTAGACAATAATTGGTTTACACTATATATTAACATTAACGGGGGTAGGAGAAAATTCTTCAAAGGAGACATGAACTTGATTCTCCTATCATGATCTCTGCGGGAAAAGTAAAGAATGTAAAAGCACTTGCAGCTAAAACATGATTCTAAAGAAACCTACGTGGGAAAACCTTGTTGTAAAATTGCATACTTTAGATGAACCATTGTGTCCTAAGTGTGTGCCTCATGTTTATACTGTAACCAATGTGGGTCCATGTTGTGGAAAGCATGTCTTTAGTTGATTGTATTCCCTAGAGAACTTGTGTAGTGTCGTATTATCATCAAGTAAGTCAAAAAAAAAAAAGTTATCCTGTATTTCACTTTGTGTTGTATGTGTTAGTATTTTGGGCCGTTTACAAATATCATAGCTTTGCACGCAATTTTGCAGGAACAGTGTTAAAGATGTCTTTGTGCTTTTGTGTAGCCGTTCGGTCTAACACACAGTTTCATGGTTTTTAACTCTTTAATGCAGTTTGGTACATGTTACATGACAGAGAAATGAAAATAGAATATTACCGGCTGTTGTAGTTTGTAATGGCGGACTCGCCCTGTTTTGGTAATGAAATGAGTATTGTCGTGTACACTTTTTCTTGATGAGTTAATTGCTAATATTCACAGAAAACATTCATCTGTTACAATTATTTCGAATATGCTTTCCATGACTGTTTTTCTATGTATATTCTGTGGAAGATGAATACCTAATCAGGGCCTCAACAGAATTCACATCATTCGATGAAAATTGTATATATAAACAAAGCTGAAGGTAAGAGGAAAAGTAACTCATATGTCACTTGGAATTTCATTTTTAATTGGAGTTTGATTTTTCCAGTGTTAAACTCACTTTAGCGTGTGTACATATATTTTTATTTTCCATTAATCACATATAAATTTGATATAACTATTTCCTTGTCCATTTTTATGTTTGGAAGAGGATCACCAAATAGCTTCAAATTTTGAGTCAAAGGAACCAGTCATCTATTCACGTTGTTTTCTCCATCTCTTTGAACTTGATTGCTCTCAATGAAATCTTATATTGCAGTGATTAAATGTAAAACGCGTATATTTGTTGAATGCTCACAATTTTTTTTGGGTCATAATCATGAAATATATGTGTTAAATCTTCCAACTCTCTTAAGTAAAAACAGGAAAAAAATATTTGATAAAAATATCTAGGAAAAATTATTGAAATATTATAATTCAAGTGTTTCTTTAAAATTTGTTGCAAAACTTTATCAAATCAATCTTTGTCTGTGTTGGGATTATCACTTCATAGCAAGGAATTTACCTTTTAGATCACTTTTAATTTCAAAAACATTAATATTGTGCACGTGTGTATATATATGAGTACTTGTATGTGTGTATGATTCCAAAGAATTTGAAGAATAAATATTGGAAGTATATTTATAAGCATTTTTATCTAATATATTAATTTAAATCTCTTTAACAAAATGTAAAATCTCATCACAAAAGGATAAAAATTGATAGTAAATTTTTAATTTTATAAATGGAAGAAAAGTATAATAAACTTGTGAGAGAGTGTGTGGGCATGCATGTGTGTATGTGTGTGTTGGTGACGCACATGCACATATATACATATGTGTGTGCACATATGTGCGATGTGTATTTGTGTCTATGTGCATGCATGTGTGTGTGTGTGTGTGCGCGTGCATGTTCATACATGCATAGATACAGATATACATACTATTTGATAACTTATAAGTCAAGAATTTTAATAACATTTGAATTAAATCTAAACGCTTAATAACTAAAATTTTCATTGCACTTTTCTTAGTTTGAGATAATTTTAAAAATTGTTAGCTTGATACCAATGTTAATTTAAAAGTGTGTTAAGAAACTATCGACCAATTTAGAAGTAATGACTAGATTAATGAATTTTGAAGTAATGATTAGATGAATGAATTAATATTGAAAGGGTTGTTCCATCAATGCCTTTGTTGAATTTGATCATGTATGACATGCTTTTTATCGTGGGGAGGTTTATATTGGTTGAGGACATATTCCCCTTTGTTAATTTTGGTTTTGATGTGGTGGATTTTGGTATCAATTTATTTTTTGATGGATTTAGGGTTTGGTGATGTTGAATCTAAAAGGTGTCTAGATTTAGGGTTTGGTGATGTTGAACCTAAAAGGTGTCTAGATGTAGAAATTTTTGGGATGGATGGATAGTTTTGGATAATGATGTTGGATAGGTTTATAAGATTCAAATTAACTAGATTCCTAGATTTTTGGTTTATGGGCCTCGAGAGGTCATCTTTGTTTTGTAATGGATATATTTTTCTAAAAATAAGCAAAAATATATTGCGGTTCTTGACAATAATGCAATTTCGATTAAGAACTTGATCTAGACATTTTTTATATTTTTCCATCACTATTTGGCTTTTCTAGTTTTCTAATTACAATAAATTTGGAGATTGGCATTTGTTTATATTAGTATCAATCTAAAATCTATTTGTAATTGTCTATGTAATGTGTATAAAATTTAATTTAATGGGTTACATTTTTAGCTTCTTGGAATGGAATAAGTCCAAATTTTCTAAAACAAACATTATAAAGAAAAAGTTAGGATTTATAATGTTTAAAATTCTATATCTGATAGTGGCATCTTGGGTTACACAGGCATGTCATGGGAGAGAATTTTAAGAAAAGGGAAACAAAGATGGAGGAGATGTGGAACCCTCACTGGTGGAGAATTTTTCCCTCTCTGTGTCGGGATGGTTGTGGAAACATGAATAATTGGAAGAGTGTGGATGTGGTAGGAAATAGTACATGATAATACTGAGATCATGACCAAAAATATGGTGGGAATTGGGAAAATGGAAATAAGGAGAAGCACAAGTCCAAGGTCGAAGTCATCTAGGGGTTTGGGAGTTACAAGTTCCTCTGCGGATGCATCTCTGTTGAATTTATGCTCTTCTCACAACTATTGAAAAATAATAAACATCAATACTACCAACAATATAAAAAAGGGCATCTCATATTTAACCATGGCAAACTATCAAATCTTCACAGAAGAAGAAATAATGACAGGGAATAAAAGGAAGAAAGTAATGTTGTGGGAGTAGTGTTAAAATGGGATGAAAATATATATCTAATAAAGAAGATAGAGAGATTAACAAACATCATGGGGTTTTTAATCTTTTTATTTTAATGACGTGAAGTGTGGCATGAAACAATGACATGTGATACTAAAATTTTTATCAATCATTAGGCAAAGTTTTTAGTCAATGTTAAAAGAGGTTTACATAATCAAACTTTGTCAAGTTAGTTTTATGGATAACAATTCAACATGGGATTTCATTTCCTACAATGAAGTACTTATATTTCCTTTCATTTTTAATGGCATGCATTAGATATGATACATATTTTCCATATTTAGGATTTCCCAACAGTATTTCATTTCCACAGCAATGTATTTTATATTAGTTGCACGGTAGTAAGGATTTTGTACTCATCCATCGCTTTCTGACTAGATGAGATGAGATGCAAATCAAACTTTGTTACCCCCACAATTATTTTCATACCATAATTTTTAAATGCCTTGAATATAGTCAGCTCCCACTTTTAAATCATATATTTCCCAATGTTCTTCTTATTCATCAAAACTACCACCTCCTCTTGAGTGGAAAATTATCCTTGAAAAGGCCATTGTTAACTCCAATTTTCTCATCATCTACAAAGTTAAAAAAGTTAGGGGAAATGAATTGCAACTTGTTCCTTCGGTCCAAGTCATTGGATGTATCAAAAGAAGTCTCTCTTCCTTTCCACAATTTTGTTATGGGTGACTAAACCGATGCATCATTTCCACAACCTTCCCATGCACGACATCTCATGGGCTTGTCTTAGGCCCATAAAATGTCTTGTAATATTACATCTCTACTTATGCGGTATCTCTCAAAGTCTTTATAACACTATAGTTTGTTGTATGCTTTTAATCCCATGGATCAATCTTCTCAATCGATGCAAAAAAATATAGATGTATTTATTCATTTAGATATTTTTTATTGTGTGCACGTCATGCTACCACTACAACATATAATTTTTTTTACCACAATTATTCCACAACATTTCCACAATTTAAAATAATTGTAACATGTAATGCCACTGTTCTACGTTACACTTGTTCACCCTTTGGCGATCGAGTGCTAAGCATGGAACGTCTTTGTGCCTTGATCTATGGGCGCTCCTTATTTATTTGTGCTCATTTGTGGTGTGGTGTGGTGTAACATCACGTGCCATTTATTCTCTTGTTTGCGAAGCTAAGCATGAATGTCCTCCTTGCTTTATATTTTCCCATCATTGTGTTCCAATTGCTAAATGAGGAGAGTGTAGCTTAAAATTTTTAATCATCGAGGAGGAGAATATAAAAATAAACAAGGAGAGCTTAGTTTAAGTAATCAAGGAAGATTAATGATTATTATTATTGTATATAGATTGTATTTTCTTATTCTTTTTGGTAGTGGTTAAAGCACATTCTTTTCTCCTGGTTAGGCGGCGGATGGGTGACATTTCTTGTCACATCTTAAATGAACTTGTAATGTCTGTTTAGGTGTGAGACAATAGGAGTCGGTGGAGCCTTGACTTCCTTCACCATGATCTCGTTCGATTTTCTTTCAATGCGTCACGGTGGGTGTTGGGCACGTTTTTCTTGGGCCTTTCTTTCTCTTGCACGTTTCTCTGCCTCTTGGATAGGCTGCGCATGAAATGGTTGAGAGGTGTCTTTCTGGTTGCGTGGGCGAGAGAGCCCATCGAAACACATTCTATACTGAGGCGTTTGTCTTTCTAGTTCCACCTTGGGCGCCTTCCCTGCTAGTCGCGTGGGTTTGATATGGCGGGTATAGATGAAGCTGCAGGCTAGGGAAGAAGGCGTGTTACCTCCATGTTCATTGGGTCTGCTGCGAGTTGTGTTACAGTCGGAGATCCATAGCAACTGACTTGTGATAGTAACTTAGCTAGGTGGCGAGGCACATTGCGGTATAGTTGAAGCCTTCGTGAGCGCCTCCAGCGGGTAGGTCATCCAACTATGTTGTTATCTATTCGATGTCATTGCATCCTCGGTCGGGATTCTCCTTGAGGTATTTTTATCAAAATCGACCGTGACAGTGAGAGAGTTACCAGGAGACCTGATGAAATTTATTGCTAAGATTCTCTATTGTTTTCTTGCTTGTTTTACGTTGTAACTCATGGAAGAGTATCTCATAGGCGTGGATCTGTTTCATATCAGAATATTTATGAAGCACATTTTGCTTTGCTATTATATGAGCTTCTTCAACGAGTCACTATGTTGGCAGGCATAAAGGTTTATGTTGGAATTATCACACCTTACAAGCTACAGCTGTAATGTTTGCACCGAGAGTTTGATGTTGTCCTCAAATCTGAAGAAAGAAAGGTTTATTTATCATTACGGTAGATGTCTTTGAGCCGGGAGTGTGATGTAATCATTATGTCTTGTATCCGAGCTTCAAATCATGGGGTTGGATTTGTAGCTGTTATTCACCGCATGAATGTGGCACTAGCACGAGCTCGCAGAGCACTTTGGGTTGAGGGCAAAGCAGCTGCATTGAAGCAATCTAGTGACTAGTCAGCCTTAGTTGAGGATGCTAAGTCTAGGGACTGTTTTATGGATATGGAGTTTTCCCGAAGAGATACCCTCTTGGAAAATAATGGAGAAAGGACAAGGCTGTGTCTAATGCTTTGTTTGCCGGTGCGTTGGTAGATAGATATGCAAAGTGGAAGCAAGCATAAGACACCCAAGCTATAACGACCCAAAATCACACACACAAACAACGCAGTAAAAGACAGGATAATTTTTTTTGACTTACTTCCACACATAACATGATGCAACATGTCGTCACCAAGGGTACAACTAACACTGTGAACAACTTGATACAAGGATGGCCATAAAGGCAGCATGGAAACATTCACATCTTTCAAGGACAATTTACTTTTCTTTTAGACATGACAACATAGAAGTCCAACCACAAAACACACTTACAGTTAGGGCCAACCACAATGAGATATTCTTGGGGTTTATTTATCTTAAAAGGACATCTTGCAATTCTTAGCTTACATTTTCAAGGAGGCTCAAGATATGATTCGTATAATTCAACTTGCCAAGCCAAGTTTATTCTTTTACACTGAGTAATCATCTTTAATCTTCTCTATTAAGACATTCATTTGCTTAATTCGTTTATTTAGAGAAATGGGTAATTTAATTTCACAAGGCCATCTATTAACACTTACGCTACTAGAACTTGTTCATGCCCATATGACAACATGGGTTCACGTTCAACAACTTAAGAGAAAATTACAAGGTACCTTGGATAAAGTTAAAGGAAGGAGGTCAATTGAGTTCATCCTTGAGACATCATTAGTTCTTACTGAGGTTTAATTGGAGCTTGAGGTTTTATACGTAATTATTAACGCTCTTACTTAGGCTTCACTGAAAGAGCTTATCAAGAGGAAGTTACTTAATTTTAAATAGGTGAGAGATAAATTGAGTGGTTTCTAAATTTTCTTCTCTTACTTGTTAAATCTTATTAGAAACTAACCATTTTTTTCTTTAAGCTTGTTTTAGCGTTCACCAAAAGAGTAGTGTTTACTAGTTCGATTAGGGATAACACGTTATATAAAAACACTTTGCGAGGATAGTCTCACTCTTGATTACTTAAGGCATTGTTGTTTTCAAGGGATATAAACCACAACATATTTCTTTGAATAAAACTTTTAGGTAACTTACGTAAGGAAAAGCCACCCCATTAAAACTTACATATAACACATCAATACAAGGTCTTAGAAAGATTTAAATTAACACTTAATTCTCAAGATCCAAGTTTCTGAATGCTTATGCCCGTGAAAAGATTGAATAACATTTCCCACAAAGATAAGTTACCGGTTTACCTACAGAAGGACAAGATAACATCTTCACGCATTTTCTGAACAACCCAAGGCAAGAGGTCTTCTAAATTCCTTTGCAATCACTATTACAAAATTTACCTCACATTGGACATTTTTACAAGAAATTTCATAAATTGCCTGATGAAACCTTTACAATTCTTTCCTTTAATCTACTCGCACAATCCATCTGCACAAATACTAGCTTTAGAATCGGTTCGCGAGAACCCAGGCATGTTAAGGCTACACATTGCAGATAGCTAACATTTAACAATATCGAGAAGGAATGTTCTAATTCTAAAAAGGATTAAATCACAACCCACACTCAAAATTATTAGCATGAGAAAGAAAACTAAACCATCCAAAGCCAAGGAGAAAGTCAAAATACCGGTAAGAACAAAATCACATAAATCAAGGCAAGACCTTATGGGTTAGGAGCAAGAAGGTTAAGAGTGTTGATATCTCCTTCATGTAATCCTATGGATTACGTGATTAGAATCAAAACTTACTCCATCCAACTAAAGGGGTCGAGAAGACAAAACATACTAATTATGATCGTAGGTGTGAAGCAAAATGGCGTTATCCAATTCTCCCGGGGGAGGCTTCATAGCAAAAAGGGTTCGACGCCCTTAAAAGAAAAACAACTCTAGTTTCAGTTTTAACCAAGGAGCTTGACCACTACCTTCTTATAGGATTTCATAAATGTAGGACTAGTTAACAAACAAAACCACTCTTCTAGAAGCGTACAAAGGAGACACAAAAAGGGCCATTATCCTACCAACAACCTTAACCTAAACGTCAACTCCTCTACATAGTATAAGGGAAGGCTAAATCCAAAAGTTGTTAATAATTTTTATATATTTCCGACAATGTCAATAAGTATTAAAATAAAAATTGATTTCCTTAACAAGGCCACAAAATGGGACCTCTTTGTAACCAAGTTTGAAGTATAAGATATTCGAGTTCGAAAACAAAGGGATTTGATACGCAAGAGGGTAAAACACCAACGATACCCCAGACTCAAAGACCCTACCACGAGTGCAAGCACAAAAATAAGAACCAACACACATATTCATCGGGAAGGTTATGCGGTGTAGTCGGGCCTAGAAGTTCATGAGCTCCTTGTCATGGTATAGAAGATGAAAATTTTACCCGATCTATGTGGGTTTATCAAGGAAAAGTCTAGCAAATATCAAACAGATGAATATAACAGCCACCTATTATATTATCACTGAAATCAGCTGTCATCTAACAGGAAACGAGTTCACGAGTCCAATACCATGGATTCCCTACAACTTTTGTTTCAATCTAGCTATTACTAGCTTGCTTGCGACCCTTAATAAAATTGTAGAGATTTCATTCAATAAAACTTACAATGTTTCCCCCTTACTTTAATCAAACAAGAGTTTGGACCAGGAAGTAGGTATAGAAATTCTCTCGACACGTAGAGGCCAAAATAGATGTCAGGTTATTCATCATCTAGAACTAGGTACAACAGTCAACCATGTACAGTTCTAAAACAAAACCCAAATGCCATTTTCTAATCAAACAAAAAGTAAGGAATGCCCACAGGCTTAAACAAGTTTTAGAACACAACGTCACTATTAATGTACCTTTTAGCAAAACAGGGAGAGCCTAAAACAAAAATACGTATTTATTCACCAAATAGAGATATGAAGGCTTAACCTTCCATTTAGTAACCTTCAGTTATAACTACCATCACAGAATTCTTTTAAAAGAGAGTCATATAAGCAAACAAAACTCAATAATGTTTCCTTCCCTACGAACTAGATTGCATCACTCAAAATTGCAGTAACCCATTTAGACAAATATGAAATAGAGTAAGCTATAAGGGAGGAAAGAACATTCCAAGCAAAACCAGCGAAATTGGATCGAGATTTAAAGGAACAACCAACACAATCAGGAAGCGATATAAACAACCACGAAAACATTGTCTAGGCACTATTCAAATAGGAAAGAAAATTCATTTCAAGATACTGAAAGAAGGTAGAAAACTATTACAAGGAGTAGATTTAACATGCCTGTTTTAAACGCTATATCTCATGGCCACGTACGTGCAGACACCTTCTCCCAGCAGTCCCAAAATTATTTCTCCACCAAATTCACGCTTCTCACCCACTCGGCATCCGAATACCACGCAAAAAGAAACAATAACCATTACAGTAAAGCTGCATAGGCACGAGGCGAAGGAGAAAGTTCATTCTAAAGTAGTTAACCCCAATTCCCAGTATGTAATTCCATGAAACAATGAATAGAAATTTGGAATAATTAATAGGGTTTTGCATGTCCTTGCAATATGCTTTTACTCTTGGGTCTAGATTCTAGAACAAGATCGGAAAGTCTTGCGTCCAACTATTCAAACAACTCATGAATTGCTTTCCTATTTAAGGCATTTTCAATTAGTTTTTTTAAAGCCATTAGGACGCACTATTACATTAGTTTACCCATCAATTTGTCGCATGAAAAAACATTCGAAACTAAAATCAAAGTTGATTCGTGCTTACCATTGGAAGTATCACACATTATAGCTTGCTTGATTAACATCACTTTTATCCTTCACACTAAGCAAAATTTCTTTGAAGCATTTTGTCAAACAGTTTACGCGTAATCTACTCGAACGACGTGAAGCAACATTTCCCAACATTGGAAAGGATATTTGTCAGATGATGAAGTAGTTGCAAGAGCTCTTGATATTAAATACCCGCAGCCTACCTGCCGCTCGAGCCCTAATCCTCCTCAAATTGAGCTGATACTATCTCAATAGAAAAACTTGCTCCACATCTGATTATTACAGAGGTTTTAAACTATGTGGAAGCACGGTGATGTCCTTACCCTCCAGATGTATCGATCACATTCAGATGAGTTGGGTTGAGTTTGGAGGTGCTGATTTTGTTAGGTGTCATCAGATTGCTGAGTGTAACTGCAATGGCAGCCCCATCTTGTGGACTCAGAGCTCCCTCGCCTCCTCCCGATCTTATGAACAATGCAGTGCATAAATGAGCATTCAACAGTGACCGTATAAATGCAAGGAGTAATGGGATGATTTGCATACGAGAAGGATTATTAGGCATCACCATTATTACATAAAGCAAACGTGCTTCATGAATATTCTGATGCAAAAGCAGATCCGCCTCAAAGCTTCAACACTCATTTTCTGATTCTTCTTTAATGCCAACCCCAATTCCCTCTTTCTTTGGAGTTATAACTAATTTCTCTACTTCTCTGGGTTCTGGATATGTTTCGTGAGCCACAAGAGGCACACCACTTTTTAGTGTGTGCCTTCAAATCATAAGCAGATCTGTCTGCAAGACCAACACATTCAATCCATCCATATGAACACTCTATTTCTGCATCCCAACAATCGCAAGCATAAAGAGCCATTTCATTCTGTAAATGCTGTCTAAAATGAAGGCGGTCTTTATCAATTCCCAGAGTTGTCAAAAACAAATAAGTTCTTCCAATGAAGTAACCCAACGTCTCATTGTTAATAGTCCCCTTTGCAACTGCATCACCAAGAAGGGAAGCACCAAGCCCCTGCCGCCAGAGGAAACACGACTTCCAAGTTCCACACCACGGCTCGAAACAAGATCAGGAAAACCCAAATCGCCACCGCCCAAGGATTTAGGGCCTCCAAAATCCGAGGTGTCCTGACAATAGCTCGGTTGACCATCCAAATAGTCATAAAGGTCATCACGTGTAGATCTCTGTTAAATTCGATTTTAAGGATACAAAACAAATACCTACAGACCTGTTGCAGGTCTCATTAGAGAATCTTTGCACTAAATTTCATCAGGTCTCCTGGTAACACTCTCACTGTCACATAGTCGATTTTGGCAGAAATATCTTGAAGGAGAATCCAGAATTTGAGGATGCATTCTATACTGAACAGACAACAACAAAGTTGGACAACCTGCTTGTTGGAGTGCTCAAACAGGCTTCTACCAAGTTGTAACACCCTACTACCGCTTAGCTAATCCTGTGCATTGTGCGGTTCTTTGTGGATTCCCGAACAAGAACACACCTCGCAGCACTCAAACACGTTTTCTCTCCTCCCAACGCCTGCAGGACCCAAGAAAAACGTGCCCAACATCCACCCATACGCATTCAAAGAGAATCAAGAAGAGATTATGGCGAAGAAAAACGGGACTCCACCCACTCCCGTCTCCCTCACGCAGACGGAAAAAAAAAAGAAAACGGCGGTCATTACGGCATGCGGAGTCGAGTGGTTGGGAGGAGGCCAGGTGGCGGTGGAGGCCGATGCCCACGGGCATTACATAGTGTGGTTGTTAAACATAAGTAATCAATGAAGCTATATGTTATGCCCTTATTTTGGCTCAGCTGGAATGTTTACATAAAGTAACAATGTTTAGACGCGCTCGGTGATCTTTAGGGAATCATTTTTCAATATGAGGTTGCCACGTTAACTATCACTAAAGATTCATATCTCAAGCATGACTTGAATAATTCTTTCCTTACGAACTTCATGATAGATATAACTTATTTCTAGGTTTTTGCTTTGTAGGTGATGCCCACAAGGCATTACACAAACTATTTGACAAAAATTCTGAGTGAAATATGGCGAAGGACAACAAGGATTGCATGATATGTTTTGGAATGGGTTTGTTGAGAAGGCATAGGAAGTTGAAACAAATCGAGTAACTTTGGTAAATCCATCTCCTACAACCTTTACTTGGGGTGACATCCTTGCTAGGTTCTTCTCTGAAAATATGTCCTCCACCTTGTGTAGATCACTTGTGTTTGAGGTAGCCCGTATAGGGTATGTGAGTTGGTTGTCGATTCCCACAAGAAGTAAAAGCTCAAGGAAAGCAATAGTTGAGCACAAGTGCTTGGAGTCACTTCGGATACAACAATGCTCGTGAACTGTTTGACAAAAATCCTCTTCAATTGCATGGTCTCGCGGATCGTGATTGTGGACCGCTTAGAACTGGTGCACCCGGATTCCAGTACCTATAGTTCTTATGCTGACCCGTGCGGAGTCTGTACGACCTGTTGAAGCTGGAGAAACAGGCAAGATATTTCTACACCTTTCTACTGTTATTTTATTTAAAATTATTGTGAAATTGAACCACTTTTCCTTGCATTGAATTGTTAGTTGGATGTCATGATGGGATATTTCCCCTTTCTGCTTGTTTCTTCTTGTTTTAGCTTTTATCGTTGACAGTATGTTGGTCGAAAGGATGCGTGTGCCCTTTCCCCTAAATGTTATGTTTCTCTTGCTCGAGTGATCGATCTTCCTTTATATATATATATATATATGTACTCTTCTCTACGATAGAGTTCCAGTTATTATTTGTTCCAGCTAGTTTTTAGCAGTCGTTATTGTAAGCGTGCAATAACTATGAAGTTCCTTCCTATCAACCAAGGCTGTCCTTCTTTGTCTTTTGACATAAATTTTTAATGATCTCTCAAGCCACCTAACAACCCTTTTGGCATCGAAAAGGAAAGGTTGCAGGATTAGTGTAATCAACGCTTGGACTATTTCAGGTTAGAGATTCGGTGTTAAAACTTTTAGAATGTTTTAGTTTGCGTGCATCGTGTTTCAACCTCGAGTGTTTAGACTCCTATGTAGCTTCAGCCTAGTTCCTAGGTTTTATAGCCATTCTTAGGAGGTACTTTGACTGCCCCCTTCATCTTGAATCGTAACTAGTTTTTTTATTTAGCTATGTTCGAGGTCTTAATCGTGCAACTCTAGTACCCCCGCTATTTCTGGAATTATTTTGGTCTTCTTCCCTCTCGGAAGGTTGTTGGTGAAATAATCTAGTCTTCTAACTTGTGTTTCCTCCCATTTATTATGACTGTGTTGTTAATTAGGATTGGATAGCTTATATGCACATATGTACCTTAATGTTTTGTGATGAAAATTGCCTTGAATGTTGTCAACCTTGGGAAAAACTTTCATGCAATCAATAGTATGATGGAGCTATAGCAGAAGGAGCTGTTTTGATAATGGAACTTAGTAGTTTATGTTGTACCTTTGTTTGAATGGTTGTCTATGTTACCAAGGGTTGCCTTAAAAATATTGTTGTTTTGGGAAATAGGAAATTTATTTTAAATTAACTGAACTCTAATAATTGATGTGGAGTGTTGTAAATTTTTAGGATTATAAAAGTTGTTGATGACATGTTCATATACTCTTGGTTGATGGACTCTTTTTCTTCTCTCGCGTGATTGCTACTAGTCTACAAGGCATTGGCCTTCTTGAATGATTGGGAAGTCTCTTGGAGTTAGTGGCCAAAACTAGTTTACTTTGCTTATGCTTCGAAACTTATGTTGTGTGGATACTCTATGTGATTTCAGGTTTGAAACTCATTTATACATGGCTTTTTGTGTTAATTCTTGAAACCGTGGTTTCCATTTTCTTGGGCCGATCAACTCTTGTTCTTCTAGAAATATAATATTATAACCTATGCATTTGGTACCTGTGACAAAATTCTGGATGGTTGGTACTTTATATCAAATCGCACTCTTGTGATTGTTATTTAATTATTTACTTGGTGGGAATCCTGCTTTGTTAGATTGGTTATTTCTCCTTATAGGGCCAAGGGCCTTTTGTAGTGCCCACTTCCCTTCGACTTCGTTTTGTTTTGTTGTTTTCGAGACTGATTACTTCACTATGGATTATTATGACCTCTTGTTTTAGCATGCTAGTAGATATCATTGACATGGGACTGTTATTGATTTGATCTTTATATGATGCATATGGTTTACTGGTGGACATTTGATGATGATATTTGTATACTTTTGACAGGGATATTTATCTTAATTCTGACATGGGATATATTTAATCATATTGAGTAGAACTTGATAATTTGACTAATGTGATGATCGTTTTGATATAAATGAAATGTGGAATAAGAATGTGCTAGAAAGTGTTAAGTGATATCGTACTTGCATAGATGATAGTAAATCAGGTGTTGATTATTTTAGATTATATTGTATATTTGGCATGAATGTTTTAATGCGGCCAACAGGCCGAAGGAGGTATTTTCTGTTCTGCAGGTATATTATATTCACAACAAAATTGGGGAGTGGAGACCAACCACATCGGAATTTGAGAAGAATCCAGCTAAGGTCACCATGGCAACAAGTAATTGTGTGTGTGTTAGATTTATCTGGTAAAGGGAAAATTGTGACCTAGGGCTCATGTGTTGTGTTGTTTTAGTTTTTTTCCCTTTTTATTATGTTGGTATGTGTTGCTCTTAGTAAGTGATATTTTACTTGTGTTATTATTCATATTCCTTGGATTGGAGTTTACCCTTTGTTAGCCATGGGTTGTAGTGGGTTAATTAAGTTAATTTGAGATTGTCCTAAACTAATTATAAGATGTGACCTAAGAGAGTTCATTTATTAACCTTGATTTACTTTGGATTTTGTGTGGATTGATGTGTGTTTGAGTTTGAGTGTAACACACTCTACCCCACATGGGAAACTCGAATTTGGCCTTTGAGGCCAAATTTCAAAGCTTGTGGGACAAGTCAAACTTTTCCCACACCTCTTAAAACCCCATGCCAACCCTACCTATGGGTTAGAAGGCCAAATTTAGGGTCTTTTAGGTGTTTTGGGGGGATAAAAGGGTAAAAATATTAATTGCACTTTCTTTCAAATTTAATTTTGTCCTTTGAGGGAGTGGGCTTAGTTGGAGTGTGTAAGTTGCTTGCCTTTCTTTCAACCACTTATTAATGATGCATTGGAATTTGATGTTGACCAAATGATGTGGAGTGGAGGGAAAAGGAGGTGGCATCCTACTTGGAGCCACATCATCCCTCCCTCTCTTTTCTCTATTTATTTGAGCCTCTTGTTTGTTTTGGGGGTTGGAAGTTTCATGTTTTAGTCTTTTTTGTATTTTGGAGAGGAGAGGATTTGGAAGGAGCTTGTGAATTTTTGGAGCTTGTGGATACTTGTGAGAACTTTGTTGGAGCTTGTGGATGCTTGCTTGATCCTTGGAGGGATTTGAGACTTCATATTTGGAGCAAGCTCTACCATGGAAAGGTAGGAGCTTCCCCTTTGTTGCATTATGTTTCTTTTGTCATATGAATGTATTTTTATGTTGTGTTGAATGTTGTTGTTTGAAATGCTTGTTGGGAATGGGTAGAATGCCTAAGTTGGGAGTGAGAGGAGACTATGGGGAGCTTAATTGAGGGAGGCATAAGAGATCATGTGCTTGAGGAGGGAGCTTGGGTTGGGTGTCCACCTTGTAAGAGAAATGCTTGCATTTCTTCTTGTTTTACTTTGAGGGAGCCATAAGAGTTGAGGGAGGCATAAGAGTGAATGGAGGGATAAGGGGTACTTGAGGGAGGCATAAGAGTTGTTAGGGGTATTGTGTTTGCATTGGAGGCTTTTAGGTGGCACCCATTCCCATTGGGAGGCATAAGTGGCTTCCCCATATGTCTTACTCTTGTGGCTTTCTTGGTAAGCCTTGTGACTTATTGTTGTGATTGTTTTCCCTCTTGTTGTGATGGTTGATTCTCTTGTTTTGAAGGAATATGGAATGCATGTGAAATGTTATGTTTGTTATGTGGAAGCTTGTAGTTGCCATGAGTTGGATTCTCTCCCATTGTGATGTAGTTGGGGCTCGGGGGCCAATGGAGAGGATGGCTTCTCTTCTCCATTGGGTATTTTGGTTGGGAGGAGAGCGTTGCCTCTCCCCTTATTTTGTTGTGAATCAAGCGAAACTATGGAGGAGCCACCTTGTGGATATTTGGAGCATTGGGACCTTGTTGTTGACAATGTAAAAACACCATGTATTTACCCACCTTGAGTGGAGGAAAAATGTAATATTGCTTTGTTTCCTTTAGCCTCTATTATTGTAAATTTGTTCCACATGAAGTAGAAAATGTTGTAACAAAATGTTGAAGGAAAGTTGTTTTTGAACTTCATTTGTAAGCTTGTGATGGGGATGGAATTTAAAGTTGCAAGAAAGACAATCCATTCATTCTCTTTTAACTTGTCTTGGAACCTCTTATAAATGTATAGATCTTGTTGAAATGTTGGTAGATCTTGTTTAAAACTTAATGGAAATATTGTAGGTCTCCTTAGTGGAATGTTAGGAAAAATTACAAGAAAATATACATACTAGATTTCATTTTGTTGTTTTAAAAAAAAGGGGATGTATTGAAAAGTGAGAATATTAATGCATTACCTCTTGTTGTATTGTTGATGAAAGGAATTAAGTTTTAACTAGGTTCCAATATTCCAATAAAGTAAAGCATACCCTAACTCTATCATGTTCTTCTTCATTTAAGAATTTCTTGTAAATCCATTGGCTAATTATTAAAGGAAATGATATCAAACCTAATTGGAAATCCATGCTACGTTTATTGAATTGTGTAGAAGGAAATCAAATAAACTTGGAGTTCCTTACAAATGCTCCTATTAAAATCTGTAGAAAGAAATTTTATTGTAAAAATCCTAAGCTTATTTAGCTCCTTTCCCTTTTCTTTTGATAATAAGGAAAACTGATTTTTAAAATATAATTCGTATTAAAGTATTATTAAAACTTAATAGAAATCCATTAGTAAATTGTAATATCCCAGCATACTGAATATATTCTTATATATATTAACCAAGCATACTAATAATAATTATATATATATATTTAATTCAAACCGACGTATGGCCGTAACAGGCTTCCATCCTGACCCGCGTATGAACTGTTTTTCCTTTATTTGCAAAGCAAATCGTGCCCCCTGAATATTCTGGTATGAAACGGATCCATCTCTATGAGATTCTCTCCCACGAGTTGTAGGGAAGATAGATAGACCTCTGTAGAAAATCTTGGTGATAAATTTCATCTAACTCCACGTAAGACTCTCCCTGTTCCTCATTCGACCCTGCTTAAAATTTCATGAAGGGAAGACCCGAATTTGAGGGTGCATTTGACACTAAACGTGTAAAAAACGTAGTTGTTATCCCGCATGACAGGTGAGCTGGGGCAGGTCACACGAGTTCTGTGAGAGAGGTTCCTTGATCAACACCCACTATTGCGTTGACAGGTGATATATCCCTCATTCGCCGCTGAGGACCCTGCCTAAGGAGGGCATTTGTGAGTATAGAAACAATAAACTAAACAGCTGTGCAGATACATTCGACACAGGCATATCCAGTCTCTTTTTGCACCACTTTGCAAGCAACTGCGTTTCATGAATATTCTGATATGAAACAGATTTACCTCTATGAGATTTTCCTCTACTCTCGCCTTTCGCTGCCTCCCCATCGATTTTGATAAAATTACTCAAAGGAGAATTTCTGAATTTGAAAATGCATTCAATATTGAATAGATAGCAATATAGTTGGACAGACTGCCTGTTCTCCCCACTGAGCTATAGGCGCTTTACTATACTCTCCGCCCAACTCACATCTTACAGCACCCAATGAAAGTGGAGGTAACTCGCCCCCTCACGCACCAAAGATATTTCTGCTCACCTTTCCTGTATCCACGCGCCTAGGACAGCGTAAAATAGTGGGCCGACTGTGTGTAAGCCAGAGACTTGCAAATCTAGGTGAATAATCGTTGATGTGGCCCAAAGATTGTTGATCACGCCTGTCCCAGCGTTAGGTGTATATTTAATTGCCTCCTTGAAGCCACGCGGCTGTGTAGAGTGTAGGTCTAGCTATTCTTTTCAAAGTGAAATAAATAAACGCGGCCAGCAAGGAGTTTTCTTGCACGCAAGGGGGGAGAATGGTGTTTAATGCGTTGGCAGGTGGCCATTACAGCCACCCACCCCCACCATGTCTTCCCACCTTCTTCTTTTTGAATGTCCTCCACGTAGTGGCTTGGGCCACGTCTTGGCATTTTGCTTTTGCCTCCATTTGAACGGCTCGCTATGATCTCACCACATCCTGTGCATTGTGGAATGTTGTGTGGCGATTGGAGGTTAATGTGGCTTTGTTTGTATGGCCGACTGTTGATAGGGTCGAGTTGGAAGCTCGTTATGCATTGGTTGAATAGGTCATTCAATGTGGCAAGTTGGTTACCTCTCTAACCACCCTCGCATCGGGCTTGATGTGCAATGTTGAACCCGTGCTAAGTAACGTGGTCATGCCACGTTGATGGTATGTGGACCGAGTTGGTGATATGGTGGGTGGTGGGGTATAACCCAAACCAATAAAAATTTCAGTTCGTTCCCCCATATGTGAACCGTCAATGCTAATGAGCTCGTCAGGAAGTAATTAGCTCGTCCACATATTCCAGACTCGCCCAATGCAAATAATAACTCACCGAGTGGTGTGGAGTAGCTTGGTCTCCAATAAAGCTCACCAAGTTTATTCGAACAGCTCGCTAGGAGTGGATTGACCTCTACATAACTTCGATTGGCGGTACACATATAAACTAACCTCCTTGAGCCGTGTGAAAACAACTCAAAGTATAGTTTCGTTTACTTTCAAAGTGGAATATGATTAAGTTAAAATTTTGTCTTTTGGTTTATAAACACATGAATCTTGCAAACGAAGTTAAATAATTAAAAAAAAAAATTGTCGCATTTTCAGGTTGTTTGTTGTGGAACGAAAGTTCTTGATGCGTCGTCTTTTTACGGCGTTACATTTTGGTATCAGAGCCAGGGGTTCAAAGCTGGGACCCTTGGGCACACGCAAGAAAACACAAAACAGGAACATTCAACCTAGTGCAGAGCTAATTGTTATTTTTTTTTTAATAAGTAAAAACTACAATGTTGATAATTATAGTAAACAACAAATTTAGAAAACTGGCACGAGACTTAGAACGATGAACTAACCCTCACCTTGATACATGCGGGAGGCACGGATTGGGTGAGGGTCTCTTCATATAGACCTAGACATACCACCGCCGAGTAGGCCGTAGTAGCCCTTCTACCTCGGATCTTGCGGAGACACTCCGGATGTCAATGCCTCTATCTGCGCGGAGAGCCCTTGGGAGGACGACTTGCTGGAGACATAGTTTGGAGCCATCGGTAGATGCACGAGGCATCCCTCGACACGGCGAGGAGCACGGAGCGAGAGAACTTCCGTGCAGATTTGGCTAGGCGGACTCGCCACGAGAGAGACATGGGGACGAGGATCTCGGGACATAGGGACAAGTCTCGTAGCCTTAGGCGAGAGGGAGGAGTATTCGAGATAGACCTAGGATTCATCATACGACGATTGCGGATCATATCGGGGAGATCCACGAAGCTATGACCATCTCACTATTCAGTGATACTGAGGCGGTTTTCGGTAGAGGCTGGTTGGTGAGCTTGAGTGGATGCTTGAAGCTCTGCCCTTGCACTAGCAACACGACAGCTCTTGTTCCAATCCATCTTCCGAAGGATGGAGCGGGGAGTGCAGTGGAGGACCGAGGAGCGAAGCTCCATGTTGACTCGGAGGCGATTACACAGGAGGCTGTTTGAGGAGCGTTTCGGGAGAGCGGTATTTACCCAGGAGATTTATACGGCGACGAGATAGGCGAGTTTCATGACCTCCGTCGGGCATCGATGATAGTAGGCGAGTATGAGAGTCGATTTACTGGACCTACTCGATCGTTGACTATATGCGGGATGAGCGAGTGCAGGATTCATAGGTTCATCCGGGGCACGAACTTGGATTTAGGTGGCAAAGTGCACATTCACTACCCACAGGACATTAGCAGAGCCCATGGAGAAGGCCTATATTACGGAGGAGACACGGGAAAGACGCGGCGAGGCTAGAGACAGTTTGAGAGATGAATCCAGCGAGATGCGAGGATAGTAGGTCGAAGGGTCGAGTTCCTCCTCCACGGGGTGGACGAGTTCGAGGCAAGCTTCATTCGAGCCACCATAGTAGCGGCGGCGAGACCCGCCCACCTTACGACCTCCTCGAGATATTTGATGCCACGAGAGGGGCGTAGTATGGGGCCTCCTCTAGGGTCCCATCGAGGACACGAGTGCACCGAGAGCTCGGTCGGCAAGAGCTCGTCGGCGAGACCTCGCCCGATCCATAGCCGGATCGTCGGGATCTCGTATATCTCGATCATCTAGAGTACCCAGTAGAGCTACTTCCCAGCTTTGGCGAGGCCGGCGGTATTATTGTTGTGGTGTTGTTGGATATCATTGGAGAGATTGCCCACGAGACCCTAACAAGGGTAAGATGCGAGCTCGAGCCTCTTTTGTTGGAGATATGGCACGGAGTCATCGGATCTACGTAGTGGTCGAGAACCGCCAGGTGAGCACTAAGTCTTGTGATCGAGACGACAGGTAGTATTGGTGGTATTTCCACCTCTATATTATTTGATTCTAGTTCTTCTAATTCTTTTATTGCACCATCCTTAGTAGAGCGTTGTAGGCTGGTGGTAATTAGCAGGGCCGTAGTTAGGGCGTTGAGATGGCTTTTGGAGCCAAGATTTACCTGACTCCTTAGTCGAGGAGTGTGTAGTGGATTTGGGACCCTTCACCACTACTTCGATCTTTGGATCCTTCCATTAGGATCTTATGACATCATTTTAGGCATGGATTGGTTGTCCGCTCACAGAGCTAGAGTGGATTGTTACCACAAGACTATTGCTTGCATAGATGATCTTGGAGTAGAGTCAGTGATATCAGGAGTTAGGAGGGCCATATCCATTCGCACCATCTCCGCTATGCAGCTTAAGCGGTGTGCGCGACAGGGTTGTCAGATGTTTGCTATTACGGTCAGTGACAGATCGGAGGATGAGTCGAGAGGACCTTCCCTCAATGATCATCCCATCTTGTCAGAGTTTTCCGATGTGTTCCCAGGGGAGCTACCGGGATTACCTCCCCCACGTGAGATCGACTTCCATATAGATCTAGTTCCAGCGCAGAGCCTATCTCACGAGCACCCTATCGGATGACTACTCCTGAGTTATGCGAGCTCAAGTTGCAGCTTGAGGACCTTCTGTAGAAAGGCCTAATCCGTCCTAGTGTATCCCCTTGGGGTGCACCAATGATCTTCGTGAAGAAGAAGGATGGATCTCTTCGGTTGTGTATTGACTACCGTCAGCTGAATAAAGTAATGATCAAGAATCGTTACCCCCTTCCACGCATTGATGATTTATTTGATTAGATGAAGGGGGCTATAGTTTTCTCTAAGATAGATCTTAAGTCAGGGTACCATCAGCTCAGGATTACGGAGACAGATATTCACAAGACACTGACTTTCCATACGAGATATGGCAACTACGAGTTCAAAGTGGTACATTTCGGTTTGACGAATGCCCCCGCAGTGTTTATGAGTTTGATGAATGGGGTATTTAGGAACTTCCTTGATCGCTTCATGCTCATCTTCCTTGATGACATTCTAGTTTACTCACGCACACATGAGGAGCACGAGGAGCACCTTCGCGAGGTTCTTCAGTGTCTTCGCGAACAACACCTTTACGGAAACTTGGAAAAGTGTGCGTTCTTTCGGCTGAGGTGCGGTATTTGGGCCACATCATTTCGGGAAGGTATCGCGGTCGATCCTTCTAAGATTCGAGCCATCATGGATTGGCCAACACCCACTAGTGTGGCCACCGAGGTGCGTAGTTTCATGGGTCTAGTAGGGTATTACGGGAGGTTTGTTCGGGACTTCTCTCGGATTGCGCACCTATCACTTCTCTTGGCGGAAAGGAAGAAGTTTTTATGGTCGAGATAGATGTGAGCAAGCCTTGATGCCAACGAAGGAGTGCCTCATGAGAGCACCTATTCTTGCAGTGCCGGATCCTCAGGGTGAGTTCTATGTTTGCATAGATGCCTCCTTGGCAGGACTTGGAGGTATGTTAATGCGGGGAGGGTAGAGTAGTTGCCTTTGAGTCTCGCAAACTCAAAGATTATGAGCTCAATTATCCGACCCATGACCTTGAGCTTACAGCAGTTGTACATGCCTTAGTGCGGTGGAGACATTTTCTTCTTGGCCGGAGATTTACACTCAGGATTGATCACTTGAGTCTTCGCCATCTCTTGAGCGGCCCAATCTCAATGCTCGTCGGCGACGTTGGATGGAGTTACTCTGTGAGTATGACATGGAGATAGAGCATGTGAAAGGGAAGGAGAATGTGGTTGCAGATGCCTTGAGTAGGCGGAGGCATGTGGCTATGGCCATCGCCGTGGGTGCAGTTTACGGAGTAGGATCTTGCGGCGACTTCCTCGGGATAGTTTCTACCTTGCGGCGGAGTAGAGATTGAGTCTCGGGGACCCCTTGAGGAGAGATTTGATGGATTTTCATTAGAGCGAGATGGCCTTCTCGGACACGAGGTCGGATATATGTTCCTAGAGATGGAGGCTTGAGACATGACATTTTGTGAGTCTCATCGTGCACCTTATTGACCCATCCCGGGGTGAAGAAGATGCACGCCACCACCGAGACAATTGTACTTTTGGAGAGGACTTGAGAGAGACATAGCTTCATTTGTGTCATGTTGTTTAGAGTGCCCGAGAGGGTGAAGGCCGAGCATCGGCATCTGGCGGCCTTCTCTATCCTCACGCCATCTTTGGAGTGGAAGTGGGACACCATCTCCATGGACTTCATCATTGGATTACAAATGAATAAGTTAATCAAGTAAATGAAGTAACCTCTTGCCATCCAATAATTGGTTTACACTATATATTAACATTAACGGGGTAGGAGAAAATTCTTGAAAGGAGACATGAACTTGATTCTCCTATCATGATCTCTCACAGGAAAAGTAAAGAATGTAAAAGCACTTGCAGCTAAAACATGATTCTAAAGAAACCTTACGTGGGAAAACCTTGTTGTAAAATTGCATACTTTAGATGAACCATTGTGTCCTAAGTGTGTGCCTCATGTTTATACGTAACCAATGTGGGTCCATGTTGTGGAAAGCATGTCTTTAGTTGATTGTATTCCCTAGAGAACTTGTGTAGTGTCGTATTATCATCAAGTAAGTCAAAAAAAAAAGTTATCCTGTATTTCAACTGTGTTGTATGTGTTAGTATTTTTGGGCAGCGTTACAAATATCATAGCTTTGCACTTGATTTTGCAGAACAGTGTTAAAGATGTCTTTGTGCTTTTGTGTAGCCGTTCGGTCTAACACACGGTTTCATGGTTTTTAACTCTTTAATGCAGTTTGGTACATGTTACATGACAGAGAAATGAAAATACAATATTACCGGCTGTTGTAGTTTGTAATGGCGGACTACTGTTTTGGTAATGAAATGAGTATTATCGTGTACACTTTTTCTTGATGAGTTAATTGCTAATATTCACGGAAAACATTCATCTGTTACAATTATTTCGAATATGCTTTCCACATTGTTTTTCCATGTATATTCTGTGGAAGATGAATACCTAATCGGGCCTCAACAGAATTCACATCATTCGATGAAAATTGTATATATAAACAAAGCTGAAGGTAAGAGGAAAAGTAACTCATATGTCACTTGGAATTTCATTTTTAATTGGAGTTTGATTTTCCAGTGTTAAACTCACTTTAGCGTGTGTACATATATTTTTATTTTCCATTAATCACATATAAATTTGATATAACTATTTCCTTGTCCATTTTATGTTTGGAAGAGGATCACCAAATAGCTTCAAATTTTGAGTCAAAGGAACAGTCATCTATTCACGTTGTTTTCTCCATCTCTTTGAACTTGATTGCTCTCAATGAAATCTTATATTGCAGTGATTAAATGTAAAACGCGTATATTTGTTGAATGCTCACAATTTTTTTGGGTCATAATCATGAAATATATGTGTTAAATCTTCCAACTCTCTAAGTAAAAACGGAAAAAAATATTTGATAAAAATATCTAGGAAAAATTATTGAAATATTATAATTCAAGTGTTTCTTTAAAATTTGTTGCAAAACTTTATCAAATCAATCTTTATCTGTATTGGGATTATCACTTCATAGCATGAGGAATTTACCTTTTAGATCACTTTTAATTTCAAAAACATTAATATTGTGCACGTGGTGTATATATATGAGTACTTGTATGTGTGTATGATTCCAAAGAATTTGAAGAATAAATATTGGAAGTATATTTATAAGCATCTTTATCTAATATATTAATTTAAATCTCTTTAACAAAATGTAAAATCTCATCACAAAAGGATGAAAATTGATAGTAAATTTTTAATTTTATAAATGGAAGAAAAGTATAATAAACTTGTGAGAGAGTGTGTGGGCATGCATGTGTGTATGTGTGTGTTGGTGACGCACATGCACATATATACATATGTGTGTGCACATATGTGCGATGTGTATTTGTGTCTATGTGCATGCATGTGTGTGTGTGTGTGCGCGTGCATGTTCATACATGCATAGATACGGATATACATCTTGTTTGATAACTTATAAGTCAAAAATTTTAATAACATTTGAATTAAATCTAAGCGCTTAATAACTAAAATTTTCATTGCACTTTTCCTACTTTGAGATAATTTTAAAAATTGTTAGCTTGATACCAATGTTAATTTAAAAGTGTGTTAAGAAACTATCGACCAATTTAGAAGTAATGACTAGATTAATGAATTTTGAAGTAATGATTAGATGAATGAATTAATATTGAAAGGGTTGTTCCATCAATGCCTTTGTTGAATTTGATCATGTATGACATGCTTTTTATCGTGGGGAGGTTTATATTGGTTGAGGACATATTCCCCTTTGTTAATTTTGGTTTTGATGTGGTGGATTTTGGTATCAATATATTTTTGATGGATTTAGGGTTTGGTGATGTTGAATCTAAAGGTGTCTAGATTTAGGGTTTGGTGATGTTGAACCTAAAAGGTGTCTAGATGTAGAAATTTTTGGGATGGATGGATAGTTTTGGATAATGATGTTGGATAGGTTTATAAGATTCAAATTAACTAGATTCCTAGATTTTTTGGTTTATGGGCCTCAAGAGAAGGTCATCTTTGTTTTGTAATGGATATATTTTTCTAAAAATAAGCAAAAATATATTGCGAGTTCTTAGACAATAATGCAATTTCAGTTAAGAACTTGATCTAGACATTTTTTCGGTATTTTTCCATCACTATTTGGCTTTTCTAGTTTTTCTAATTACCAATAAATTTGGAGATTGGCATTTGTTTATATTAGTATCAATCTAAAATCTATTTGTAATTGTCATGTAATGTGTATAAAATTTAATTTAATGGGTTACATTTTTAGCTTCTTGGAATGGAATAAGTCCAAATTTTCTAAAACAAACATTATAAAGAAAAAGTTAGGATTTATAATGTTTAAAATTCTATAATACAATGTCTGGCATCTTGGGTTACCTGAGCATGTCATGGGAGAGAATTTTAAGAAAAGGGAAACAAAGATGGAGGAGATGTGGAACCCTCACCTGGTGGAGACTTTTTTCCCTCTCCTGTGTCAGGATGGTTGTGGAAACATGAATAATTGGAAGAGTGTGGATGTGGTAGGAAATAGTACATGATAATACAGATCATGACCAAAAATATGGTGGGAATTGGGAAAATGGAAATAAGGAGAAGCACAAGTCCAAGGTCGAAGTCATCTAGGGGTTTGGGAGTTACAAGTTCCTCTGCGGATGCATCTCTGTTGAATTTATGCTCTTCTCACAACTATTGAAAAATAATAAACATCAATGCTACCAACAATATAAAAAGGGCATCTCATATTTTACCATGGAAAACTATCAAATCTTCATAGAAGAAGAAATAATGACAGGGAATAAAAGGAAGAAAGTAATGTTGTGGGAGTAGTGTTAAAATGGGATGAAAATATATATCTAATAAAGAAGATAGAGATTACCAAACATCATGGGGTTTTAATCTTTTTATTTTAATGACGTGAAGTGTGGAATGAAACAATGACATGTGATACTAAAATTTTTATCAATCATTAAGCAAAGTTTTTAGTCAATGTTAAAAGTAATTTACATAATCAAACTTTGTCAAGTTAGTTTTATGGATAACAATTCAACATGGGATTTCATTTCCTCTGATGAAGTACTTATATTTCCTTTCATTTTTTAATGGCATGCATTAGATATGATACATATTTTCCATATTTAGGATTTCCCAACGATACTTCATTTCCACAACAATGTATTTTATATTAGTTGCACGGTAGTAAGGATTTTGTACTCATCCATCGCTTTACGACTAGATGAGATGAGATGCAAAATCAAACTTTATTACCCCCACAATTATTTTCATACCATAATTTTTAAATGCCTTGAATATAGTCAGCTCCCACTTTTAAATCATATATTTCCCAATGTTCTTCTTAGTCATCAAAACTACCACCTCCTCTTGAGTGGAAAATTATCCTTGAAAAGGCCATTGTTAACTCAATTTTCTCATCATCTACAAAGTTAAAAAAGTTAGGGAAATGAATTGCAACTTGTTCCTTCGGTCCAGTCATTGGATGTATCAAAAGAAGTCTCTCTTCCTTTCCACAATTTTGTTATGGGTGACTAAGCGATGCATCATTTCCCATGAACCTTCCCATGCACAACATCTCATGGGCTTGTCTTAGGCCCATAAATGTCTTGTAATATTACATCTCTACTTATGCGGTATCTCTCAAAGTCTTTATAACACTATAGTTTGTTGTATGCTTTTAATCCCATGGATCAATCTTCTCAATCGATGCAAAAAATATAGATGTATTTATTCATTTAGATGTTTTTATTGTGTGCACACGTCATGCTACCACTACAACATATAATTTTTTTTACCACAATTATTCCACAACATTTCCACAATTTAAAATAATTGTAACATGTAATGCCCTGTTCTACGTTACACTTGTTCACCCTTTGGCGATCGAGTGCTAAGCATGGAACGTCTTTGTGCCTTCGATCTATGGAACGCTCCTGCTTTATTTGTGCTCATTTGTGGTGTGGTGTGGTGTAACATCACGTGCCATTTATTCTCTTGTTTGCGAAGCTAAGCATGAATGTCCTCCTTGCTTTATATTTTCCCATCATTGTGTTCCAATTGCTAAATGAGGAGAGTGTAGCTTAAAATTTTTAATCATCAAGGAGGAGAATATAAAACTAAACAAGGAGAGCTTAGTTTAAGTAATCAAGGAGAAGATTAATGATTATTATTATTGTATATAGACTGTATTTTCTTATTCTTTTTGGTAGTGGTTGAAGCACATTCTTTTCTCCCTGGTTAGCTGGCGGATGGGTGACATTTCTTGTCACATCTTAAATGAACTTGTAATGTCCTGTTTGGTGTGAGACAGTGGGAGTCGGTGGAGCCTTGACTTCCTTCACCATGATCTCGTTCTGATTCTCTTTCAATGCGTACAGGTGGGTGTTGGGCACGTTTTTCTTGGGCGTTTCTTTCTCCTGGCACGTTTCTCTGCCTCTTGGATAGACTGCGCATGAAATGGTTGAGAGGTGTCTTTCCTGGTTGCGTGGGCAGAGAGCCCATCGAAACCTGTTCTATACAGGCGTTTGTCTTTCTAGTTCCACCTTGGGCACCTTCCCTGCTGGTCGCGTGGGTTTGATATGGCGGGTATAGATGAAGCTGCAGGCTAGGGAAGAAGGCGTGTTACCTCCACGTTCATTGGGTGCTGCGAGTTGTGTTCTCGCAGTCGGAGATCCATGCTGCGTTGACTTGTGATAGTAACTTAGCTAGGTGGCAGGCACATTGCGGTATAGTTGAAGCCTTCGTGAGCGCCTCCAACGGTGTAGGTCATCCAACTATGTTGTTATCTATTCGATGCTCGCGTCATCCTCAATTCGGGATTCTCCTTCAAGGTATTTTTATCAAAATCGACTGTGACAGTGAGAGAGTTACCAGGAGACCTGATGAAATTTATTGCTAAGATTCTCTATTGTTTTCTTGCTTGTTTTACGTTGTAACTCATGGAAGAGTATCTCATAGGCGTGGATTTGTTTGAGATCGGAATATTTATGAAGCACATTTTGCTTTGCTTTATTATATGAGATTCTTGAACGAGTCACTATGTTGGCGAGCATAAAGGTTTATGTTGGAATTATCACACCTTACAAGCTACGGTGTAATGTTTGCCTAGAGTTTGATGTTGTCCTCAAATCTGAAGAAAGAAAGGTTTATTTATCATTACGGTAGATGTCTTTGAGCCGGGAGTGTGATGTAATCATTATGTCTTGTATCAGAGCTTCAAATCATGGGGTTGGATTTTTGCTTTGTTATTCACCGCATGAATGTGGCACTAGCACGAGCTCGTAGAGCACTTTGGGTTGAGGGCAAAGCATTGCATTGAAGCAATCTAGTGACTAGTCGGCCTTAGTTGAGGATGCTAAGTCTAGGGACTTTTTTTATGGATATGGAGTTTTCCCGAAGAGATACCCTCTTGGAAAATAATGGAGAAAGGACAAGGTTTGTGTCTAATGCTTTGTTTGCAGTGCGTTGGTAGATAGATATGCAAAGTGGAAGCAAGCATAAGACACCCAAAAGCTATAACGACCCAAAATCACACACACTGAAACAACGCGATAAAAAGACAGAGATAAATTTTTTTGACTTACTTCCACGCATAACATGATGCGACATGTCGTCACCAAAGTACAACTAATCTGTGAACAACTTGATACAAGGATGGCCATAAAGGCAGCACGGAAACATTCACATCTTTCAAGGACAATTTACTTTTCTTTTAGACATGACAACATAGAAGTCCAACCACAAAACACACTTACAGTTAGGGCCAACCACAATGAGATATTCTTGGGGTTTATTTATCTTAAAAGGACATCTTGCAATTCTTAGCTTACGTTTTCAAGGAGGCTCAAGATATGATTCGTATAATTCAACTTGCCAAGCCAAGTTTATTCTTTTTACACTGAGTAATCATCTTTAATCTTCTCTATTAAGACATTCATTTGCTTAATTCGTTTATTTAGAGAAATGGGTAATTTAATTTCACAAGGCCATCTATTAACACTTACGCTACTAGAACTTGTTCATGCCCATATGACAACATGGGTTCACGTTCAACAACTTAAGAGAAAATTACAAGGTACCTTGGATAAAGTTAAAGGAAGGAGGTCAATTGAGTTCATCCTTGAGACATCATTAGTTCTTACTGAGGTTTAATTGGAGCTTGAGGTTTTATACGTAATTATTAACGCTCTTACTTAGGCTTCACTGAAAGATCTTATCAAGTGGAAGTTACTTAATTTTAAATAGGTGAGAGATAAATTGAGTGGTTTCTAAATTTTCTTCTCTTACTTGTTAAATCTTATTAGAAACTAACCATTTTTTCCTTTAAGCTTGTTTTAAGCGTTCACCAAAAGAGTAGTGTTTACTAGTTCGAGTTAGGGATAACACGTTATATAAAAACACTTTGTAAGGATAGTCTCACTCTTGATTACTTAAGGCATTGTTGTTTTCAAGGGGATATAAACCACAACATATTTCTTTGAATAAAACTTTTAGGTAACTTCAGTAAGGAAAAGCCACCCCATTAAAACTTACATATAACACATCAATACAAGGTCTTAGAAAGATTTAAATTAACACTTAATTCTCAAGATCCAAGTTTTACAATGCTTATGCCCGTGAAAAGATTGAATAACATTTCCCACAAAGATAAGTTACCAGTTTACCTACAGAAGGACAAGATAACATCTTCACGCATTTTACGAACAACCCAAGGCAGAGGTCTTCTAAATTCCTTTCAATCACTATTACAAAATTTACCTCACATTGGACATTTTTACAAGAAATTTCATAAATTGCAGCGATGAAACCTTTACAATTCTTTCCTTTAATCTACTCGCACAATCCATACTGCACAAATACTAGCTAGAATCGGTTCGCGAGGCCAGAGCATGTTAAGGCTACACATTACATGATAGCTAACATTTAACAATATCGAAAAGGAATGTTCTAATTCTAAAAAGGATTAAATCACAACCTGACTCCAAAATTATTCGCATGAGAAAGAAAACTAAACCATCCGGCAAGGAGAAAGTCAAAATACCGGAAGAACAAAATCACATAAATCAAGGCAAGACCTTATGGGTTAGGAGCGAGAAGGTTAAGAGTGTTGATATCTCCTTCATGTAATCCTATGGATTACGTGATTGGAATCCAAAACTTACTCCATCCAACTAAAGGGGTCCAAGAGAAGACAAAACATACTAATTATGATCGTAGGCGTGAAGCAAAATGACGTTATCCAATTCTCCCAGGGGGAGGCTTCATAGCAAAAAGGGTTCGACGCCCTTAAAAGAAAAACAACTCTAGTTTCAGTTTTAACCAAGGAGCTTGACCACTACCTTCTTATAGGATTTCATAAATGTAGGACTAGTTAACAAACAAAACCACTCTTCCAGAAGCGTACAAAGGAGACACAAAAAGGGCCATTATCCTACCAACAACCTTAACCTAAACGTCAACTCCTCTACATAATATAAGGGAAGGCTAAACCCAAAAGTTGTTAATAATTTTTATATATTTCCGACAATGTCAATAAGTATTAAAATAAAAATTGATTTCCTTAACAAGGCCACAAAATGGGACCTCTTTGTAACCAAGTTTGAAGTATAAGATATTCGAGTTCGAAAACAAAGGGATTTGATACGCGAGAGGGTAAAACACCAACGATACCCCACTCAAAAGACCCTACCACGAGTGCAAGCACAAAAATAAGAACCAACACACATATTCATCAGGAAGGTTATGCAGTGTAGTCAGGCCTAGAAGTTCTATGAGCTCCTTGTCAATGGTATAGAAGATGAAAATTTTACCCGATCTATGTGGGTTTATCAAGGAAAAGTCTAGCAAATATCAAACAGATGAATATAACAGCCACCTATTATATTATCACTGAAATCAGCTGTCATCTAACAGGAAGCGAGTTCACGAGTCCAATACCATGGATTCACCTACAACTTTTGTTTCAGTCCAGCTATTACTAGCTTGCTTGCGACCCTTAATAAAATTGTAGAGATTTCATTCAATAAAACTTACAATGTTTCCCCCTTACTTTAATCAAACAAGAGTTTGGACCAGGAAGTAGGTATAGAAATTCTCTCGACACGTAGAGGCCAAAATAGATGTCAGGTTATTCATCATCTAGAACTAGGTACAACAGTCAACCATGTACAGTTCTAAAACAAAACCCAAATGCCATTTTCTAATCAAACAAAAAGTAAGGAATGCCCACAGGCTTAAACAAGTTTTAGAACACAACGTCACTATTAATGTACCTTTTAGCAAAACAGGAGAGCCCTAAACAGGAAATACGTATTTATTCAACCAAATAGAGATATGAAGGCTTAACCTTCCATTTAGTAACCTTCAGTTATAACTACCATCACAGAATTCTTTTAAAAGAGAGTCATATAAGCAAACAAAACTCAATAATGTTTCCTTCCCTACGAACTAGATTGCATCACTCAAAATTGTAGTAACCCATTTAGACAAATATGAAATAGAGTAAGCTATAAGGGAGGAAAGAACATTCCAAGCAAAACCAGCGAAATTGGATCGAGATTTAAAGAGGAACAACCAACACAATCGAGAAGCGATATAAAACAACCACGAAAACATTGTCTAGGTCTTTATTCAATAGGAAAGAAAATTCATTTCAAGATAATGAAAGAAGGTAGAAAACTATTACAAGGAGTAGATTTAACATGCTGTTTTAAACGCTATATCTCATGGCATGGCCACGTATGTGCGACACCTTCTCCCGAGTCCCAAAATTATTTCTCCACCAAATTCACGCTTCTCACCCACTCGGCATCCCGAATACCACGCAAAAAGAAACAATAACCATTACAGTAAACTGCATAGGCACAGCGAAGGAGAAAGTTCATTCTAAAGTAGTTAACCCCAATTCCCGAGATGTAATTCCATGAAACAATGACAATAGAAATTTGGAATAATTAATAGGGTTTTGCATGTCCTTACTTGATATGCTTTTACTCTTGGGTCTAGATTCTAGAACAAGATCGGAAAGTCTTGCGTCAACTATTCAAACAACTCATGAATTGCTTTCCTATTTAAGGCATTGTCAATTAGTTTTTTTTTTAAGCCATTAGGGCGCACTATTACATTAGTTTACCCATCAATTTGTCTTGAAAACATTCGAAACTAAAATCAAAGTTGATTCATGCTTACCATTGAAGTATCACACATTATAGCTTGCTTGATTAACATCACTTTTATCCTTCACACTAAGCAAAATTTCTTTGAAGCATTTTGTCAAACAGTTTTACGCGTAATCTACTCGAGCGGCGTGAAGCAACATTTCCCAACATTGGAAAGGATATTTGTCGAGATGATGAAGTAGTTGCAAGAGCTCTTGATATTAAATACCCGCATGACTACACCTGCCACTCAGCCCTAATCCTCCTCAAATTGGTGATACTATCTCAATAGAAAAACTTGCTCCACATCCGATTATTACGAGAGGTTTTAAACTATGTGGAAGCACGAGTGATGTCCTTACCCTCCAGATGTATCGATCACATTCAGATGAGTTGGGTTGAGTTTGGAGGTGCTGATTTTGTTAGGTGTCATCAGATTGTTGAGTGTAACTGCAATGGCAGCCCCATCTTGTGGACTCAGAGCTCCCTCGCCTCCTCCCGATCTTGTGAACAATGCAGTGCATAAATGAGCATTCAACAGTGACCGTATAAATGCAAGGAGTAATGGGATGATTTGCATACGAGAAGGAATATTAGGCATCACCATTATTACGTAAAGCAAAGCGTGCTTCATGAATATTACGATGCGAAGCAGATCCGCCTCCAAAGCTTCAACAATCATTTTCTGATTCTTCTTGAATGCCAACCCCAATTCCCTCTTTGCTGGAGTTATAACTAATTTCTCTACTTCTCTGGGTTCTGGATATGTTTCGTGAGCCACAAGAGGCACACCACTTTTTTGGTGTGTGTGCCTTGAATCATAAGCGAGATCTGTCTGCCAGAGACCAACACGTTCAATCCATCCATATGAACACTCTATTTCTGCATCCCAACAATGATGCAAGCATAAAGAGCCATTTCATTCTATAAATGCTATCTAAAATGAAGGCGGTCTTTATCGATTCCCGAGTTGTCAAAACAAAAAAATTTCTTCCAGTAGAAGTAACCCAACGTCTCATTGTTAATAGTCCCCTTTACTGACTCATCACCAAGAAGGAAGCACCAAGCCCTACCACGGAGAAACCACGACTTCCAAGTTCCACACCACGGATCGAAACAAGATCGGGAAAACCCAAATCGCCACCGCCCCAGGATTTAGGGCCTCGAAATCCAGGTAGGGTGTCACATGGCTCGATTGACCATCGGCCCATAGTCATAAAGGTCATCACGTGTAGATCTCTGTTAAATTCGATTTTAAGGATACAAAACAAATACCTATAGACACATTGCGGGTCTCATTAGAAGAATCTTTGCACTAAATTTCATCAGTCTCTGGTAACACTCTCACTTTGTCACATAGCCGATTTTGGTAGAAATATCTTGAAGGAGAATCCACAGAATTTGAGGATGTATTCTATCTTTGAGCAGACAACAACAAAGTTGGACAACCTTGCTTGTTGGAGTGCTCAAACAGGCTTCTACCAGTATGTAACACCTCACCACTCGCCTAGCTAATCCCCTATCCTATTGTTGCAGTATTTTGCTTTATGGATTCCCGAACAAGAACACACCTCGTAGCACTCAAACATGTTTTCTCTCCTCCCAGCGCTTTGCGGCCCAAGAAAAATGTGCCCAACATCCACCCATACGCATTCAAATAGAATCAAGAAGAGATTATGGCGAAGAAAAATGGGACTCCACCCACTCCCGTCTCCCTCACGCAAGGACAAAAAAAAAGAAAACGCGGCGGTCATTACAGCATGCAGGTCGAGTGGTTGGGAGGAGGCCAAGGTGGCAGTGGAGGCCGATGCCCACGGGGCATTACATAGTGTGGTTGTTAAACATAAGTAATCAATGCAGCTATATGTTATGCCCTTATTTTGGCTCTGAGCTGGAATGTTTACATAAAGTAACAATGTTAGACGCTCTGTGATCTTTAGGGAATCATTTTTCAATATGAGTTTGCCACGTTAACTATCACTAAAGATTCATATCTCAAGCATGACTTGAATAATTCTTTCCTTACCTGAACTTCATGATAGATATAACTTATTTCTAGGTTTTTGCTTTGTGGTGATGCCCACAGGCATTACACAAACTATTTGACAAAAATTCACGAGTGAAATATGGCGAAAGGACAACAAGGATTGCATGATATGTTTTGGAATGGGTTTGTTGAGAAGGCATAGGAAGTTGAAACAAATCGAGTAACTTTGGTAAATCCATCTCCTCTGACCTTTACTTGGGGTGACATCCTTCTTGCTAGGTTCTTCTCTGAAAATATGTCCTCCTGACCTTGTGTAGATCACTTGTGTTTGAGGTAGCCCGTATAGGGTATGTGAGTTGGTTGTCGATTCCCACAGAAGTAAAAGATCAAGAAAGCAATAGTTGAGCACAAGTGCTTGGAGTCATGAATCTGACAATGCTCGTGAAGCTTTTGACAAAAATCCTCTTCAATTGCATGGTCTCGCGGATCGTGATTGTGGACCCGCTTCGAAGCTGGTGCACCGGATTCCAGTACCTATAGTTCTTATGCTTTGGCCGTCACGCGGTCTGCGACCTGTTGAAGGCTGGAGAAGCGAGGCAAGATATTTCCTACACCTTTCTCTTTGTTATTTTATTTAAAATTATTGTGAGGGAATTGAACCACTTTCCTTGCGTTGAATTGTTAGTTGGATGTCATGATGGGATATTTCCCCTTTACTCTTTGTTTCTTCTTGTTTTAGCTTTTATCGTTGTGATTTGTTGGTGAAAGGATCGTGTGCCCTTTCCCTAAATGTTATGTTTCTCTTGCTCGAGTGATTGATTTTCCTTTATATATATATATATATATGTACTCTTCTCTACGATAGAGTTCCGGTTATTATTTGTTCGACTAGTTTTTAGCGATCGTTATTGTAAGCGTGCGATAACTATGAAGTTCCTTCCCATCGACCAAGGCTTTGTCCTTCTTTGTCTTTTGACATAAATTTTTAATGATCTCTCGAAGCCACCTAACAACCCTTTTGGCATCGAAAAGGAAGGTTACAAGATTAGTGTAATCAACGCTTGGACTATTTCGGGTTAGAGATTCGGTGTTAAAACTTTTAGAATGTTTTAGTTTTGCGTGCATCGTGTTTTGACCTCGAGTGTTTGAACTCTATGTAGCTTGACCCTAGTTCTAGGTTTTATAGCCATTCTTGGAGGTACTTTGACCTAGCCCCCTTCATCTTGAATCGTAACTAGTTTTTTTATTTAGCTATGTTCGAGGTCTTAATCGTGCTGACTCTAGTACCCCAGCTATTTAAGATTATTTTGGTCTTCTTCCCTCTCGGAAGGTTGTTGGTGAAATAATCTAGTCTTCTAACTTGTGTTTCCTCCCATTTATTATGGCTATTGTGTTGTTAATTAGGATTGGACAGACTTATATGCACATATGTACCTTAATGTTTTGTGATGAAAATTGCCTTGAATGTTGTCAACCTTGGGAAAAACTTTCATGCAATCAATAGTATGATGGAGCTATAGCAGAAGGAGCTGTTTTGATAATGGAACTTAGTAGTTTATGTTGTACCTTTGTTTGAATGGTTGTATCCTATGTTGCGAGGGTTGCCTTAAAAATATTGTTGTTTTGGGAAATAGGAAATTTATTTTAAATTAACTGAACTCTAATAATTGATGTGGAGTGTTGTAAATTTTTAGGATTATAAAAGTTGTTGATGACATGTTCGTATACTCTTGGTTGATGGACTCTTTTTCTTCTCTCCGTGATTGCCACTACTCTGAGGCATTGGCCTTCTTGAATGATTGGGAAGTCTCTTGGAGTTAGTGGCCAAAACTAGTTTACTTTGCTTATGCTTGAAACTTATGTTGTGTGGATACTCTATGTGATTTCAGGTTTGAAACTCATTTATACATGGCTTTTTGTGTTAATTCTTGAAACCGTGGTTTCCATTTTCTTGGGCGATCAACTCTTGTTCTTAGAAATATAATATTATAACCTATGCATTTGGTACAGTGACAAAATTGGATGGTTGGTACTTTATATCAAATGTACACTCTTGTGATTGTTATTTAATTATTTACTTGGTGGGAATCACCGCTTTGTTAGATTGGTTATTTCTCCTTATAGGGCCAAGGGCCTTTTGTGAGTACCCACTTCCCTTGACTTCGTTTTGTTTAGTTGTTTTCCAAAGGTGATTACTTCTTATGGATTATTATGACCTCTTGTTTTAGCATGTCTTTAGTAGATATCATTGAAATGGGACTATTATTGATTTGATCTTTATACGATGCATATGGTTTCTTAGTGGACATTTGATGATGATATTTATGTAAACTTTTGTGAGGATATTTATCTTAATTCTCACATGGGATATATTTAATCATATTGAGTAGAACTTGATAATTTGACTAATGTGAT
>CM031235.1:694271-828522 GCA_018340775.1 Taxus wallichiana var. yunnanensis
TTGAAGGATGATGCATGTCCCAGTAGCATAAGATATATCTGCCCAGTGCGATTGAACAAACAAGCTAAAAGCAAGTAACACCTATAGAAGTTACGGGTAAGTTATTTGGTATACTCCTGTCACTATTCTTTTTGATACGGGGAGCTACTTCGAATGTTTTATTTCTAATAAACTTGCTTCTAAACTTAAAAAGAAAAGCTGGGAAAATGGATAAATCTTGGGTTTGTATAGTATGGTAATAACTCTGTTCATACGGTGAGTATGTGTCTTTTTGGGGCGGTCCTTGACTTACCTAACTTTTCCATGGAAGTTGACCTCTATGTTACACCTTTAGGATCGTATGACATTGTCATCGGTGTCGATTAGTTAGGTGACCATAAAGCAAGGTAGATTGCTTATGAAAAGAACATTAAATTTTGGATGATCACCTGAAAGCAATGAGAGATTCAAGGTGTGAAACGAGAAATTTCAGTTAGAAAACTCCATCGGCTATGCGGCTTAAAAAGGCTAAGAATAAAGGATGTACCCTTTATGCGGTAAAGATATCTGAATCTTCGAAGAAGATGGTGATTACATGAAGCAATTTCCTCTGTTACAAAGTTTTAGGGATGTTTTCTGAAGAATTACGAGTTACCACCCAAGAGAGAATTTGACTTCACCATCGAAATCAAACCGAGAGGCGAACCTATTTCCAAAGTGCCTTACAGGATGACTACTACGAGTTAGTCGAGCTTAAGGCACGATTCTGAAACTTTTGACAAAAAGGTTTGATTAGACCAAGTGTTTCACCTTGGGAGTGCTGTTGTGATATTTGTGAAAAAGAAGGATGGAACACTTAGGTCATGTATTGATTATCGGATGTTGAACAAAGCAACAATCAAGAACCAATATCCTCTTCCAGGATTTACGATCTATTTGATCGATCGTGGAGCAGCGGTTTATTCTAAGATAGATCTTGATCGGCTATAATCGATTAAGAATTAGAGAAGAAGATATTTATAAAAGATTTCCGAACAAGGTACGGACATTATGAATTCATGGTTCTACCCTTTAGATTAACTAATGCACCCTGCAGCCTTTATGAACTTAATGAACAATATTTTTCAAGAATATCTGGACAAGTTTGTACTTGTATTCTTGGAAGATATTCTCATTTATTCTAAAAGCATTGAGGAGCACAATGAGCATTTGAAGATAGTTTTGGGTATTTTGAGAAAAAGAAAGTTGTATGGAAAGTTATCCAAATGTTCTTTCTTTGATTTAGAAGTTCACTATTTGGGTCATGTTATAAGTAAAGAAGGAATTGTTGTAGATCCTTCAAAAATAGTGGCAATAACTAAGTGGCTCACGCTTGAGAATTTGCATGAAGTAAGAAGCTTCATGGGTCTTGCTTGGATCTTATAGAAAATTTGTAAAGGATTTTTCTAAGGTAGCTACACCAATAACTTCATTGTAGAAGAAGGATAAGAAATTCATATGAAATGACAAGTGTGAAGCGGCTTTCAAAAGTCTGAAAGACCATTGACTTCTGCACCTATTTTAGTCAGTACTGCAGACCCTAATGGGAGTTTCACAGTTGTAACGGATGCTTCGGGAAGGCCTTGGAGGTGTTTTGCTACAAAATGATCAAGTCATTGCATATGAAAGTAGAAAACTCAAGTTACATGAGCTGAATTATGCCCCTCATGATTTGGAGCTTGCTGCCATTGTTCATGCACTTCAAGTCTGGAGACACTACTTACTTGGGAAACCTTTTGAGTTGAAAACTGATCACTTAGGACTGAAATATATTTTCACTCAGCCTAATCTTAATGCCAGACAGAGAAGGTGGTTAGAATTTTTATCACAATATGATTTTGATATTAGCTATATCAAAGGGAAGGAGAATAGAGTAAATGATGCTCTAAGTCGTAGGAGGCACATTTCTCTTGCTCTTATAACATTAAGAACTCGGTTCGAGGATGAGGTAAAGTACCTCGAATCGGATGCATACTTTCGGCCAGTAAAAGCAAAGTGCTTTTGCTGCGAACCTAATGATGAAAGGTATAAGGGTTTTCATTTTGATAATGAAGGAATCTTGCGTTATGAAAACAGGGGTGTATGTACCTATGTTGAACGACTTGAGGAAGAAGTTGTTAGTGGAATTTCATAATTCACCTTTCTCTGGACACCGGTATCACAAAGATGCTTGTTGATGCGAAAACAACAATACTTTTGGAAAGGTATGAAAAAGGATGTCATAAATTTTGTGACCCATTGTTTGGAGTGTCATCGGGTTAAGGCGGAGAACATATGCACCTGCCGGACTATTATATCCTCATAGCATACCGCAAAGACAAATGGCAAGTAATAACCATGGATTTTGTACAAGGATTACCCATGTCCAGAATAAACATGATGTTATCCTAGTAGTTGTAGATAAACTGACTAAGGTAGCTCATTTCATCGCTGAAATATAAAGGATGATTCACCAGTCTTTGGCCAAAAGATTCGTATACCTAAATTTTTAGATTGCATGGTGTACCGAAATGATTATATCGATGAGGATCCAAGAATGACGTCAAGGTTTTGTAAACGCTTAATACGACTCTTGGCATGAAACTAAACTTCATTACGCATATCATCCGAAATGGATGGACAAACCGAGAGGGTAAATCAAGTGTTGGAGGACATGTTACGAATGTATTGCATGGATCAACAGTATAAAATGGGAAGAGTATCTTCCATTAGTTGAGTTTGCATATAACAACACATATCACTCATCTCTTAAAATGGCACCATTTGAAGCACTTTATGGAAGAAAGTGCAGAACTCCTATTAGTTGGGATAGTGTTGAGGATAGAGTGGTAATTGGACCGAGATTCTCACAAAAATGGAACAATGAAGTTAAGCTGATTCGTGAGCGATTAAATGAAGCGGCGGATAGGCGAAGAAGAGCTATCTTTGACCTTAAGCGGGTTGATCGGAAGTTTGAAGCTTGGTGAGAAGGTTTTTCTTTGTGTTAAACCCATAAAGAGTTCTATAACTTTTGGCAAGGCTGCCAAGTTGTCACCTCGATTTGTGGGACCTTTTGAAATTATCGAAATAATCAATCATGTAGCTTATCGTTTAGCATTACCACTGCTTTATCTCGCATGCATGATGTTTTCCATATTTCTTTGCTTAATACGTTTGAGATCTGTCACATGTTTTAAATTGGAATTCCTTGCAGGTCTAAGACCCGGGAATAATCATGGTTAAACCCACACGAGTCTGAAACTTGCCAATTGCATTTAAGAAATCGTGAAATACAGCAATGTAAGGTCCAAAGTGGGACCGGTTTAACGAAGAAAGTGCAACTTGGGAAAATCTGGAAGAGATGAAAATTTCTTTTCCTTCTCTTTTTCAACGAGAATGAAATCATTGACAAAACATTCTTTTATGAACTTATTTTTTAAAGTATTTATGAAAGCCAGATGAAGGCAAACATTATTCAGGTTGAATAAAATGTGTTGTGACATTGATTTCTGGAACTATTCAAGTTGGAAAATAGTCGCATTGATTTGTGAACTAATAAATTGGTTGACACAAGGTTAATTGAATATGTAATCATCGGACGATGAATCTTTTAGGAGGGGAAGCATGTAACACCCTGAACTGTTGTTACTTCCTCCTAAGCATACAAGTGTTGATATGTGATTTCTTTGTAAAAGGATGTGTTCCTTGATTGAGAAGTCATGCTTGATATGTACTATATCTTCTTTGCAGATTACAGATCTTTGGAGTCGGATTATGATTGGACTCTTTTATTTATTTCATTTTGCATCTGAGTTTAATCTGATCTCGGAATGAATTATGAAGTTATTCATCTATAAGACCTAGCCTTGGATCAGTGGTATTGATCCAAGTGGTGCTTTAAGTTATTCGTGATGAATTAAAAATTATAAACCTTTCACAGGTTGCAAGGTCTGAATTCGTTGAATAAATCCAATCCCGAGTCTAACTCGGGTTGATCGTGTGAAATGGAATGGTTCCCGATATCGAAGTATATCCGAAGGTCTTGATCGTGGACCGGTAATAATTACATTACATATAATTTTGTAGCCTAATGGCGATACAGAGTGAACCCTGTTCGAGAATGCATGTTGTAGGTCTTTTAAGAGTATATGAAATGTTAGACCTAATCTGAATTATTAATGTTAGTAACCTAAAACTAAACTTAACCTAGGGGTTAGATTAGTGTTAATCTAACCTAGACCTAGGCTAAGAGCTAATGTTCTAAGTTAGTATCTATGTGCTAAGTGGTTAGACTAGGTGTTATCCTAAATCCTAACCTAAGTTACTAACCTAACTATTGAGCAAAGAATAAGGGGACCTATGGAGGGGTGCGAACCATGGGCGGCAGTTTCTATGTTATTAAATGCGTGGATAAGCATGAGGGACAGGTAATTGGTGGAAGTTTTAAAACGGCTAACTTGAGCCGATGTGGCAGGTCGCCAAAGTTAGAAATGATCTATGATGTGCATTTGTCCATCGCCAATTATGGCGGTCGGTGGCAGTGGAGTTTGAGCGGGAAACTGGGAATTAATGCAATCAATGAACTCGGGCTTCGAGCTCGGATTTCTTGGGGAAGCATGCAAAATGGAAAGTTAATTGTTTGTTTGGTTTTGCATGCGCTCCGGTTTTCCTTCTTTCATTCACTGGTTCTTCGCACCAGTCTTCTTGGTGTTGCATGGCAAGTATGAGCGTAACTAGCTCTTTCCTCTGGCAAGGAAAATATATAAGTCATGGAAATAGCAAATTTTTGTTGGTGGCTCTAACTTGGAAAAGGAAGAGAAGGATCGAGCTCTTTCAGTGGTCTGCTTCGGAATTTTGAGCAAATATCCAGGCATGTTAGGCCCTAACCTTTAAAAATCTTGTTGTCTTTCAAGTGATTTCATTAGAAACCAACTCTGTTAAGATGATTTTGGAATTGGTTGGTTTCTATGGTAGTCTTGTGTGATTTTTGGCACTGTATCTTCATGCTGGTTCGGTTTTTCAATTTAACCCTTGATGGGTGTTTATTGTATTTCGAACTGTTGCTATATTTCCTTGTGATTTGCATTCCGGCTTTTAGTTTGCGAAATATATGAAATGAATGTATGCTAGGCTTATCTGTGAGAACCCATGAATTGTTCTCGTGATGGGTACAAAGCTCTTGTGATGCTTTTTGATTTATACTTGTCGTCGATGCTTGTTGTTGATACTCGTCGGAAGGATACTTTGCTGGACATTTGTTTGATTGTTCGGTTTAATTGAACTTTTTGTAACTCTGTTGAGGTTATTAAGGTAGTGGTTATTGAATCTTGTTCGGGTTCACTTTGATATTTAGGATTTGTTGAATGGATAACTTGTTGTGTTACGTATACTTCTTTGAGACCGTTACGAAGTTGTTTTTCCCTTGCATTGTGGTTATGGGATGACCCGTTGATAGTATGCAATATATTTATTTATTGTATTCAAACGACTCTGTAGAATCCATTGATTGAGTCGTGTATTATGGACCTCTGTTGAAGCTATAGGTTTATATATTTGAGTATTGGTAATTTGATTTTGTTGGAGTCTTGAAGGAGTAACAGTATACGACCTATGTTATTTTGTATGAATTTTGGTACAGAAATCTTGAGTGTATGTTACGTTTCCTTCCTTTCTGTGCAAGCTTGTGTGAAAATATTGATTGGCACAGATTGGAATCGTTTATTATTTTTATCTTGTTTTGAATGTTGTTGGTTCAGGATTAACCCTTGACTATTAACTATAGTATTTGCCTCTAGTCAACCCGATTGGTTCACTTGTTGTTTTTGGCACTTTTTGTTGGATTCCATGAGTATAGTTAGTTATCATGTAACTTGTCTCTGTAAAATGGGTCGTGAATACCACACTTCAAACCCCGAATGCGTCTTGACGAGATTACGGTATGTCATGTTTCCTTTTTGATTATTTCAGTTAGATAAGGCTGCATGTTGCGGAAATTCCTTGTGATTATCTCGGCACATAGTCTTAGGAAACATCAATTGCTTAGTGTTGAGGAGTCTATTGTTGATTTCGAATAATAATTGAAGCTCTTTGATTTCGACCTTGGGTCCGAAAGCCTTGTAGTGTTTATTATGAACTAGAAGGGGACCGTAGGTTGATGTATGGGATTGTAGTCGTGTTTACGTATACATTTGCATGACTATCCCGCCTGAGCTTGATTGAACTATGAGCCGTCCGATTGCACCTCGACAGCGATGTGGGAATATCTTCTTGTTGGCTGCTTCATGTGGAAGGTCATGTGGAGTCTGTTTGGTAGATAGTCATCACTGTTGGCGTGATAGCTACTGTACAGAAGTTTTGTTATATTTGATGTTAACAAAATAGTGATTCTTCTTGTGACTCATCTGACTTTTCGTATGCATGTAAGGTGAATGTTTTCCATTTAAGGAGATGGTACAGTCATGAGCTTGTTGAAGGGAAATTTGAATGACTTGTTTTCTTTCTCTTCTGTTATGAAAATATATGATGATATTTTTATCTAACCGTTGGAACTGTTTTGAACCTATTTACGGAATCATGATTTATTATGATATTCCTTTTACTGTTGAATGAAATGATCTGTCTGAAGTTTGCTGTTTTTGGAATTCAGATGGATAGATGATATGGATACTTTCGTTCTTCTTGATTTCTAATATTGTGATGAAATATTTGGGAAGTATTTAGGACTATTCTGTAATGATAATAGAGTTACACGTTTGTGGTCATTTTTGTATTACATCAGGCATAGTCTAAAATATGTATACTAGTTTGGTGAAATGATCTCATTTAAACAGGTTGTTTAATGAAAACAGTTGGTGGATTGCAATTGTTTTAAGAGTTAGTGCTTATCATGCTCAGTTCATCGAACTGACCCATGTTGACAAATTTTGCGAGATGGTCGCCGTAAGTGGTAAAAGCATGCGAATCGATAGGATGTTCGATTGTTTAACTTGGTTTATGATGAATTACGCTTTGATTCTCTAAATGTACTATTTGAGGAAAGATGTTCTTCTTCCGTTGAGTATTGTATCAAGTATGTTGAATGCATAAAATGTATTTGATTAATTACGAAAGGAATGGAAAGTGATATTTGTTAATTATGTGTTTGTATTCTTATCTTGATAGTTTGACCTTCTTCGGTTCAAATATCTTGAGAGCATTGTTATTATTGTATATATTTGGAAACTTTGGTGATTATCAATGTAAGCTTTGCAAGAAAATGAGACTGAATTCTTATGAGTGTTTAGCAGTTCTTGTATGTTCTATCGAAGGCTAAATTGAAATTTAGATCACTGTCTTTTTGGAAGATAGGGTTAAAATATACCTAAGCAGAACGCTAAACAAGCTGAATTAAATTATTAATCCCTAGTCCTGATTATGACAGGACAACATTTAATTGGATTCTTAATCATTTATATCTTGATACTAATAAGTATGATATAAATTCAGTTATGAGAACTGATATAAACCTAATGGGGTTCAGATGGCAATCTCATGTGAAGTTTATGAGATATTGTCCAATTCCGTTGTTTTAGAATTATGTATATTCTATGAACTCCTTGATGAGACCTTGGCCTTAATAACTCCTCTGTGTAATGGGTTTTATTGAGAAAGGTCATCCTAAGATGAGGAATCCAGGGATTCGGAAAGGCTAACCTTAGGGGAACGTCTTTAATGTAATTTAAACTTAGTGTGTGTAACACTTATCAATAAGTAGATCTTTTCGAGGCGGATTTAAAGGTTGACGGCACAAGTCAACTGCGGGGTTGTACCTCCGAGAAGATTAGGATCTTCTCGAAGTTACAACAATGCAGGTGACTTATGATGACACCCTTTGCATTGATCGCTAAGATTTACATCTTGATCTCGAACGAGTTACTCAGGGACCGATTAGGAATGTGGTCACGTTATAAGGCTGCCTAGGAGATTCGGGGTATCTTGACACACTGGTTTAACTAGGGTTGAACCAGTATGTCATCGTATCCCTAGTCCTCGTGGGCATCCATATAACGTTATCACCTTACTAATCCGTTTCCGAGTGAATAAGTTGGGATAGGAGGGACTGACTGAAGTCGGTATAAGACATTCTACATAACATAAGAATGGGGTGAAGGACGTATTCCAGATTGACGAGTATGTCGTTAAGGAATACGAGACATAAGCAGTATGTTTCAAATCTTTGGCCAAAGTATCGCAAGCTGCTGATTGCGTTGTCCTGAGTCACCTGGTCTAAGGAATGAGATGCCGATGAATAATGGTAACAGTTATTCAGTTAGGTTCCTTGGACAGAGCATTCTGAATCCTAGAATAGGGAAGAGAACCGCAAGAGTGGGGTGTTAAATAAAAATGCCAACTCTTATCACTCATGAATAGATCGGTAGATTGCCGAGTCATGGAATGAATAGATCGGAGGTACTCCGAGTCATTACAGCTGCATATGGTTATCTGTTATATGAATGGTTATTTGATTTGTGAGTTCTAAATTATGTATTTAGAACCAGGAAGCATTTATCAAAAAAAAAAAAAATTGACTTGTTCTATTGTCTAAAATGAGGATGTTACATCTTGGTATCAGAGCTGAAGGTTGCAGCTCTTGGACCTATTGTGTCCATAATCTGATAAAAACCTAAATTTTCTTGTAACAGAAAATGGTTAGAACAAGGGGGAACGTTGCGAATAATGCTCCACCTGAGGGAGGGTGGCAACAACCCAGAAACTTGATGAGATCCTTGCTGCCCTGTTGGACACAAGAGATCGTTTAGCTGTACTTGAGCAGCAGGTGATGGGAAATGAGGAGGATGAAGAAGCTGATAATAACAATCAGCCACCTCCAGAGGACAACCCCAATATGGGTGTTGATGTTAATGTTGTAAATGCACCTGTCCAACCAGAAAACAAAAAGGCCAGGTTGGCAGCAGAACTCACTAATGATATAAAAAGGATAAGCCCACCTAAGTACGATGGCACCACATTAGGAGATGGAGCCGAGAATCGGCTCGTGAAATGGAGAAGTACTTTGCAATAAGGAACTTCTCGGAGGAAACCAAAGCTATTTGGGGAGCCTATCGCTTTCCCACAAGAAGCATCTTCATGGTGGGATAGCCGTAAAGTTGAACTAAACATTGATGAGACCAATATTACTTGGGATCAATTTAAAGGCTATTTTAGGCAACGTTGGCTGCCACAACTTTTCTATGATCAGAAAATGACAGAATTTCAGAACTTAGCTCAAGGGAAGCTAACGGTAACTGAATTCTGGGAGCGGTTTACAAAACTCCTCAAGTATGTACCGCAGTATCAAACTGACGAGAAGTTCAGAATACGGAAATTCATCATGGGATTGAATCCCGTGATAGGGGGAGAGGTCGATGTTCACAGTCCAACCACTATGGAAGGAGTTGTTGAAAAGGCCATAAGGCAAGAACAGAAATTAAAGGCTATTTCTGCTCATAAAGAGGAAGTGCGGAAGAAGACTGCAAATCCTTCTTCAACCTCTCTTGCACCCAGAAAAGGACCATGGAAAAGTTTGGAAACAAGAGTAAGTTTCCGTGGAGATAATAATAAGAAAGCGCAGTAAAGTAAATAAGCTGCTTTGAAATGTAAGGGATAATTTTGCTAAAAATTATAACAATGGGCAGAAGCCCTATGGAGGACAACGTGACAATTACAAGGCTGGAGGCAATTCTGAGCCTAAAAAGGGACCTGTAGGAGGCTGCTACAATTGTGGCAAAGATCACTACGCAAATCAGTGCCCTTTGAAGAAGGATGATCGTAATCAGCAGCATAAGATACATGTTGCTGAGCGAGACAAAGCAAGTGAAAAGCAAGTAACACCTATAGAAGTTAAGGTAAGTTATTTGGCATACTGTCACTATTCTTTTTGATACAGAGCTACTGAATGTTTTATTTCTAATAAACTTGCTTCTAAACTTAAAAGAAAAGCTGGGAAAATGGATAAATCTTGGACTGTACAGTATGGTAATAACTCTGTTCATACAGTGAGTATGTGTCTTTTTGGGGCAGTCCTTGACTTACCTAACTTTTCCACGGAAGTTGACCTCTATGTTACACCTTTAGGATCGTATGACATTGTCATCGGTGTCAATTGGTTAGCTGACCATAAAGCAAAGGTAGATTGCTATGAAAAGAACATAAAATGTTTGGATGATCAGCTGGAAACAACAGAGATTCAAGGTGTGAAACGGGAAATTTCAGTTAGAAAACTGTCAGCTATGCAGCTTAAAAAGGCTAAGAATAAAGGATGTACCCTTTATGCAGTAAAGATATCTGAATCTTCAGAAGAAGATGGTGATTACATGAAGCAATTTCCTCTGTTACAAAGTTTCAGGGATGTTTTTCCTGAAGAATTACCAGGGTTACCACCCAAGAGAGAATTTGACTTCACCATCGAAATCAAACCGGGAACAGAACCTATTTCCAAAGCGCCTTACAGGATGACTACTACAGAGTTAGTCGAGCTTAAGGCACAGTTGCAAGAACTTTTGACAAAAGGTTTGATTAGACCAAGTGTTTCACCTTGGGGTGCTTTGTGATATTTGTGAAAAGAAGGATGGAACACTTAGGTCAGTGTATTGATTATCGGATGTTAAACAAAGCAAACAATCAAGAACCGATATCCTCTTCCAAGGATCGACGATCTATTTGATCGATGTGGAGCAGCGGTTTATTCTAAGATAGATCTTGATCCGGCTATCATCGGTTAAGAATTAGAGAAGAAGATATTCATAAAACAGCTTTCCGAACAAGGTACGGACATTATGAATTCACGGTTCTACCCTTTGGATTAACTAATGCACCCGCAGCCTTTATGAACTTAATGAACAATATTTTTCAAGAATATCTGGACAAGTTTGTACTTGTATTCTTGGATGATATTCTCATTTATTCTAAAAGCGTTGAGGAGCACAATGAGCATTTGAAGATAGTTTTGGGTATTTTGAGAAAAAGAAAGTTGTATGGAAAGTTATCCAAATGTTCTTTCTTTGATTCAGAAGTTCACTATTTGGGTCATGTTATAAGTAAAGAAGGAATTGTTGTAGATCCTTCAAAAATAGTGGCAATAACTGAGTGGCCTACGCCAAAGAATGTGCATGAAGTAAGAAGCTTCATGGGTCTTGCTGGTTACTATAGAAAATTTGTAAAGGATTTTTCTAAGGTAGCTGCACCAATAACTTCATTGCAGAAGAAGGATAAGAAATTCATATGGAATGACAAGTGCGAAGCGGCTTTCAAAAGTCTGAAAGACCAGTTGACTTCTGCACCTATTTTAGCTGTACCAGACCCTAATGGGAGTTTCACAGTTGTAACGGATGCTTCTGGGGAAGGCCTTGGAGGTGTTTTGCTACAAAATGATCAAGTCATTGCATATGAAAGTAGAAAACTCAAGTTACATGAGCTGAATTATGCCCCTCATGATTTGGAGCTTGCTGCCATTGTTCATGCACTTCAAGTCTGGAGACACTACTTACTTGGGAAACCTTTTGAGTTGAAAACTGATCACTTAGGACTGAAATATATTTTCACTCAACTTTAATCTTAATGCCAGACAGAGAAGGTGGTTAGAATTTTTATCACAATATGATTTTGATATTAGCTATATCAAAGGGAAGGAGAATAGAGTAGCTGATGCTCTAAGTCGTAGGAGGCACATTTCTGCTCTTATAACATTAAGAACTCAGTTCAAGGATGAGGTAAAAAGTGCCTCAGAATCAGATGCATACTTTCAGCAAGTAAAAGCAGCGCTTGCTGCAGAACCTAATGATGAAAGGTATAAGGGTTTTCATTTTGATAATGAAGGAATCTTGCGTTATGAAAACAGGGTGTATGTACCTATGTTGAACGACTTGAGGAAGAAGTTGTTAGTGGAATTTCATAATTCACCTTTCTCTGGACACCCGGGTATCACAAAGATGCTTGCTGATCTGAAACAACAATACTTTTGGAAAGGTATGAAAAAGGATGTCATAAATTTTGTGACCCATTGTTTGGAGTGTCAGCGGGTTAAGGCAGAACATATGCACCCTGCTGGACTGTTATATCCTCATAGCATACCGCAGTACAAATGGCAAGTAATAACCATGGATTTTGTACAAGGATTACCCATGTCCAGGAATAAACATGATGTTATCCTGGTAGTAAACCGTAGATAATCTAAATCTAAAGGATGATTCAATATTTGAAATCTAATGATTCTCTTGGCCAAAAGATTCGTACACGAAATTTTCAGATTGCATGGTGTACCAGAATTGATTATATCTGACAGGGATCCAAGAATGACGTCAAGGTTTTGGCAAACGCTTAATACAGCTCTTGGCACGAAACTAAACTTCAGTTCTGCATATCATCCGGAAATGGATGGACAAACTAAGAGGGTAAATCAAGTGTTGGAGGACATGTTGCGAATGTATTGCATGGATCAACAGTATAAATGGGAAGAGTATCTTCCATTAGTTGAGTTCACATATAACAACACTTATCACTCATCTCTTAAAATGGCACCATTTGAAGCACTTTATGGAAGAAAGTGCAGAACTCCTGTTAGCTAGGATAGTGTTGAGGATAGAGTGGTAATTGGACCAGAGATTCTCACAGAAATGGAACAGCAAGTTAAGCTGATTCGTGAACGATTAAAGGAAGCAGCGGATAGGCAGAAGAGCTATGCTGACCTTAAGCGGGTTGATCGAAGTTTGAACTGGGTGAGAAGGTTTTTCTTCATGTTAAACCCAGAAAGAGTTCTATAACTTTTGGCAAGGCTGCCAAGTTGTCACCTCGATTCGTGGGACCTTTCGAAATTGTCGAAATAATCAATCCTGTAGCTTATCATTTAGCATTACCACCTGCTTTATCTCGCATGCATGATGTTTTCCATATTTCTTTGCTTAAGAAATACGTTTCAGATCTGTCACATGTTTTAAATTGGAATTCCTTGCAGGTCCAAGACCCAGGAATAATCGTGGTTAAACCCACACGAGTGTTGGAAACTCGCCAATTGCATTTAAGAAATCGTGAAATACAACAATGTAAGGTCCAGTGGGACCAGTTTAATGAAGAAAGTGCAACTTGGGAAAATCTGGAAGAGATGAAAATTGCTTTTCCTTCTCTTTTTCAACAGAATGAAATCTGTTGACAAAACATTCTTTTATGAACTTATTTTTTTAAGTATTTATGAAAGCCAGATGGAGGCAAACATTATTCAGGTTGAATAAAATGTGTTGTGACATTGATTTCTGGAACTATTCAAGTTGGAAAATAGTCGCATTGATTTGTGAACTAATAAATTGGTTGACCTGAAGGTTAATTGAATATGTAATCATCGGGACGATGAATCTTTTAGGAGGGAAGCATGTAACACCTTGGAATTTGTTACTTCCTCCTAAGCATACAAGTGTTGATATGTGATTTCTTTGTAAAAGGATGTGTTCCTTGATTGAGAAGTCATGCTTGATATGTACTGTATCTTCTTTGCAGATTGCAGATCTTTGACTGAGTCGGATTATGATTGGACTCTTTTATTTATTTCATTTTACATCTGAGTTTAATCTGATCTCAGAACGAATTATGAAGTTATTCATCTATAAGACCTAGCCTTGGATCAGTGGTATTGATCCAAGTGGTGCTTTAAGTTATTCGTGATGAATTAAAAATTATAAACCTTTCACAGGTTGCAAGGTCTGAATTCGTTGAATAAAGCCAATCCCGAGTCTAACTCAGGTTGATCGTGTGAAATGGAATGGTTCCCGATATCGAAGTATATCTGGAAGGTCTTGATCGTGGACCAGGTAATAATTCAGTTACATATAATTTTGTAGCCTAATGGCAGTACAGGAGTGAACCCTGTTCGAGAATGCATGTTGTAGGTCTTTTTCTGAGTATATGAAATGTTAGACCTAACTGGAATTATTAATGTTAGTAACCTAAAACTAAACTTAACCTAGGGGTTAGATTAGTGTTAATCTAACCTAGACCTAGGCTAAGAGCTAATGTTCTAAGTTAGTATCTATGTGCTAAGTGGTTAGACTAGGTGTTATCCTAAATCCTAACCTAAGTTACTAACCTAACTATTGAGCAAAGAATAAGGGGACCTATGGAAGGGGTGCGAACCATGGGCGGCAGTTTCTATGTTATTAAATGCGTGGATAAGCATGAGGGACAGGTAATTGGTGGAAGTTTTAAAACGGCTAACTTGAGCCGATGTGGCAGGTCGCCAAAGTTAGAAATGATCTATGATGTGCATTTGTCCATCGCCAATTATGGCGGTCGGTGGCAGTGGAGTTTGAGCGGGAAACTGGGAATTAATGCAATCAATGAACTCGGGCTTCGAGCTCGGATTTCTTGGGGAAGCATGCAAAATGGAAAGTTAATTGTTTGTTTGGTTTTGCATGCGCTCCGGTTTTCCTTCTGTCTGTTCACTGGTTCTTCGCACCAGTCTTCTTGGTGTTGCATGGCAAGTATGAGCGTAACTAGCTCTTTCCTCTGGCAAGGAAAATATATAAGTCATGGAAATAGCAAATTTTTGTTGGTGGCTCTAACTTGGAAAAGGAAGAGAAGGATCGAGCTCTTTCAGTGGTCTGTTTCGAATTTTGAGCAAATATCCAGGCATGTTAGGCCCTAACCTTTAAAAATCTTGTTGTCTTTCAAGTGATTTCATTAGAACAACTCTGTTCAGATGATTTTTGGAATTGGTTGGTTTCTATGGTAGTCTTGTGTGATTTTTGGCACTGTATCTTCATGCTGGTTCGGTTTTTCAATTTAACCCTTGATGGGTGTTTATTGTATTTCAATTGTTATATATTTCCTTGTGATTTGCATTCCGGCTTTTAGTTTGCGAAATATATGAAATGAATGTATGCTAGGCCTGCTCTGTGAGAACCCATGAATTGTTCTCGTGATGGGTACAGGCTACTGTGATGCTTGTTGATTTATACTTGTCGTCGATGCTTGTTGTTGATAATCGTCAGAAGGGATACTGCTGGACATTTGTTTGATTGTTCAGTTTAATTGAACTTTTTGTAACTCTGTTGAGGTTATTAAGGTAGTGGTTATTGAATCTTGTTCGGGTTCAGCTATGATATTTAGGATTTGTTGAATGGATAACTTGCTGTGTTACAGTACTTCTTTGAGACCGTTCTGAAGTTGTTTTTCCCTTGCATTGTGGTTATGGGATGCAACCCGTTGATAGTATGCAATATATTTATTTATTGTACTCGAAACGACTCTGTAGAATCCATTGATTGAGTCGTGTATTATGGACCTCTGTTGAAGCTATAGGTTTATATATTTGAGTATTGGTAATTTGATTTTGTTGGAGTCCTGAAGGAGTAACAGGTATACGACCTATGTTATTTTGTATGAATTTTTGGTACAGACTCTTGAGTGTATGTTACGTTTCCTTTCTGTGCAAGCTTGTGTGAAAATATTGATTGGCACAGTTGGAATCGTTTATTATTTTTATCTTGTTACTGTTGTTCGGGTTCAGTTTAACCCTTGACAGGTAACTATAGTATTTGCCTCTAGTCAACCTGATTGGTTCACTTGTTGTTTTTGGCACTGTTGGATTCCATGAGTATAGTTAGTTATCATGTAACTTGTCTCTGTAAAAATGGGTCGTGAATACCACACTTCAAACCCTGAATGCGTCTTGATGAGATTACGGTATGTCATGTTTCCTTTCTGATTATTTCAGTTAGATAAGGCTGTGCATGTTGCGGAAATTCTGTGTGATTATCTCGGCATAGTCTTAGGGAAACATCGTTGCTTAGTGTTGAGGAGTCTATTGTTGACTGCGAATAATTGAAGCTCTTTGATTTCGACCTTGGGTCCGAAAGCCTTGTAGTGTTTATTATGAACTAGAAGGGGACTGTAGGTTGATGTATGGGATTGTAGTCGTGTTTACGTATTCTGTTGCATGACTATCCTGCCTTGAGCTTGACTGAACTATGAGCCGTCGACTGCACCTCGACAGGCGATGTGGGGAATATCTTCTTGTTGGCTGTTTCATGTGGAAGGTCATGTGGAGTCTGTTTGGTAGATAGTCATCACTGTTGGCGTGATAGCTACTATACAGAAGTTTTGTTATATTTGATGTTAACAAAACAATGATTCTTCTTGTGACTCGTCTGACTTTTTCGTATGCATGTAAGGTGAATGTTTTCCATTTAAGGAGATGGTACAGTCATGAGCTTGTTGAAGGGAAATTTGAATGACTTGTTTTCTTTCTCTTCTGTTATGAAAATATATGATGATATTTTTATCTAACCGTTGGAATGTTTTTTGAACCTATTTACGGAATCATGATTTATTATGATATTCCTTTTACTTGTTGAATGAAATGATCTCATGTCAAGTTTGCTTGTTTTTGGAATTCAGATGGATAGATGATATGGATACTTTCGTTCTTCTTGATTTCTAATATTGTGATGAAATATTTGGGAAGTATTTAGGACTATTCTCAGAATGATAATAGAGTTACACGTTTATGGTCATTTTTGTATTACATCAAAGCATAGTCCAAATATGTATACTAGTTTGGTGAAATGATCTCATTTAAACAGGTTGTTTAATGAAAACAGTTGGTGGATTGCAATTGTTTTAAGAGTTAGTGCTTATCATGCTCAGTTCATCGAACTGACCCATGTTGACAAATTTTGCAGATGGTCGCCGTAAGTGGTAAAAGCATGCGATCGATAGGATGTTCGATTGTTTAACTTGGTTTATGATGAATTACGGTTTGATTCTCTAAATGTACTATTTGAGGAAAGATGTTCTTCTTCCGTTGAGTATTGTATCAAGTATGCTGAATGCATAAAATGTATTTGATTAATTACGAAAGGAATGGAAAGTGATATTTGTTAATTATGTGTTTGTATTCTTATCTTGATAGTTTGACCTTCTTCGGTTCAAATATCTTGAGAGCATTGTTATTATTGTATATATTTGGAAACTTTGGTGATTATCAATGTAAGCTTTGCAAGAAAATGAGACTGAATTCTTATGAGTGTTTAGCAGTTCTTGTATGTTCTATCGAAGGCTAAATTGAAATTTAGATCACTGTCTTTTTGGAAGATAGGGTTAAAATATACCTAAGCAGAACGCTAAACAAGCTGAATTAAATTATTAATCCCTAGACCTGGTTATGACAGGACAACATTTAATTGGATTCTTAATCATTTATATCTTGATACTAATAAGTATGATATAAATTCAGTTATGAGAACTGATATAAACCTAATGGGGTTCTGATGGCAATCTCATGTGAAGTTTATGAGATATTGTCCAATTCCGTTGTTTTAGAATTATGTATATTCTATGAACTCCTTGATGAGACCTTGACCTTAAAAACTCCTCTGTGTAATGGGTTTTATTGAGAAAGGTCATCCTAAGATGAGGAATCCAGGGATTCGGAAAGGCTAACCTTAGGGGAACGTCTTTAATGTAATTTAAACTTAGTGTGCGTAACACTTATCAATAAGTAGATCTTTTCGAGGCGGATTTAAAGGTTGACGGCACAAGTCAACTGCGGGGTTGTACCTCCGAGAAGATTAGGATCTTCTCGAAGTTACAACAATGCAGGTGACTTATGACGACACCCTTTGCATTGATCGCTAAGATTTACATCTTGATCTCGAACGAGTTACTCAGGGACCGATTAGGAATGTGGTCACGTTATAAGGCTGCCTAGGAGATTCGGGTATCTTGACACACTGGTTTAACTAGGGTTGAACCAGTATGTCATCGTATCCCTAGTCCTCGTGGGCATCCATATAACGTTATTACCTTACTAATCCGTTTCCGAGTGAATAAGTTGGGATAGGAGGGACTGACAGAAGTCGGTATAAGACATTCTACATAACATAAGAATGGGGTGAAGGACGTATTCCAGATTGACGAGTATGCCGTTAAGGAATACGAGACATAAGCAGTATGTTTCAAATCTTTGGCCAAAGTATCGCAAGCTGCTGATTGCGTTGTCCTGAGTCACCTAGTCTAAGGAATGAGATGCCGATGAATAATGGTAACAGTTATTCAGTTAGGTTCCTTGGACAGAGCATTCTGAATCCTAGAATAGGGAAGAGAACCGCAAGAGTGGGGTGTTAAATAAAAATGCCAACTCTTATCACGCATGAATAGATCGGTAGATTGCCGAGTCATGGAATGAATAGATCGGAGGTACTCCGAGTCATTATAGCTGCATATGGTTATCTGATTATATGAATGGTTATTTGATTTGTGAGTTCTAAATTATGTATTTAGAACCGGAAGCATTTATCAAAAAAAAAAATTGACTTGTTCTATTGTCTAAAATGAGGATGTTACATCTTGGTATCGTGAGAGTGAAGGTTGCGCAGCTCTTGGACCTATTGTGTCCATAATATGATAAAAACCTAATTTTCTTGTAATGAAAATGGTTAGAACAAGGGGAACGTTGCGAATAATGCTCCACCCGAGGGAGGGGGCTGGCAACAACCCGTAAACTTGATGAGATCCTTGCTGCCCTGTTGGACACAAGAGATCGTTTAGTTGTACTTGAGCAGCAGGTGATGGGAAATGAGGAGGATGAAGAAGCTGGTAAATAACAATCAGCCACCTCCTGAGGACAACCCCAATGTGGGTGTTGATGTTAATGTTGTAAATGCACCTGTCCAACCAGAAAACAAAAAGGCCAGGTTGGCAGCAGAACTCACTAATGATATAAAAAGGATAAGCCCACCTAAGTACGATGGCACCACATTAGGAGATGGAGCTGAGAACTGGCTCAGCGAAATGGAGAAGTACTTTGCAATAAGGAACTTCTCAGAGGAAACCAAAGCTATTTGGGGAGCCTATCAGCTTTCCCACGAAGCATCTTCATGGTGGGATAGCCGTAAAGCTGAACTAAACATTGATGAGACCAATATTACTTGGGATCAATTTAAAGGCTATTTTAGGCAACGTTGGCTGCCACAACTTTTCTATGATCAGAAAATGACAGAATTTCAGAACTTAGCTCAAGGGAAGCTAACGGTAACTGAATTCTGGGAGCGGTTTACAAAACTCCTCAAGTATGTACCGCAGTATCAAACTGACGAGAAGTTCAGAATACGGAAATTCATCATGGGATTGAATCCCGTGATAGGGGGAGAGGTCGATGTTCACAATCCAACCACTATGGAAGGAGTTGTTGAAAAGGCCATAAGGCAAGAACAGAAATTAAAGGCTATTTCTGCTCATAAAGAGGAAGTGCGGAAGAAGACTGCAAATCCTTCTTCAACCTCTCTTGCACCCAGAAAAGGACCATGGAAAAAGTTTGGAAACAAGAGTAAGTTTCCAGGAGATAACAATAAGAAAGCAGCAGTAAATAAGCCTGCTGGAAATGTAAGGGATAATTTTGCTAAAAATTATAACAATGGGCAGAAGCCCTATGGAGGACAACGTGACAATTACAAGGGCCGGAGGCAATTCAGAGCCTAAAAAGGGGACCCGTAGGAGGTTCTACAATTGTGGCAAAGATCACTACGCAAATCGGTGCCCTTTGAAGAAGGATGATCGTAATCGCAGACATAAGATACATGCTGCAGATGCGAATAAAGCAAGTGAAAAGCAAGTAACACCTATAGAAGTTCCGGTAAGTTATTTGGCATACCCACTATTCTTTTTGATACAGGAGCTACTTGAATGTTTTATTTCTAATAAACTTGCTTCTAAACTTAAAAGAAAAGTCTGGAAAATGGATAAATCTTGGGTATGCATAAAGTATGGTAATAACTAACTCTGTTCATACGGTGAGTATGTGTCTTTTTGGGGTAGTCCTTGACTTACCTAACTTTTCCACGGAAGTTGACCTCTATGTTACACCTTTAGGATCGTATGACATTGTCATCGGTGTCAATTGGTTAGCTGACCATAAAGCAAAGGTAGATTGCTATGAAAAGAACATAAAATGTTTGGATGATCGGTTGAAACAAAGAGAGATTCAAGGTGTGAAACGGGAAATTTCAGTTAGAAAACATCAACTATGCGGCTTAAAAGGCTAAGAATAAAGGATGTACCCTTTATGCAGTAAAGATATCTGAATCTTCAGAAGAAGATGGTGATTACATGAAGCAATTTCCTCTGTTACAAAGTTTCAGGGATGTTTTTCCTGAAGAATTACCAGGGTTACCACCCAAGAGAGAATTTGACTTCACCATCGAAATCAAACCGAAATCGAACCTATTTCCAAAGCGCCTTACAGGATGACTACTACAGAGTTAGTCGAGCTTAAGGCACAGTTGCAAGAACTTTTGACAAAAGGTTTGATTAGACCAAGTGTTTCACCTTGGGGTGCTTTGTGATATTTGTGAAAAAGAAGGATGGAACACTTAGGCTGTGTATTGATTATCGGATGTTGAACAAAGCAACAATCAAGAACCGATATCCACTTCCAAGGATCGACGATCTATTTGATCAGATGCGTGGAGCAGCGGTTTATTCTAAGATAGATCTTCGATCTGGCTATCATCAGTTAAGAATTAGAGAAGAAGATATTCATAAAACAGCTTTCCGAACAAGGTACGGACATTATGAATTCACGGTTCTACCCTTTGGATTAACTAATGCACCCGCAACCTTTATGAACTTAATGAACAATATTTTTCAAGAATATCTGGACAAGTTTGTACTTGTATTCTTGGATGATATTCTCATTTATTCTAAAAGCGTTGAGGAGCACAATGAGCATTTGAAGATAGTTTTGGGTATTTTGAGAAAAAGAAAGTTGTATGGAAAGTTATCCAAATGTTCTTTCTTTGATTCAGAAGTTCACTATTTGGGTCATGTTATAAGTAAAGAAGGAATTGCTGTAGATCCTTCAAAAATAGTGGCAATAACTGAGTGGCCTACGCCAAAGAATGTGCATGAAGTAAGAAGCTTCATGGGTCTTGCTGGTTACTATAGAAAATTTGTAAAGGATTTTTCTAAGGTAGCTGCACCAATAACTTCATTGCAAAGAAGGATAAGAAATTCATATGGAATGACAAGTGCGAAGCGGCTTTCAAAAGTCTGAAAGACCAGTTGACTTCTGCACCTATTTTAGCTGTACCAGACCCTAATGGGAGTTTCACAGTTGTAACGGATGCTTCTGGGGAAGGCCTTGGAGGTGTTTTGCTACAAAATGATCAAGTCATTGCATATGAAAGTAGAAAACTCAAGTTACATGAGCTGAATTATGCCCCTCATGATTTGGAGCTTGCTGCCATTGTTCATGCGCTTCAAGTCTGGAGACACTACTTACTTGGGAAACCTTTTGAGTTGAAAACTGATCACTTAGGACTGAAATATATTTTCACTCACCTAATCTTAATGCCAGACAGAGAAGGTGGTTAGAATTTTTATCACAATATGATTTTGATATTAGCTATATCAAAGGGAAGGAGAATAGAGTAGGCGATGCTCTAAGTCGTAGGAGGCACATTTCTGCTCTTATAACATTAAGAACTCGGTTCAAGGATGAGGTAAAAGTGCCTCGAATCGATGCATACTTTCAAAGCAAGTAAAAGCGCGCTGCTGCAGAACCTAATGATGAAAGGTATAAGGGTTTTCATTTTGATAATGAAGGAATCTTGCGTTATGAAAACAGGTGTATGTACCTATGTTGAACGACTTGAGGAAGAAGTTGTTAGTGGAATTTCATAATTCACCTTTCTCTGACACCCGGTATCACAAAGATGCTTGCTGATCTCAAACAACAATACTTTTGGAAAGGTATGAAAAAGGATGTCATAAATTTTGTGACCCATTGTTTGGAGTGTCAAAGTTAAGGCGAGAACATATGCACCTGCCGGATCATTATATCCTCATAGCATACCGCAAAGATACAAATGGCAAGTAATAACCATGGATTTTGTACAAGGATTACCCATGTCCAGGAATAAACATGATGTTATCCTGGTAGTTGTAGATAAACTGACTAAGGTAGCTCATTTCATCGCTGGAAATCTAAAGGATGATTCACCAATGCTGGCCAAAAGATTCGTACACGAAATTTTCAGATTGCATGGTGTACCAGAATTGATTATATCTGACAGGGATCCAAGAATGACGTCAAGGTTTTGGCAAACGCTTAATACAGCTCTTGGCACGAAACTAAACTTCAATTCTGCATATCATCCGGAAACGGATGGACAAACTAAGAGGGTAAATCAAGTGTTGGAGGACATGTTGCGAATGTATTGCATGGATCAACAGTATAAATGGGAAGAGTATCTTCCATTAGTTGAGTTCGCATATAACAACACTTATCACTCATCTCTTAAAATGGCACCATTTGAAGCACTTTATGGAAGAAAGTGCAGAACTCCTGTTAGCTGGGATAGTGTTGAGGATAGAGTGGTAATTGGACCAGAGATTCTCACAGAAATGGAACAACAAGTTAAGCTGATTCGTGAACGATTAAAGGAAGCAATGGATAGACAGAAGAGCTATGCTGACCTTAAGCGGGTTGATCGCAGGTTTGAACTTGGTGAGAAGGTTTTTCTTCGTGTTAAACCCAGAAAGAGTTCTATAACTTTTGGCAAGGCTGCCAAGTTGTCACCTCGATTCGTGGGACCTTTCAAAATTGTCGAAATAATCAATCCTGTAGCTTATCGTTTAGCATTACCACCTGCTTTATCTCGCATGCATGATGTTTTCCATATTTCTTTGCTTAAGAAATACGTTTCAGATCTGTCACATGTTTTAAATTGGAATTCCTTGCAGGTCCAAGACCCAGGAATAATCGTGGTTAAACCCACACGAGTGCTGGAAACTCACCAATTGCATTTAAGAAATCGTGAAATACAACAATGTAAGGTCCAGTGGGACCAGTTTAACGAAGAAAGTGCAACTTGGGAAAATCTGGAAGAGATGAAAATTGCTTTTCCTTCTCTTTTTCAACAGAATGAAATCTGTTGACAAAACATTCTTTTATGAACTTATTTTTTTAAGTATTTATGAAAGCCAGATGGAGGCAAACATTATTCAGGTTGAATAAAATGTGTTGTGACATTGATTTCTGGAACTATTCAAGTTGGAAAATAGTCGCATTGATTTGTGAACTAATAAATTGGTTGACCTGAAGGTTAATTGAATATGTAATCATCGGGACGATGAATCTTTTAGGAGGGAAGCATGTAACACCCTGAACTGTTGTTACTTCCTCCTAAGCATACAAGTGTTGATATGTGATTTCTTTGTAAAAGGATGTGTTCCTTGATTGAGAAGTCATGCTTGATATGTACTGTATCTTCTTTGCAGATTGCAGATCTTTGACTGAGTCGGATTATGATTGGACTCTTTTATTTATTTCATTTTGCATCTGAGTTTAATCTGATCTCGGAACGAATTATGAAGTTATTCATCTATAAGACCTAGCCTTGGATCAGTGGTATTGATCCAAGTGGTGCTTTAAGTTATTCGTGATGAATTAAAAATTATAAACCTTTCACAGGTTGCAAGGTCTGAATTCGTTGAATAAAGCCAATCCCGAGTCTAACTCAGGTTGATCGTGTGAAATGGAATGGTTCCCGATATCGAAGTATATCTGGAAGGTCTTGATCGTGGACCAGGTAATAATTCTGTTACATATAATTCTGTAGCCTAATGGCAGTACAGGAGTGAACCCTGTTCGAGAATGCATGTTGTAGGTCTTTTTCTGAGTATATGAAATGTTAGACCTAACTGGAATTATTAATGTTAGTAACCTAAAACTAAACTTAACCTAGGGGTTAGATTAGTGTTAATCTAACCTAGACCTAGGCTAAGAGCTAATGTTCTAAGTTAGTATCTATGTGCTAAGTGGTTAGACTAGGTGTTATCCTAAATCCTAACCTAAGTTACTAACCTAACTATTGAGCAAAGAATAAGGGGACCTATGGAGGGGTGCGAACCATGGGCGGCAGTTTCTATGTTATTAAATGCGTGGATAAGCATGAGGGACAGGTAATTGGTGGAAGTTTTAAAACGGCTAACTTGAGCCGATGTGGCAGGTCGCCAAAGTTAGAAATGATCTATGATGTGCATTTGTCCATCGCCAATTATGGCGGTCGGTGGCAGTGGAGTTTGAGCGGGAAACTGGGAATTAATGCAATCAATGAACTCGGGCTTCGAGCTCGGATTTCTTGGGGAAGCATGCAAAATGGAAAGTTAATTGTTTGTTTGGTTTTGCATGCGCTCCGTTTTCCTTCTCTGTCTCATTCACCGGTTTCTTCACACTGATCTTCTTGGTGTTGCATGGCAAGTATGAGCGTAACTAGCTCTTTCCTCCGCAAGGAAAATATATAAGTCATGGAAATAGCAAATTTTTGTTGGTGGCTCTAACTTGGAAAAGGAAGAGAAGGATCGAGCTCTTTCAGTGGTCTGCTTCGAATTTTGAGCAAATATCCAGGCATGTTAGGCCCTAACCTTTAAAAATCTTGCTGTCTTTCAAGTGATTTCATTAGAACAACTCTGTTCAGATGATTTTTGGAATTGGTTGGTTTCTATGGTAGTCTTGTGTGATTTTTGGCACTGTATCTTCATGCTGGTTCGGTTTTTCAATTTAACCCTTGATGGGTGTTTATTGTATTTCAAACTGTTGCTATATTTCCTTGTGATTTGCATTCCGGCTTTTAGTTTGCGAAATATATGAAATGAATGTATGCTAGGCCTGCTCTGTGAGAACCCATGAATTGTTCTCGTGATGGGTACAGGCTACTGTGATGCTTGTTGATTTATACTTGTCGTCGATGCTTGTTGTTGATACTCGTCGGAAGGGATACTGCTGGACATTTGTTTGATTGTTCAGTTTAATTGAACTTTTTGTAACTCTGTTGAGGTTATTAAGGTAGTGGTTATTGAATCTTGTTCGGGTTCAGCTATGATATTTAGGATTTGTTGAATGGATAACTTGTTGTGTTACAGTACTTCTTTGAGACCGTTCTGAAGTTGTTTTTCCCTTGCATTGTGGTTATGGGATGCAACCCGTTGATAGTATGCAATATATTTATTTATTGTACTCGAAACGACTCTGTAGAATCCATTGATTGAGTCGTGTATTATGGACCTCTGTTGAAGCTATAGGTTTATATATTTGAGTATTGGTAATTTGATTTTGTTGGAGTCCTGAAGGAGTAATAGGTATACGACCTATGTTATTTTGTATGAATTTTTGTACGAGACTCTTTGAGTGTATGTTACGTTTCCTTTCTCATGCAAGCTTGTGCGAAAAATATTGATTGGGCATTTAGCTTGGAATCGTTTATTATTTTTATCTTGTTTATTGTTGTTCGGGTTCGGTTTAACCTTGACAGTAACTATAGTATTTGCCTCTAGTCAACCCGATTGGTTCACTTGTTTTTGCACTTTGTTGGATTCCATGAGTATAGTTAGTTATCATGTAACTTGTCTCTGTAAAAATGGGTCGTGAATACCACACTTCAAACCCCGAATGCCTCTTGACGAGATTACGGTATGTCATGTTTCCTTTTCCTTTCGATTATTTCAGCTTAGATAAGGCTGTGCATGTTGCGGAAATTCTGTGTGATTATCTCGGCATAGTCTTAGGGAAACATCGGTTGCTTAGTGTTGAGGAGTCTATTGTTGATCGAATAATTGAAGCTCTTTGATTTCGACCTTGGGTCCGAAAGCCTTGTAGTGTTTATTATGAACTAGAAGGGGACTGTAGGTTGATGTATGGGATTGTAGTCGTGTTTACGTATTCTGTTGCATGACTATCCCGCCTTGAGCTTGAGCTTGATCGAACTATGAGCCGTCGATTTGCACTCTCAGCGGCGTGGGGGAATATCTTCTTGTTGGTGTTTCATGTGGAAGGTCATGTGGAGTCTGTTTGGTAGATAGTCATCACTGTTGGCGTGATAGCTACTGTACAGAAGTTTTGTTATATTTGATGTTAACAAAACAGTGATTCTTCTTGTGACTCGTCTGACTTTTTCGTATGCATGTAAGGTGAATGTTTTCCATTTAAGGAGATGGTACAGTCATGAGCTTGTTGAAGGGAAATTTGAATGACTTGTTTTCTTTCTCTTCTGTTATGAAAATATATGATGATATTTTTATCTAACCGTTGGAACTGTTTTGAACCTATTTACGGAATCATGATTTATTATGATATTCCTTTTACTGTTGAATGAAATGATCTGTCTGAAGTTTGCTGTTTTTGGAATTCAGATGGATAGATGATATGGATACTTTCGTTCTTCTTGATTTCTAATATTGTGATGAAATATTTGGGAAGTATTTAGGACTATTCTGTAATGATAATAGAGTTACACGTTTATGGTCATTTTTGTATTACATCAGCATAGTCTGAAATATGTATACTAGTTTGGTGAAATGATCTCATTTAAACAGGTTGTTTAATGAAAATAGTTGGTGGATTGCAATTGTTTTAAGAGTTAGTGCTTATCATGCTCGGTTCATCGAAACTCCGACCCATGTTGACAAATTTTGCGAGATGGTCGCCGTAAGTGGTAAAAGCATGCAGATCGATAGGATGTTCGATTGTTTAACTTGGTTTATGATGAATTACGCTTTGATTCTCTAAATGTACTATTTGAGGAAAGATGTTCTTCTTCCATTGAGTATTGTATCAAGTATGCTGAATGCATAAAATGTATTTGATTAATTCTGAAAGGGATGGAAAGTGATATTTGTTAATTATGTGTTTGTATTCTTATCTTGATAGTTTGACCTTCTTCGGTTCAAATATCTTGAGAGCATTGTTATTATTGTATATATTTGGAAACTTTGGTGATTATCAATGTAAGCTTTGCAAGAAAATGAGACTGAATTCTTATGAGTGTTTAGCAGTTCTTGTATGTTCTATCGAAGGCTAAATTGAAATTTAGATCACTGTCTTTTTGGAAGATAGGGTTAAAATATACCTAAGCAGAATGCTAAACAAGCTGAATTAAATTATTAATCCCTAGACCTGGTTATGACAGGACAACATTTAATTGGATTCTTAATCATTTATATCTTGATACTAATAAGTATGATATAAATTCAGTTATGAGAACTGATATAAACCTAATGGGGTTCTGATGGCAATCTCATGTGAAGTTTATGAGATATTGTCCAATTCCGTTGTTTTAGAATTATGTATATTCTATGAACTCCTTGATGAGACCTTGACCTTAAAAACTCCTCTCGTGTAATGGGTTTTATTGAGAAAGGTCATCCTAAGATGAGGAATCCAGGATTCGGAAAGGCTAACCTTAGGGGAACGTCTTTAATGTAATTTAAACTTAGTGTGCGTAACACTTATCAATAAGTAGATCTTTTCGAGGCGGATTTAAAGGTTGACGGCACAAGTCAACTGCGGGGTTGTACCTCCGAGAAGATTAGGATCTTCTCGAAGTTACAACAATGCAGGTGACTTATGACGACACCCTTTGCATTGATCGCTAAGATTTACATCTTGATCTCGAACGAGTTACTCAGGGACCGATTAGGAATGTGGTCACGTTATAAGGCTGCCTAGGAGATTCGGGTATCTTGACACACTGGTTTAACTAGGGTTGAACCAGTATGTCATCGTATCCCTAGTCCTCGTGGGCATCCATATAACGTTATTACCTTACTAATCCATTTCCGAGTGAATAAGTTGGGATAGGAGGGACTGACTGAAGTCGGTATAAGACATTCTACATAACATAAGAATGGGGTGAAGGACGTATTCCAGATTGACGAGTATGTCGTTAAGGAATACGAGACATAAGCAGTATGTTTCAAATCTTTGGCCAAAGTATCGCAAGCTGCTGATTGCGTTGTCCTGAGTCACCTGGTCTAAGGAATGAGATGCCGATGAATAATGGTAACAGTTATTCAGTTAGGTTCCTTGGACAGAGCATTCTGAATCCTAGAATAGGGAAGAGAACCGCAAGAGTGGGGTGTTAAATAAAAATGCCAACTCTTATCACGCATGAATAGATCGGTAGATTGCCGAGTCATGGAATGAATAGATCGGAGGTACTCCGAGTCATTACAACTGCATATGGTCATCTGTTATATGAAGGGTTATTTGATTTGTGAGTTCTAAATTATGTATTTAGAACCGTGAAGCATTTATCAAAAAAAAATTGACTTGTTCTATTGTCTAAATAGATGAGAACAACGAAAGTACACCCCAATAGGGGAACCATATTCTTTTTTTTTTTTTGAAAATCTTATTAAGGTTAGTGTCATTAGCCTTCCACCTATGTAACCACACACTCGGTTTTGACCCCGATCGCCCCATGCCTGTGTGGTATAAAGAACATGAATTTTTAACAATCATTGTGTCAAAGGACATAACGACGGTAATTTCATCACCTTCGAGAATATTGTCCAACAAATGTTAGAAAATTGAGATCTAGTCTTGGATAACCCAAATGTACCCACTAACCAAAACCTACATATCTTCAAAAAACCATTCCCTAATCATGCCCCCTCTTCTAATCAAATTGGTGACACTTCAACCAATGATAGCAATGTCTGTGAGGTCTACGCTATTTTTGATGACATATTAGTTGCTTCCTAATTGCCCCTTGTTCCTTCCATAGATTAAATCCTAGCCCGATCCCCCTACCTACACAGGAACCTATTTCATCTACTCCTCCACCCATAGAGGAACCCCCTTCATTTTTTCCTTCACCTGCAAAAGAACCCATGATTATCACTCCACCTTTGGCCTCTCAAATTATTGAGCAGTCATCAATAACACCTCTCCTACTCATAGGGGACACATGTCCACTCCCTACACCATCACAAGGAAAGTCCACCTCGTCTAGGCCCATCATCTCCTTTACCCATAAATGATCCTATAGAAACACCATTTCTTTTAGATGACCATTCTCCATCGACTTCCAAGATCTTATTGATCTACTCTCAGATATTTTACCCACAAAGTTTGAAGCTAGCCATTTCCCTATTTCTCAAACACATTTTATGGGGATTGCTACTCGATCCACATCATCCCCTTACAGCAGTACCATTTTCATGCTTGGTTGATCACCTATTATGTTGATAGAGCCTTACTTTGGGGACGTCTTCTACTTCTTGCTTCAACCCAAATGTAATTGTCACTCACCAACACCTCCACAATCTATCCAAAAGTGTTTCAAGTGACCAAACCAAACACAACCATGGCTATTGGAACACCTTCCATGTCATTTCCCACAACCCAACACACACCTATACCCAAACACCTACCCATGCCTATATCATCTCCCTTACCTAAACCCATCACTACCTTAGGGGTCATGCCAACATCAAACCTTACTCATCCACCCATCAAATTAGATTTAGCCACATCTTCCCAAACCAACACTAAACTCATTCCTACGCCTAAAAGGAAGACCCAACCTGCTAGGCCTCATACACCAACCTTGCCTACCACACCATTGTCACCTTCCGTCCATCCTAGGACCTCACCCCTCAACCCTAGCCAAGCAACCTTCTTCCACCAGTAAACCAAGAACACAACATCCCACCTCCTCATCACGACCCTCTAATATACCCAAGCGATCCACATAACCCCCGCCATCACCCATGACCTTCTTACCACCCATACCACCACTACCTTCCATAACTTCTTCACTACCCATGACACTCTCCTCTCTTCCACTCACACCTTCTACCCAACCTCTACCAACCACCTCCACCATAACTCGGTTGCCCCCGTGGGTAACCTATCCTCTTCCACCATCTACTTTTCCTTCTACATCCCATACCCCCATGTCACCTTTACCTAAGAAGGTGCAACCCAAAGCTAAGAATCCGCTACCCTCCAATAAGGTAGTCAAACCAACCAAACCTTCCATCGCCTCTTCTACCACACCTTTACCCAAACAAATGCCCGTAAGACCTAAGACCACTCCACATACCAAACTAGTGGACCAACCCATTCCCCCTCCTGTAAAGCCTCTTCCTTCACAATCAATCACACATGTACCCAAACCCACACTCACCTCCCATTGCGATCCGTTAGGGGTCCTATGCCAATATTTTAACCAATCTCCTTGAAACCTCTGTCATCACATTACCACCTCTTAGACCTTATGACCCGCTCAAACCCAAACCAAAAGGGTTTGACGAAACTAAAATTTACGCCTACCATCATGTGCTAGGACACGATGTAGAGAACTATAAGGCTTTAAAAACCACTCTTGTCCAATTATGTCCTCCCGAAGAAAATTTTGATGACGATGATCTTCTTGATGAGGACCCCATTCCGCCTTCTCCAATCTCCCCAAATCTTCTTCCATTACCTACTCAACAACTAGTATATCCACCCCCATAACCCTTTTATCCACCCCCAAAATTTGAGATCAACATGGTCTGTATTAGGTAATTATCCAAACCACCACCCAAATATCAATACGCCCTACTCATTTCACAAGGCTCTTATCCACCGCTAGGATTTTTCCCTCATGTCATTATACCTTTCATGACACACCCTCTCCATCCACCTCCGCTCAAATGAACATGGATCACGCTTGCTACCCACGCTAAAAAAGACAAAGGCAAAGAAGAAGTAACTATCCCATCAACAAACTTTGTACCCAACATACCATCTACACCCACACCCAAAGTCACCATTCAAGGTCCCGTGTATATCCTATTTCCGATGGGGTCACACATCGCATAATGCTAAAACAATTACACCAATCCTCCCTCAAAATGTCTTTATATGACCTCATCCAAACCTCTTGAGTCACATCGTCAAGCCCTCATGGAAGTCCTTCAATCTATCGAGGTTTTATCAAATGAACCCATGCCCATAGCCTCCATCATTATCCATCATCATGTAGCTTCTTTCACTAATCCGTCACCTTCCTCTACACCTCCACCTACTCGCTAAGTAGTCACCCTCAACTTTTCAAATGAAGAGATCACCCCTTCCACCCATGACCCCGATCTCGCTCTTTTTTCATCTCCATCTTTATCGATAATATATGCATACGACATGTTATTATCAATGGTGGAAATAGTATTAACATCATCTCCTCCCATGTGTACAACCAAATGTGCATACCTTCCAATTGCATTTATGTAGTAACCCAGCTTATGTTGCACTCCTTAAATGACGCCATGACCTCTACCCTAGGAACCATCATCCTCCATGTTTGCATGTGTCCTCGACTGTCCCTAGAACTATTCTATGTCATAGAAGGTGATTTTAAGTATAATATGTTGCTTGTGCCAACCTTAGATCTGTGTCATGGGTTGTGTCCCTTCAACTTTACACTGCTGCCTCAAATTTGAACATGAAGGACATAACTACACCATCTCGATTGACCCATCACCTTTCAAGACCATAACATGATATACCAGCCCAATGATGTGCTTGTATAAGTCAATGCATCTCGCCACTACCCCCACTTCACCTTCACCCATAATCCCATCCACTAAGTCTACCATCGCCTCTCCCACATCTAACCCTGTTATTCCTACTACCACCGCAGCCTCTACAACTAACTCACCTACTTCCCAATCATCTAATGAGTCATCTATCCCTACTATCCACATATCAACTATTGATCCCTTAGAAGGTGTTTATAAACACCTCACTCTGCTGGGAGTCTTTGCCTGTACACTATCGACACGTTCCTCACTCCGCAAGAATATGGGAACCTACGTCAACACCCTAGTTATGACTATTGCACATGCGAGGTTTTTTCTTATGGTCCTCCCCACCTTCGCACTAATCTAATGTATGGGGGACTCGATATCTCCACTTATTCACCCAAACCTCCATTCCAAATGTGACCATTTTCATCCGACTTACACTCTCTTAATAACTGTCACTTCGCTCACACTTTCCTTCACTATTGCGCATGAAAAGGCTTTGGCTTCGTGTTTACAAGAAGGGCCACCATACTATCATCTCATGTACTACTCATCATAAACACAATGACCATAGTGGCATTGGCTTTGAATCTCAACCTCCAAAGAAGGATCGCATCAACCTCATTGAGGAAGATAAACCATCTCCACCCCATTCACCCACATCACCATCTTCACCCACGTAGTCCATAAATCCTGAATCTATTCCTCCTAACTTTTTATTTGTAAACATAATTTCCTAGGACCTCTAACCTATCAACGCAATGGTGAGGCTCCTCTTCTCTCCCATTCTTATACCCCGACATGATTGATGATGATAAACCTTCTATTAATGTCGTTCAATGTCGGGACGATGAGTTAATCCTCGCTTACCTTGGTGCGTAATATTCTTATATTTACTAGTCATTACCTTCTCGAGAAATAAACCATTTTTAACGAATAGACCATTGAAATCAACATTAACACTCAGACAACCCGCACATTCTAAAGATAGGCCAATCTTTAGATGCTACTGAACAGAAGCTTTTACCTCTTTCCTTCGGGACCATAGCAATGATTTTACCTGGTTCTATGCTGATATGCCCGGTATTGACCCAAAAATCATGGTCCACAACATCGTAACCATTCCTAATGCCAAACCCATCAAACAAAATTTGTAGAAAATGCATCCTTGCTTTGTTCTTTTGTCAAAGAAGAGCTTCACCGCCTTCTCTCTCGAGTTTCCTTCATCCTTCCCATTGACTATCCCCAAAGGATTTCTAACATTATTCTTGTCACCAAGGTGAAAGGGGACTCTACATTTACATGGACTTCCATGACCTCAAAAGATGATTTTTCCCTACCATGCATTGACCAATTAGTTGATCTCACTGTCGGCCATGAAATGCTATCACTCATGGATGATTTCTCGTGTTATAATCAAATATTAATTGCTCTAGAAGATCAACACAAGACTTCCTTCATCACTCCTTGGGGACCTTCTACTATAGAGTCATGCCTTTTGGCCTTAAAAATGTTGGCGCCACATATCAGCGAGCCATGAATTATATTTTCCATGACATCATGCATCACATATTGGAAGATTACGTAGATGATCTTCTTGCCAAATCCAAATATCAAGCCAAACACCTAACCGTCCTTAAGGTAATCTTTGACCGCCTCATCAAGTATTGTGTTCATCTTCAACCAAAGAAGTACGTCTTTGTGGTACTTTCAGGAAAACTCCTTAGTTTCATCATTTCTTTGCATGGCATAGAAGTCGATCCTACTAAAGTAAAGGATATTCTAGAAATGCCTCCACCTACTAATCTCTGTTAACTTTGAAGCCTACAAGGTAAGTTGTAATCCATTTGTCGTTTTATCTCACAACTTTCTGACCATTATCAACCATTTCATCATCTTCTCAAGAAGGATGTCTCATTCAAATGGGATGATGAATGCCATAAAGCCTTTGAAGCCTTGAAACAATACCTTCTTCAACCACCAAAGTGATCATTCCTCCTAAGGATGACCAACCCTTTTACATATACATTTCCTCCACTGACCATTCTCTAGGTGCCATGCTCACTCATCACGACGAGCAACATAGAGAACAATTGGTTTATTACATAAGTCATAACCTTCTGACTATGAAACTAGATATACCCACACCGAAAAACTCTTCTTAGCCTTAGTTTTCTTCACCACCAAACTCGTTATTACCTACTCAACCACAAAACCTTTGTTATTACCAATACTGACCCCTTACACTATATGTATGCCAAACCCTATCAACATCAACGTGCCACACGTTCACTTATGCTTCTTTCCGACCTTGACCTCGAATTCATTCATCAAAAGTCCATCAAGGGCCAAGTTATTGTTGACCAACTAGTAGATGCACCTCTTTCCAAGAATCAACCCTCTAACTTCAATTTCCCGATGAATACATAGTTACCCTCTCTTTAGACGAACCTCGCTTACCAAATGACACTCTTCTTCGATGGCTCTAAGTGTCACCTGAGGTGGGGCTAGTGTTATCCTCATTCCTTTTAATGGAAAACCTATGCCTTTATCTTTCAAAATGGATTTTGATTGTAAAAATATATCACTAAATACGAGGCACTCGTATTGGGTCTCCAGTACTTATGCCTTGATGTTAAGTCCATCAATATCTTTAGTGATTCCCAATCGGTCGTAAATCAAGACGACGATATATATACTAGTATTGTAATGAGACACTTCAAAAGTATAAACATCACATAGATATACTTTTGACCACATTTAACCAAAGATGAACTTCAAACCACACCACATTCTACCAATAAATTTACGAGATACCATGGCCTTCTTGGCTTCTCGGATACCCACCTCACTGTCGACTCTAAAATATTTTCACAATACAAAGGTTGTAATCAACCTCTTATTTACCTCATGAGGTCTATTCTATCGAATCGTTGCACTTGACCCACCTGACCTTTGGTACAAGCAATTTGTAGACTATCTTTCCCTTTCCATTCTACCTGCCGATCTCACTCGTAATAGACAACGTGCCTTTCTTAAAAGTGTCTCTCTTTATGTCATCATGGGTGGTCTCCTTTATAAGTTTGGCTTCGATGGTATTCTCTTACGATGCCTTAAAAGTTCTGAAATTCCATACACCATTAAGGAAGTTCACAACGGAATTTGTGGAGGCCACTTTAGTCGTTTAGTTGTCAGTAAAACACATTCTTCACCTGGGCTATTATTGGCCAACCCTAAACCGCGACTATTGTGATTATGTCAAATTTTGTGTAAAATTCTAGCAACATGCTAATATCCATCACACACCTATTCATGCCTTGTAGGTCGCACGAGACCTTTGGCCTTTCTCTCAATGGGGTTTGGATCTTGTCGATGAGATCAATTCCCATTCTTCACAATGCCACCAATGGATTATAACCGCTCTCAATATTATACTAAATGTAGAAACCATCCCCTCATTTCTATAAAAGCCGAAAAATATGTGAATTCATCAACCATCACATCATTTGTCGCTTTGGTGTCCCTCACCACCTCATCACTGATAATGGAAATAAATTCAAAAACAAAACCCTCTGTAAGCTATGTGATGCTTTTGGCATCCAACTTAGTTTCTCATCACCTTATTACCCGCAAACCAATGGCCAAGTAGAATCGACCAATAAAACTTTGAACAAAATTATGATGAAAGTAGTCAACGATACTGGGAAGGATTGGCATACGCACATTCCTTTTTCCTTGTGGGCTTACCGCACTAGTATTCACACTTCGATTGCAGCCACACCTTTCTCTCTGGTCTATGGTACCGAGGTTTTCTTTCCTCTAGAAGTCCAGATTCCATCTCTTTGCATCTCCCTACAAGACATGCTCAACGACGACGACTTTCATGAGGACCGTTTGACACAACTTGAGTTATTAGATGAGCATCATCTTAATGCTCTTGACCATCTCTAAATCTACCAAAAACGTATCAAACATGCCTATGAAAAACATGTTCATGAATGAACCTTTCGTGTCGGTGACCTCGTCCCGAAATAAAATCAACATGTAACCAAAGAGGAGAAAAGTAAGCGGGAAAATTTGTTGCTAATTGGCTTGGACCCTATATCGTTACCCATGTCTATAGATCGGTGCTTATCATTTGTCTTCACTCAAAGGTAAACTCAACCTAAGCCTCTCAACGCCTTACATCTTGGCCATTTTATTGTTGACATCAAGTCCTATATCACTTTACGTCGCTTGATTACTCATCCCGTGAGTATTGTTCACCATCCATATTTCCCATTTTTGAGGATCCACGACTAAACACGAATCATGTGATTACCCGTGACCTTTCAGCCTTATCTTCAATATGAGTACCATGGCTCTACTCATAGCATGATTCTCATGGATACTTTTCTTCTTCTTCAAGATGGAATCCCATGGTCATTCATCACTCGAAACCACCCCTTTCATAGTTAACCCCTGTGTACTATGGTTTTGTCTTCCGAACAAGAGCCTACTCTTCCTCTATAGTCTTTTCCATGACTTAAATGTCCAAAAACAAAAAGGGATTCAACTCCTTGAGTCAAACTTCCAACAAAAGATGACTCCCTCAAAAAGGGACATCTCTTCACTCTATTTCCACTGCTATAAATAGATTGTTCCCTTGAAGGACAGCTATATAAAGCCATTGCAAAAATACAATAAACATATCCAGAAGCTTCCCGCATCGATCAGCTTCGTGAAGACCTCAAGGAGATAATATACCCATCCCATATAGACTTCCCGCATCGATCAGTCTATCAAAAACAAAAAACAAAAAAAAAGAAGAAAATGATGAAATTTTTGTCATGGACTTTCCTATTGTTGATCCTGGGTTTCTTGCTAAGAAAAAATGTTCTCGCATACACTAAGTTACGTTAAACCACCCACTCTCACCTCATTTCCTTTTCATCCTAATTTCCTCTCTACTCAAGGGACTTTCCGCAACCGTGACATTTCGTGATCATGTGACTTTCTTCACCCTTAGAATAGTCCATTATGCAAGGCCTTTAGGGTCTTACGTTCATAAGCCCATCTGGGGTATGGTAGACTCATTAGGGTTCTTATCAATTAAGCTACTCTTTTTCCACCTCTTACCATTCACCTTCCTCTTTACTTATTACTTAGCCTATACAAGACCAAATCATCGACACCTACGTTTCAAACGACTCAACCATGCCTATCACCTAAGACTCAACCATGCCTATCACCTACATTCAACCATGCCTAAAACCTACCAACCCATTCCTCTACTTCATCATATTCTTCCCTAGCTTATGGGAGAACTACATCGACCTAAGGTCCCTTTTCATTGGGCTATGTAGGTAGCACTTCGAGGGCAAGGTTCCCTTAAAGGTTATCTTGGCCACTCTTTACCCTAACCAATTCCCCCTTTCACTTTCCTATTCACATTCTACCTTAGTTAGTTTCCATTTTATATCAATAACTGGAAATTAAACCAAACAAGCATCAATTAATACACATTTTTACCACATCATCAAATCATGCATTTATCATTTTCACATTTCCACTATAGCACATATTTGGAAATTTAAACCATAACATGCATATACATCACCATTTGTCTCCCATGTTACCAACAACTTGGACATTAAATCAAAATTAAATACAAGACTCAATCACGCCTAAACCAACCTGACTCCACCATGCCTAAATCAACCTAACTCAATCATGCCTAAACCAACCTGACTCCACCATGCCTAAATCAACCTAACTCAATCATGCCTAAACTAACCTGACTCCACCATGCCTAAATCAACCTAACTCAATCATGCCTAAACCAACCTAACTCCACCATGCCTAGATCAACCTAACTCAATCATGCCTAAACCAACCTAACTCCAACACGCCTAATCGACCTAACTCAACCATGCCTACACAACCTCGACTCCACCATGCCTAAATCAACCTAACTCAATCATGCCTAAAACCACCTAACTCCAACATGCCCAAATCAACCTAACTCAATCATGCCTAAACCAACCTTCACCCACAAGCCCATCCACTCATTATGTCATGCCCGAATGACCTTGACTCAATCATGCCTAATTCACCTAGTTTCCATCATGTACACACATAATAATGGAAATTAAAAACAAGTACATCATCCATACTATAAATATCATCATCTATAAATCATAAAGTCTGTGTATACATACATATGTACACATATACAAATAAATACAAAATCTCAAAAACTCTCATGTACATCTTCGCTATCCTTAACACGCAAGCTAGTTCAGGTATGCCAAATACACAAAAATGGAGCTACGTATGCATGCGTAGCTATTAGGTATCCCCCATCGATATTCTACATGCCTGTCTCACCTATCTCCTCCTCCTCCTCTGCTCCCGTGTGGCATCTCGCTAACATCTCACCACCCACCATGGGTCGTCACCGACCTCTCACTGGTACCTCACTGGGAGCCACCTCCATGAACTAGTGGCCTCACCATGACCTTGTCTTAGGGCTCTAAAGCCTCCTATGCTCTCCACACTATGGGTGCACGACCTAGTCCTCTCACTCGAGGCCTGTTGTGCTCTATACTTTGCATAAGAAGGGACATCTATCCCTATAGCCATCGATGATCCCGATAATACCTTGCCTCTCTAGGGCATCCCTAAACCTAGCCATGGGTACTGCTTGTTTGCGGTGGTGCCACCACCCTCGACCCTATACTGCACTGCAGGGACCTTGTCCTTCCCTCGTCTGTAAAATGGGACCATGTCCCCGAGCTTGTGTAGGAGCATGTGCTTGTACACAGGGCCTAAAGGGCCACAATCTATGCCTATATATTGCCAATGGCCCTGTAAACCTATAACATGTGCCTGTAGGGCGGCCACCTATACCCCATCTCCATCTCCACCCTGTGCAGGTACTTGTCCTTCTCTCATGTCTTTACTTAGGGCTCGTAGGGCTACTACTCCGTGCTCGCAATGTGGCGATTTGTGCCTCTAACCCCGTCAGGTTGTCCCGCACTATCCCTAACTCTATAACTAGAGTCACCACCTACCCCCCAGGGCGTATCTCTCGAACCGTGATGGTGGCCAAGTTTGGTTGTCCCGACCTCGGTGGTACTTACTCGCAAATTGTGCTTTGCCCACCACTATTTATGCCTATCTATAACTCTGGCATCATCAATCTTCCGGTCTACCACCTGCTCCTCCTACCCTATAGCACTGCGGATGCAGTAGAGGCATATGCCTCTCAACATCATCCCTCTTGTACTATGGAAATGATGGAGGTACATCCTGTGGTAACCCAAATCGCCGTCGACCTTCGTCAATGTATCATCTCATACTCTCTTACACAACACCCTTCTATCCATCGTGAGCAACTATAGCTCCTCTAGCTCATCTCGCCATTTACCTATATGATGGGAAGCCCACATAAGGCCTCCAAATGATTTCCACACCAGATAACCCCTCTAATACATGCTTGTAATATGCTACATCGTGTGTAGCCCTGCATCTCGAGTGCTCTCCAACAATAGGTACCCATCACCTGTAGCCCACCCGAACCATTCCCACCTCGAATGCATCAGGTCGAGGCATGCCCACTGGATGCACACACATGATGTGCTCGTATGCCCAGAAATGCAAAAAGAAGGTACAACGTAAGTTGAACCATCGTAATCACCCATAGGCCCATAAATCTCTGTAAAGTTGCACCAAGAATGTTGGTTGCCATATACAAACCGGTCATATACTCCATCATATCATGTAGAACCCCCATCAATGCCCATGGGAATCTCCCATCCTCTACATTTGGTAGTGAAAAAAAAACACACTACCTTCATCATCAGAACTACTAGCCTCATCTCCTTAGGATGGGCCCGATACATATCTCCATAACTCATGCTGGCACTATGGAACCTCAACTCTGCTACCCCTCACCAAAGACAATCAACATAAACTCCTCGAGATGTCTTTGAGGAAATCAAATAAACCTACATCCCTACTATTATCAGGGCTGAGATCCTATAAACATGCTCTAAGGTGACGGTCATCTCACATGTCGGAAACGAAATGTGTTGGTCACCGAATCCCATATATCAATGAGGGAGACAATCAAACTCAGCTCTCTCGGACCACGTGTTTGATAGTGTCTAACCCTAATCGAGTCCCACATCATCGCAACATGGCGCCACTCCTCGACCCTCGCCTCCCTCATACTGCTAATAGTAGAGAGGGAGGTACCTATCCCACATCTCAGAATCGGTCCCTCACCCGCATCCAACAAACCATAACATCATTTGACCCCAACCATACCCAACTTCACCCCTCGACCATACCTATTTGTACCCCTTCCCAAGCTATTTTTAGTCAAGAATACCTTCCTATCACATGACCTATCTCCCCCACCCACCCTATCTCATCTCCTGGCCTATTTTTCACTAATTTCTACCGACATCGGTTCCTATTAATAGCACCGATCTCCTAAAACCGCGTCAGTCACCCCATCCATGACTGATGCCAGCTAACTCCCACCGACGTCAGTCAACCCTTGACCGACGTGGTCACTGTCCAGATGAAAAAAACTCATGCAAACCCTACCCTATTTCTCTCAAAATTCCCATTTCCCCTAACTACCCACCCATTCCTATCCAAATCCCCCTCAACCCATCCCCACCCCTCCTTAACCTACATACACCTTCCTCCCTTCCTATTTTCTCCCTATACATTCCAAATTCAAATTTAATTTTTCCCAAAACACATTTTACCCAGACCCAATTTCTACAAACAAAATCACCTAACCAACAAAGAATGAGATCGAATCTACCTTCGTGATGTCATCTCCATGGGAGCACCTCGGGCACTACACCGGTGGTCCACCCGACTCCTCTCCTGCCTCTGCCATCACCAAATTCCTCCTCACCTCCACCCAATCAAATCACTCCCCTGAGCTCGTGGACCCATCTCCTAGCTCCTCTCTCACCAACTTGCACTCTCCACCTCAATGGGGTACAATGCCCTATCCTTCTCTCTCTCATAAAAAGCACCAAAAGTCAAACATCTTTGTCATTTTCTCCAATGGTACAACACAACAATGATTCATAAAATACGGAATTTTTGTTTTATAAACCCACCCCGACTGATCGACACCATCCTATTTGTCCCTAGCTAGCCGACGTCGGTCACCCTATAATCGGCATTGGTCCACCTTTATAACTATTTGGTCTTCCTAAGCTTCCTTTTACCTACAACCATTCATGCCAACGTACATTTTTATCATCTTGAACACCCATTGAACCATGTCTACAAACCCATCCTACCAATACATCTCCTTTGATGCATCTTAGGAGTTGTTATTTTACCTAAACCTTGTCCTACTCGTGTCATTACCTATATACCTTGACCTGAACCACTTTTTGTGACCTTTGACCCTCCATGCTCGCTATACCTTGTGACATTGTTACCCATGTTGTTCGCCTACCAACCTTACCTTGCCTATTGTCATGTTATTTATCCTGACCTGACCTTTAGTGTACCGAACATACCTAAACATTCCTGCACCTAACCTCTGTTGTGTTTCCGCACCATATCCTATACCTTGGTTACCATAATCACTTCAACCCTATTGAATAGACCTATCGACCTTAGACAACATAGAGTTTGAAATCTTTTCAACCTGGTACCGTGCCACAGTTTCCAATGTGTGTGTGTGTTCAACTGCCACTACCTTCGACCCTGGCCCATTTACCTGTTTACTCAATTTGACTTTTACTCTTTACCCAATACACCCACTGACCTTCATTTTCCCACCTCCTCATTTTATCAAACCACTCACCACTTCCGTCTTTCACCTCATCGGTTCCTAGTTTGAGGGGGTTACCTTCACCCACGCTTGGGGAAACACCACCCTCACTTACACTCGACACAACCATTTCCTATTTTTGTCAATGATCGCTTACCAATACAAGCCACGTGACAAAAAGGGAAAAATGTAGACACCAAAATTGGGTCACACTCCCCTTGGTCCTCTTTTGAATAACCAACTTAAACACATTCACCTAACCATGACCCTTATACCCCACATTAATATTAATTTAATTATTTACAATTAAATTAATACCCATCCTCACCCCATTTATTAATTTAATTTAGTTACTTTAATTAAATGGATGCACACCTCACCTAGACACCTCACCATAGACCTATTCATAACATGTTTCCATAAATGAATAAGACTTAGTTCAACCCTAAAAATCAATGCCTATTATTCCTCTAACCACCTTCCCGCTCATAAAAATATAACATCCATTCTGATCCGTGAATAAAGGGATAGACCTGACCCAAATGATGGAAGATCTGTCATTTTTAGCAAACCTAGGGAATCCCACCTTAACCGATGTCGGTCATCCCTAAACTGACCTTGATCAACCAGAACTGCATGTCGTTGGTTACCATATAACTATTTTGGTAACCTTGTTTGAGATGTTGGCGATTCTTGAATTTTGAGAAAAAGGAGATCTACATGCAAGCAAGAACAGAGCTCATTCACACATCCAAACAAATCATAACCAGATTATCGAGGTAGATCTCGGAGGTATCGTTCTCACAAGTAGCATTCTCGGGAAGCACTGTGGCACCAAGCTCCATCCCACCGATCAATCATCACCACCACCTAGCCATTGGACTTGCAACACCAGTAAGTACATTTATTGCTGTGTTATTTCATCCTTATCATGTGTTAGAGGTTTTTCCATCTTTGTTGTTATTTCCTACTTGCATTCCCTTTTCCCCACTATTCCTCTTTCTGTAAACTCAATCATTCCTCCACCCACACCATAAAACCACCTATACCCGACCTCTACATATCTCTGAGTGTTCCTAAGATCCCCATATACCTCATCATGCCCTCTATCATCTTTTCCTGACCTCAGCTCAAACCCCACAACTAGATCTTATTGAGTTTTATCATCTTGTTCTCTACCTACACCTAGTACCCATAACCGCTCGCTGGTTCTTCCTAACCATGTGGCAATCATACTCGATCGACGCTTGGTCTCTCGTGCTCGCCAACATTGTGTAAACTAGCAACCAACCTACCTATCAAAACAACTCAAACACCTTACCCAACCCTCTGCTAGATCTTTTCTATGACTGCAAACCAACCGAACAACTGCAACTCGACACTCAAGACCTTGACCCACATAATTTTAGTATTTAATTGATCAACGTCTATAGTGATCTCGAGATACCCAAATCGAATACTAGCACTAGATTCGTTTATGTACGCATTTCGGTTATTTTATAAAAATAGTGAGTTGATGAAACTTTCTAGAAGTATCCACACTTCATGGATCTAGCATATGCTAGGCGATCCACTATCATATATTATTTAACTCTTCTTTGGTGGTCTTGTTTTCTATTTCGTAGTTCCTCCTACCCAAAAGGAAGCTCTCACACAAGATCGATCGAGAAGTCAAAGCGCGCGCATCAACCTCAAACCAACCATCATAACTGGTATTCGAGGTTTCCTTTGAGTGTGGCTTTACCTTTCCCTAGTTTTCTCTCTTCTACTCAATCTCTAATCTTTTATGTGGTCCTTTGCCAATTCTCGTAATAATTGGACCACTTGTGTATGGCACAAAAATGGTAATCTTCTAGAGGAAATGGTCCCTTGCCCTTGGTCTCGTTTTGGTCAATTTTTGTGCCTATATTGTCATCCTTTCTTGGCTATTGTGTCTCCTGGGCATGCCAATGTGCTCCTAATTTGAATTTTAAGAAGTCTATATAAACATAGACATGCTAGTGAATTTAAGGGCAATCATAAGGAAATCAATTATGGAAGGGCATGTATATATATCACACAATATTGAAGTCATAAGAGTGAAGCGGATGTTTGATTTATTTGTTGAAGTACTCTAATATCAAGAAAGGTCTAGAAACACATAAAAGCATAAGGCTAGGAGCATCTAGAGAAGGTTGAAACTCTCTCATTCATTATTAGATAAGGGACATGTCACTTGCACATTTAGAATGACACAATCCTTGATTCCCACTTGACATGTAGAGAAACCACCTACTCTAGATGGCTTGTGCCGATAACATTGTGTATTTCTTCTCATTTTGAGTGTATGGCTAGGTGTTTAGGTTGGATTAGGGGCTTACCCAAGATAGATTTCCTAGAGATATAAGAATAATATAAATAATCGAAGACATTTTTATGTATCTTGGAACCTCGTAGGCAATCGTTAAGCCAAAATTCAATTTGCACCAAATTTTCCATTTACAACAGAAATGACCACTTACATGTGGTGCACAGTTGATCGTATTCTTATGCAAGTGACATATTACACTTTGTCGGTCTAAATTTTCTAGGTCTCATTTATAGAGATGTTGACACTTGTTTAATGAGATCACATGTCATGTGTAATGACCTAAAAATTCATATAAAATCGGGTATTCTCTTTCCGAACCCCGATTCCCATCTTAAATTACTCCAAGTTCTAATATATACCATTTTATTTTATTCCAATTTGTTCAAATACATCCCTTTCTTTCTATATTTGAGTTTAGATTATTAATTAAATATGATTATAACATAATTGAATTTTAAGATGATTACGTGACTTCCCATCCCCTCTATTTCCTTGCATATTTAATTTAATGCTTAAAGAGAGGTAGCCGTATTTATATATAGCTGACGTCCAATCCCTATTGTTCTCCCTTTGATAGCAACACTTATATGTATTATTTTCAAGGTCCTTGGAGCCAAATCTAACAAACCCTATAAGAAGACTAGGGAGAGGTTGAGAGGCAACCATCATCTTTGACAAATTTTTTCAAAGAGTCACAATATAAAACTACTTTATGCCCCTTATTTTAAGCCGAGGAAGAATTTGAATCAAATATTGGATTATCTTAATAATTTGGTGCATTCCACATAGTCCACGAGCCTCCTAACTATCACTCTCATGCTGGCATTCCTAACGAACAACTCTCATCAAATTTAGGGGTGGGTCCAACCAAACATTCCCCAATTTTGAAATTATGCTCCTCCACACCTACCCTCTCATTGGGCCAACATTGGTGGGCTTGGAGAAAAACAATTTAATTTATTAAATACATGGGCGCCTCTAATGTAAGCTTTGTTATTGGACAAATTATGGGCATGATAAGTGACGAGAATCCCGGTCAGGCCAAGCGAGTCCCTATCACCTTTAAGCTATGATGGTTTTGCATTGCTTGTGTAGGTGTGTATTCCCTCAATTTTTGTCTAGCATCTTGCATTCAGCCTATGGGATGATGGACTCTGATTCTTACATGGAAATTTGATAGAGGTAATGAGTTGGTTTGTTTGTTGAGATACACATGGGATGGTGGTTTTTAATCCACTCATGTAGGCCTCAACTTAGAGACAATTTATTGTTTGAATGGTTATAATGGGCTTAAATTTTTCAATATTAACTAGTAAATTCAATTATTTATACGATTCAAACAACAAATAATTGTGTTTATAAATAGGAAAAAAAAATGTTTTCATTTCTCTTATTAATAAATATAATTAAACATATTAATTTGTTCTTGAATCATATGAATGATAATTTTATTTTTTTGGATTCAACAACAAATTAGTATGTTTAATCTATATGAGAAAGGAAAATGCATTGGACAAAAATATAACATCAAGATGATGCACTCTCTAGAAAAACACATTCTATCAAAATAATAGTGGAAAATTATGTAAAAATAGGATAATAGAATGTGTGTAAGCAACTTTTTAAATAATCTTTGCATATATAATAATTGAACTATATTTTTAAAAAAGAGAAAAAGATTAAAATACTTTGTACAAGAATTTTTACACTAAAATATTAAAAATAAAATAATTTAATTATAATAATTTAGTTATATAATAAAATTTGAAGATCTTATTTTTCTTTTTTTCTAGATCTTCACACTAAATTACAAAATACAATAAAATCTAAATAATATCTCTCCATAATTATAAAATAAATACATTCAAAATATAACATAATTCACTCGTATTTAAACCCTCTAACTAAAAACTATAATTTAAATAGTAGGTGAGCCATGGAATACCATAATATGATTCTTTCCAAGGAAACATCCATCCTAATTCAGCCATAATGTTTTAGTCTTTTCCACATTAAACCCAATCCAAACGAGTTGTGGACATGGTTTTGGCATGATAATTAGATGTTGTTCCCAATGTCCAATTATTCCATGACCACTGCTATTATTTCCCCAAGCTCAACGTGTTAGCCAACCAAATTATTTATTATTAATTATGTATTTGGAAGAGGATATCATGGTCACGGTGTACTTCAGTTTCAATAGTGCTTCCCACCTACACAATCATCTTACCTAGAATATATTATTCCTATCTTGTCATGGGCCCCACCCCACCTCTCTCTCATGCGCTCATGTGACACATTATGAATTAAAATATTCGGAATATGTTTATGACAATAACTTCAACGTTATATCATCATGTTGTAGCTAAGTCCTTATCTCATATTTTGTGGAAGGGATTGTATTTCATAATTATTATGTTATTAATTAAATTATAAAATTATAGAATATTAGGAATTAAATGAATAAAGTTAAGTTTTTAATTACTATAGTGCAAATGGAGTTCTATATTAGTTGTGTCATGTTCTCATCTTCTTAATTCTATGAAATCAAATAGATTGTGGGACTCAATTAGAAGATTTGGTTGTGTTTGTGTGTTGTATTAAGATCGACTGCGTTCGTTACATGGAAATCAAGTAGTTAAATATTGAATAAGGAAGTAATCCTCCATTCCAAAATAATAATAATAAATGAATTTAGCGAACTAAATCTTTATGACTATATTTGAAATAAAAGAGATGAAATTAGGCGAGAATTTTTAGTGTGCTTCTTAACACCTTGACATTAAATAGAAAGACAATGGTTATGAAGTTAGAATTTTAAGTGAATTTGAGAACATATTTACTTCTCAACACCTTATTACTAAATTAAAAGACCATTTATTTGGACACCTTGAAACTAGTCGAGTTAGTCTGTTCTCCAATAATAACATACCTAACCATATAATACCATTTTTCTACTTGAAGCTTATCTTTGAAGAAGAGTGAAGTGGATATAACTCTATTTGCCCCTTGATTTGCATATGGAGAAGAAAAGAAATTCTTACATTATGTATTTGATAGCATGTCACAATTACTACACTATTTATTAAAATACAAATATTTAAAATAAAAAGATAAAATCAAATTAGAATTTTATGTGAATTTGATGAAATAGACAAGTCTTCAGAACTTATGATATTAAATAGGAGGAAATTGATTATAAAGTTTGAACCTTATCATATTTTTGGAATTTTGGTAGTACCTTAACGTAAATTAGAAGGAAACAATTTATAAAATTAAATTATAAACCGATTGAATTTGATGAAATAGACACCCTCTAAATCTCTAAACTCTTGATCGAAAAAGATCAATTGTTGTACACCAAAAAAGAAAAAGAAAAATCTATATATATTTTCACTTGAGACCACCTTCTTGGAAAATGGGTGAAGTGGGTATCCCATCAATACAGCTGTATTTGTCCCCTTGTTTGACATGCATGTGGAGAAGAGAAGTAAAAGAGTGTAAGGAATGTGTGTTTCTTTTCCATAGTTTAATCCCATGGAAAATGAATTGTCATGTCACAAAACCCTACCCAGTGGTACACTTCTTTTTAGGTATACTTTGCCGACATAACGCGTACAAAAAAATGGGATACAGTTAGAACGGCTTTGCATATATAACAAAAATCCATTGAGTCGCAAGCAAGTAAAGAATCGAATATTTATGAATGTTCAATTTTTACTTTTTATATTAGATTTGGATTTATTTTTCATATTTAAATATGCGGTTCATATTTGATCCGTGGAAAACTTAGCCTAGAAGTTAAAATCATACCATTTTTAAACATTAAAAAAAAAAACATTTCCATGGATTTGATAAATTCAAGGAGTAAAAATGTCTTTTGTTTCCTTGTTTGGATTTAACTATTTTAAAGTATGTGTGTACTTGGAACTCTTTTAGCTAACAAAGTCCTTATCATATTTAGTTTGTGTGCGGTTGAGAACTAGGTGGATGGTTGGCCTACCTTTGGGAGGCTGTACTTTAGGTTAGGTTGCATATGCTATCTTGGTTTCATGGATTTTTATGGTCCCCTATTTTAATTCCGATTATCTCGGTTTCATGGATTTTTATGGTTTTTTAAAAATATGAATTTATGGTTCTCGAGTCCATTAATTTTGTAGGGTGTTTGTACGGTACTCCATATTATATTGATTTGCGAGTTCATTTGAAAGGATATATATATCACAAGTAACATTTTTTTATATACATGAATGATATACTTATTATGTATATGAGTGATATATTTTGTTTTTGTTTTAATTCATGAGTGATATACTCATAAGATATGTGTGTTATATTCTATTTTTGTTTTACATTTTATATTATTATCTTTGTTCCAATGTAAAGGGTTAATTATAATATTGTTAGTTAGTTCACATTAACCAATCAAATCATAATACGTTGCTTTAAATTTTATTTATTTTAACACTTTAGATCAATCATAATTATATCATCATAAGAGAATAAGAGTCAATGCACAAAACCAAGGCAAGGAAGTGAAAGAGCAAGAGTAAGCGAACCTACCTTGAAAATCAAATTTTAATTGATAGTCATTGACCATGATCAAGTTTCTACAATCGATAACATGTCATCAACATTTATATCATGGTTATGACTATCATTTCAAATCATTTTGATGACGTATCTTACAACAAAACATAAACATGATTAAAAAAATGTATATTTCCCATATAACCTTTTTTTGGGTTAAATATTTAGTTAGACATTATTACTTGTTTTGTGATGCTTAATCAAAGATAATTCATTTTTAATATTACAATCTTATACAATGAAATCGGTTTAGTGTGATGCCACTTTTCTTGAACCTTTATATGCTAAAAGAAAGTCAAATCTTCCATGAGTGCTAGAGTGGAGCATTCATATTTGTGAGAGATGGGTCAAAGTAGATTGACCACCTCACGATGGGTCAAAGTGGACTGACTCAAAACTACTCAATTAAATCCTAAATAATTATACAAATTGTTCCACTGCAAAAAACACCACGTTTATGAAATGAAAATAATTCCTATGCATATTATCACATATTATAGTTTCATGTTCTTTGCATACAAATAGTTGGCATATCTGAGTAAGAAGATACATTTCATGTTCCTCCATCCTCGCTTTAGCGATGTCGCGAGAGTAAACATGCTTGGTGATGTGGCCTTGTTGTATCTTGGAAGTGCTTATAACATTCCCATTTAATACCTTTAGAAACATTTTTTTTTTTCGCATGATTAATGTTCTCTGCTTACTAAATACATAATTTAGAACACACATATCATAAAGAATCATTCATATAACAGATAACCATATGCACTTGTAATGACTTGGTGTACCGCCGATCTATTCATCTCATGACTCGGTAACTTTCGATCTATTCATGTGTAACTTGAGCTTGAAGTTTTCTACTTGAATACTTTCATATACATGGTTCTCTTATCCCATTTCGGGTTACGAGTGATCTGTCCAAGTAACCTATCTAAATAATTGTTACCATTATTCATCGGCATCATGATCCTTAGCCTAGGCAACATAGGACAACGCATCATCGGAGCTTTGCGATACTTTGGCCAAAGATTCATAAAATACTGTTTCGTACTTCTTATTCCTTGACGGCATACACGTCAATCCAGAATATGTCCTCCGCCCCACTCAATAGTTACATAGAATGTCCTTACTGGCTCCTATCAGTCCCCTTGCCCCAAGGTTTCGCTCTGGGTCGGGTTAACATCATAGTCCACATTATGAAGAGGCTCTTAAAGTCTAAGGATAAATTGGCATACAGGGTCAACCCAAGTTAACCCTATGTGCCAAGGTACCCTGAGACTCAAAGGGCTTTCTCATAACCTGATTATGGTCCTAACCAGTCCCGGAGAGTAATCTTGATCAAGTCCTAGGTGTGTAAATCTTAACGATCGATGCAGAAGGGTACTGCCACATGTCATTTGTATTGTTGTATCCTTGAGAAGATCCTAATCTTCTCAAAGGTACAACCTTGCAGTTGACGTGTGTCAACATCCTACGGAATAGCCTCGGAAAGATGTACATACCTCCAAGAATTTACTTACGTTAAGTTGTATTTAGGTTACTGAGACTTCTTAATTAGGCACTGCTCAATCCACAGAGTCCAACACTTCTAAGTTATCCCTTTTTTGTAAAGGCTCAGATTTACGAAGAGGGTCTTAATTTACTTTTGATTGTTTCCTAGTTGTCGCTGGGACCGAACAACCCTTCATCTACAAAAATTAGGACAACAACCATTTAAGTTCTTAAATTAAGAATATAACTCAACTAACAAGGGAAATGTACCAACCTAATAGGTTGAGACATATCAGACTTTATACCGTTAAGCCTCAACGATTATAGTTATTTATTCCCGTTCATAAGTTATAATGAGCTACTAATTAATAATGTAGAAATCAGCCACATCATCAGTTATGGCTTACTTAAGAAGATCCTCTATCGTACATTGTTCCACACAATAAGAATGCACACTTGTTCATATATCCAATAAGGAGATCATTCCAAACAAAGTAAGATACACATAATTCATAGGTAGATTCCTCACGGCTTTCATTCATTTACAAAAACCTTACAATTACAACTTATACACTTCGACATGATTTAAGACAATAGCCCTCAAAGAAAAGAAATGACCTTTCTTTCCACAATACAGTTTAAAAATCAAATCATAATTCTTCTCAAACCCAGTTAGAATAGTCGATGAATGAAATCGAGTTCATCTTCCTTTACCACTTATGAAGTCCATCTCAAAATTGCTTAAGACGGTCAGGGCCTTCAATAAACCGAGCATGATAAGCACTAACCTTAAAACAATTGCATTCCTCTAATTGTTTCAATTAAACAACCCTATTAGAATGACTTCACTTAATTCATGCTTTATACCCCATAATGAAATCGATATAATGAGGGTCTACGTACACTATTATAATCAAAATGACAAAATGAATATTCTATTCAACTTGTCCTCAATTTAAAGCATAATTGAAATCAACAATTACCTTCACAACTCAAGATCATATTACACCCTGAGATTTCTTTCCATCGCTTATGTTACAATTTCATATTACAAACGTAAATTCAACTAAATCTACTTTGGATGATTCACCTCATTTCTATCCAAAGAGTAAGAAGAAGTATCTTGATTTTTATGTACCTAATCATCCGAAAAAGGCTGAAACCATGTATATCATGTTTTGCTCTCTTTTATTAAACACTAAACCAATTGAAATATTAAATTCAATAGTCATACGAGAGAAATTTAAACGAGAGAAATGGATTGCTATCATTTGTAAGTTCACTTGTCAATCACCATCTTATATAATTGATTTTCAATCATAGAATCATATAAAGAAATAAATACGGATTAACTTACGATAAGAATAACAACAAAGAAGTTTATACCCATAACATGACCTCGTTGTAAAATGAAAGGATTTTCCTAGATTAGGATTCCCGATCTCGATATAGTTAGGAGAAAATATAATAACCTTCCAAAAGAAATCGACATAACTTTCCCTCTTTTTACAGCCTCTTTCTAACCTGTCCTTTCAACTCGAAGATAAACAGAGCTGACCAACACTTTGTTTTAACCAAGTTCTATAACTAAATCCATATTCCATGAAATAATAACCATTTATCATACCTAATAAAGGCATATTGATCTGTTACCATCACTTAATTACATACCACAATACGATTCAGGTAGAAGCGCTATATATAGAATTGCCCCTAGATCCTTACAGGATCTACCACTATACATTCAATGAAACCAAAATTATAGTCTACATAAATGCATTACAACCTATCAACTTGATACAGACCTGACTCAAATAAACAGGCTATTATCCTTCATATGCTTGAACCATTCGAGATGAAAATTGAGTACTTACCATTGGACCAAATCATCGTTCGGTGCTATATTTAAAAAAAAAAAACTTATCAAGATTAGAAATTCAGTATGTGATACGTATTCCAATCCTAATTTCAAAACACCTAAGATAACAAAGATTCTTTTCATTACAAAGGTTATGCAACAACAAGTAAGTAAGACATATCTTATATAAACTTCATCCTTTTTTTTTAAATGTCAAATTCAAAATATCATTATAAAAACCTAGAATTAATGAACACCGTCCATTCTACAATTTAACCATCAGAACCAAAATTCGAAAGAAGAACAAAGCCTCATTCAATGACTAATCATTTCGTATAACTCATATTGCCATCGTACATGACACCTTAAGATTTTACAACTAATGCCATAAAATGCAATAATCACAAGAATGGCGAAAAACGAACAAACACCTTAGCAAGTGGTGTAAAGAAATCGATCGTTCCATGTTGCCAAATACATATTATGTAACAATCAAGTCTTCTTTCTTGAATTTACATGCAACCCATTTCTATCGCAACATTTTCCAACTCTACCGATTTTAAACATGTTACGATCATAGTTCCTCATGGCAAGCAACAATCTATTGATCCATGCACAACAGAACAAAGAAACTAATCTTGACCAAAGAAAATACATATTCTTTAAAAATGTTTTCATCCGTGTAAACAAGTTTTTCAATATAGCAACAATCGAACGATTAAGCATACAATGTATTTAGTCAGTACCCAAATGGGTATGAAAACACAACACTTCCCAAAACCCAAAACAACGAATACAACCAAAATGTTTAGCATCAGCATGGATCCTACGAAAGCGAACACCTTATCAATTCATCACCCCAGAGAATCCTATGAATTCTGGTACAGTTTCAAGTTACCATTACACAATAAGGAAAAACAGTGTGACAACTCTAACAGAGTAAGGAGTTCCGAGCCTAACCCAAAGCAAGGAACAAGAAAACAAGTTTCCTTTGAACTAACATTTCCATGTTCAAACCCGAACCCAAAATTTCATAAAACCCACAAATCATTCTTACCAGCCAAGACAAAATGCGTGAATATCATCAGAACAGAGTTGTTTTAATGAAAACATTTAAAGGAAAGCAAGATTTTTAATAGTTAGGGCATATCATGCCTGATGGTGTTGCTCAAAAGTCAAAGAATACCTATGGACAAGCTTGCCCCTTCTTCTCCTTTCCATGAAAGATTAAACAACATAGTATTGCTTCCTCCATGCCTTATATATTCCCCACAACACACAGAGCCAATTTGAAACTTTCAAAATTGCCATGCAACTAAGAATAAACTCGCTGGTTCGAAAAACCAGTGCTCATGCAGAGCGAAATACGGAAGGCATAACAAAAGAAACAACTAAATAAAATTCCTTTTGCATGTATCACTCAAATGCCCGAGCTCGAGAACCCATGCAATTTAATTGCATTAAATCCTTTTCTCCCGCCCATTTTCCATTGCCACCACCACCAAAGTTGGCAAGTTCTACATCGTAAAACACAAGTGTTTCCATCTTTAGTGATGCTTTGCCACGTAAGTTTCCCTTTTCCAAATTAACCTCTCGCTAACCTTGGCAAAGTACCACATGTCCCTTCATCCTTATCCTCATCTTAAATTCCTTGAAAACACCGCCCCCAAGCTTGACCCCCTTTTAGGTTCCTTTGTAAAAGCATAAGTTTAGGATAGGTTAGTTCATAGGTTAGCTTAATCTTAACATCTTTGGGTATAACATAAGTCACCCCCTCCTTAGTATTAGGTTTGGTTAACCTTAGGGATATCAAGTTAGTAGTTTTTAGGACTAGGTTAAATCAACTAGTCCTTAGCAACAACAGGTTTAGTTTAGGTCTAAAACTAACAACCGTCTTGATTTCCCCTCTTTTTAAAAGTCTATTTTAACAGATCGAGTCATCGTACTGAATTCAAAATAGAATACAATGTTCCCAAATCAGATTATGGATTTGCATCAAGTAAATTAGTTTTAGATGGAAAAACCTACATATCTTACCTAGCTCAAGGTCTAGGTCCTTTCCGATGCCAAATGATTTAGACCAGATTCCGATTGCAATGACCTGCCAGGATTAATTTATGAAATCCAAAAACTCCCACTACGGAAATATTTTCATATGAAGAAGGTTTTAAAAGAACTTATACTTTCTAAGTACAGTCAGACTTAATAATTTGCAAAATGTCAATACACAATTGTTCATCCCGAATATAATTAAAACATCCCTTGGATCAATTCAATTGATCCAAGGATGAGTCATAGAGATAGATAAGTCTACGATCTCACGGAAATCAGATTGCACTCAATGCGAGAAATGAAGAAAATAAATACAAGCATATTCTCAATCAATCACAGATCCTGAGAGCAGAAAGAACACAACCAAATCCGGTATGATTTTCCCATAATGAAAAGATCATATCAACACTTGAATACAAAGGAGAAAGTAACAATGGTTCGGGTGTTATAGTGCTTCTATGACTCTAAAACTCCATATTTAGTCAAAAATCAATCATGCCTTTGTTGACTAGTGTGGTGACCCTCTCACTAACATAATGGTTGATTGATTGTGGGATACATATGTTTATTTGGCGTTACCTACATCGGATGTGCCTCTTGAATGCATCTTGTAATTTCTATCAAGTTAACATTACAATTCCTTTTGGTGCAAGTGCTAGTTAATATTACAATCTTATACAATGAAATAAGTTTAGTGTGATGCCACTTTTCTTGAACCTTCATATGCTAAAGGAAAGTCAAATCTTCCACACGTGCTTTATATATTTGTTTAGATAAACAACTTTGATTGAAAAAACCTAATAAAACCATTAGTGTGAAAATGGATTTACATTAAACATGTAAATAGATAGTCAAAATATATGCAATTGAATTTATAGTGTATTAACTAGATATAACTCAATAAATTGCTTTTAATTAATTATAAAAATAGAGTAAGATAAGAAGGGGAAACAAATTAGTTTATCTAGAAATTAGGAGATAGACATTAGATTCTCGGAGCATAAACATAAATTTCTTGATATATAGAAAAACTCAACAAAAATGTGATGAATGGAGATTTTGTCTAGATTGTCAAGTTCCATTATGAGAAACACGAAGTTTCATTCCAATTAAATTGATCGATTTAATATTTTATTTGATTATTAGATTCATTTGTTTCCGCTTTCTCAAAACCTCACCGAATTTTCTAAAAAATCTCTTTGATCATTGTGAAATCAGTCTTCTTCCTCCTATCCCTAATTGGGTTGTCTAAGATGAACTTATAAGGAAAACAATATGATTTTTGGAGCTTATGTTACACTAGAGACTTGTTGAGCTATCTTGAAATTTGGTTGACCCACTGAATTTTGTACTATAACAAAAAGAACACACTAATAAATGTGATAATTCTTCATTGGGGAAACTAGTGTAATATAATGTCTCTATTTATGAATTATAATGCTTCATAAATGATTGGTTTCTCTAAATGCTTGTAAAATACTGAATAATTTCCTTCTCTAACTTTCACTTGAAAAATTCTTACATGCATTGATAATAATAGATGTTTTATCTCCTTCCTATATGAGCTAAGGTGATTTTATGTTTATAGACCATTGAAATATGAATTAGGACCATATTGGCATGCAACTTGACCTCCAATAATTGAAAAAGAAAAAGAAAACATGATAAGGGTCACATTAGTGAAAGGAGAGTTAGGCATAATGAAAACCCACCAGGGCCATGAAATTTACCTTCTTTACTTGCTAGGAATGTGCACTCTTTTTACATGTTATTTTTCATTTTCTAATGATTTCTCTTTATAGGTTTTTGGCATATTAACCCCCAAATGCATGTCTTAAGGGATGCACTAGGAAATGTTGGGGTTGGTCCATAACAACTTGTGAGAGATTGTAGTGGAACTTGCATTAACATTCAAAAGTACCATCACACCACCATACACCAATCAATACCACAAATTTTTATCACCTTCATATAAAATTTATAGAGTACATTCAAATCATTTCCATACCTACTCCAAATGTATTTCTTTACCCTTCCTTATCTCTCCTCCCCTTCATCTTTTATTGGACCAATTTCAGCCGATGATATCGACCACATTTGATGGCATATGCCAAACATTCCCTTCCATCCAATGTCATTGACCATCGCCAATGACATAGACTCGAGTTGAGTTATGACTTTAGGTTAATATCCCTTATTTATAACTGCATTATTATCATTTCTCAAATTTATCGTTGAATAATTTTCTATACTTATACTCACAAACATTCCCTTAAAGGTTAAGAGGCATTAGAGTTTGATGAGATTATAGTTGGAAGTCATCACTCGATAATTGAGTTATTTAGAGATATCTTTTTTTGGGTCTTATACTTCATCTGGGTCGTCCTTTCTTGGATAAATTACCTATAGGACCCTATATAAGTAAGAAAACATTACCTCATTTTCTAACCTAGAACTTATAATGAAATACAAGTTAGAGAACTCACTTTATACACTTGTAAAAGACATCCAAAACTCCCTAAATCTCACAATAGCATGTCTAAAGTCATTAGGAAAATACCCACATCATGTATGAAGCTACAAACCAGGTCAAGATAGCCATATATCTCTTCCAAAAGCACTCAAACATCCTCTCTCCAAGTATTTATCAAGAAAAAAAGCCAAATAAATCATTATCAAAGAAGTTTCCAAATATAGTTGATCTATCTAGATATAACATGACAAGTGGAGAAAAACATGCATTTTGAGGCCTCTTTTGAGTAGTATCAATGTTGGTGGTGCACGAGGGTTCCCAAAACCCTTCTAATGTTTATTTTATAGGATTTTTCTTCCATGGCTATGGTTTGAGACAAAGATCAATCCATTTAGAGAGCTTCATTATACATGCGAAAACTAGAGTTTAAAAATGATAAAACAAATATTAAAAGGATAACATCAAAAGATGTTATAGAAGCACAAGCATACTAGGTCCAAGACCATACCAAAGGGGCTAGATCGTATGGTATGATCTTGACAGAACTATACATTCTTGACCCAAGGTGGTTTATAGTCATAGTTCTAGTTTCAAGGATCATTCAAGTTTAGATCACCTTGTTCCAGAATGCATAGTCATATAACTTCCTGAACCATTTATAGAAATTGAATTACTGATCATTCTTGGTGTTTTCAAGTTCACGTCTTGTATTACGTGCTTTAAAATGACATTTTTATATTTTATGAGTAATTTTGGAAGTTAATTAATCAAAATAGCCACTTATATCTAACCTACATCCATTTAGTGTAAATATGACCTCGATAAATCAAATTTAGAGTAAAACAACACATTATGTTCTTAATCTAAAAGGGTGTAAACAGATTTTGTGAACATGTTTTCATCAAACCCTTCACCTAATCTAGGATCATTCTAGTTCCTTGTGCATTAGGCTTGTCTATCTAAAAACCCTTATTGTCTTAGGGGTTACGATGTTATTATTTCTTCATTATCTTATCTTATTTCAAATTGTATATGCTTTCCATCTATTCCATTCTAGTGTAGCATTCACCTTTCTAATCAACCCATTAAGCATATTGAGTTTTCCCCTCCTATTCGCAAGCAATGTAACCTCATGGCATCATCTACTATGCATATTGCTATCAATCCACCAATATTTGATCCCACTAATGAGGTCTCATTGTATGAAATTGAAACCTATAGAAAAATTCTTATGACTATAATCATGATGATGATACCATCGTGGACCGTGATCAAGTGTAACTTGTGTCTATTTTTGTAAAACACTTCGTCACAACCCTCAAAATATAGAGACTATCATTAAAATCTTACTTGTAACTATATTTGATCGTGATCAAAAGTCTAGTGAAGATTCTCTTATTGAGTAGCCCTAACCCTATTCCACTTTTCCCACATCTATTATTCCTACATCTATGGTGCCTATACCCTTTGGGGCATCTCATCAATCATTATGCAATATTTCCTTATCTATCCCTATAACTACAAAGTGGTCACTATGCAACCCACATCTACTCCTTATAGTTGACATGTATAATCTTCTAGCACACACCCTTGAATCCCTTGTTTGTACTTCACAAACACAAATATTACAATTCTAACAAGGTGTATCGATTCTTCTCACACCATGGATTTTACATACTTGCTTCATAATCCAATCATACCCAAAGTAGTTTTTTTAATTATTTTCATATTGGTTTTGTTTCTCCTAAGCTTCCTATCTATGATGGAAAAGGGGATCTGCTAAACATCTTTTCTCATTTCACATAGCTTGTTTTCATTATTCTTCAAATGACATCTTTCTCACCAATATTTTCCCTCATAGCCTTAATTATTTTACACTACCCGCTAAAGTTTATTTTAAAGAATGCCACTTCTCCGCCTCGATGATTTGTCTCTCTTTTGTTGTTTGGTTGTTCTACATTGTCCCTTGTCTTTGCCGAACAATGGTTTTTGGATTTGCCATGGTGCTGCGGTGCTGTTGCAGACTGGTTGTTGTTTTTCAACTGTTTTTTTGAATTAATCTTTGGGTGTTGGTACTTTTTCTGAGTAGATTGTTTTCTGTTGTTGGGCTTCCATGATTCAATCTTGGCTTTTGAGCCTTCTGTACAAGGGTATAGTCCCTTTCAAAAAACTATTTGCCAATAATAATAATAAAAAAAAATTACACTGATGGTTTTATGCCCTCCCCACTCATTCTATATACTCATTTAATACTTTAGAAAATCTATTTTTGGCACAATTTTCCATCAACATTGGGGACAAAATCTCTTATGCATAATTGGATAAACTACGACAAGGGTCCAATGAACCTCTCAATAATTATGTGTTGTACTACAAGACTATGCTCACCAAAATGAACAATGTTTTAGCTGATAGTGAGTTGCAAGACTTATTTACATAGATTTTACTTTCTCATTTGCATGGCTCAATCATTTTCAATTTTTTTGATCTTTTGACCATCTATGCCATACTTTGAAAGAACATGAAGCTAAGTTGTTACATATGAACAAGCTCAAATATGTTGCTAACGGTCCCTCGTATCTAATGCCAAATTTTCCATCAAACCAACATCCAAAGGCAAGACTAATGATGTTAAGGCTATTTTGGCCAAATAATTTTTCACTAGGACAAATTAGTTGTTTTTCACCAACGCTCTAGGACTACGTCCTTCCTGTTTGGAAAAGGGAAGGATTCCTTTATTGCATGAAATTAAAAAAACTCTATGGGTGGCCAATAGGTCGGGGATCACATAGGCACACTCCACTTGAACCTACGGCAAGTGCTTGCACCTAGTGCAAGGGAGGAATTTATAAGGGAGGTGAGATAGGAGGAATGATAATTTTGAGAGAGGGGGTTAATCTCGTAAATAGGCGCAAATTTTTTTACCAATATTAACCATATTTTATCCACACACAATTAGAGGAAAAACAACTTTGCTAGTTATGGCAAGACAAAATGAATCATGAACATAAAATTTCATTCATCCATTCATCAAAATATTTTACACCCTTCTTGGTTATGCAAGATTGTCACATTCACAAAGTCTGCAAAAGAGAGAGAGAGAGGAAACATATGAAAAGGGAATAGAGGAAATGTTATATTTTCTTGTTTCTTTATAGTGTACTAGCTATCTACTTAGAGACTCACAAATTGAAAACCCTTTGAAATGAGGGAGTCATACAATATATAGTTTTTCAAATGAATATTTACCTACCCCCACATGAATTTTCACTAACCTTTACAACATGTGACCTTTCGTGTTCCTAGGAAAGAAATTGAGTCCCCTTTTTATTAATTGGAGGAAACTCATTACAAAGTATAACTATATATCAAATTTTAATGAATAAGAAAAAAGTGAAAAGTAAACCCTCCTAATGAAGAAATAGAACATGAGAGAAGAGAGGAAGGGGTGGGAAAGAGAGAAGAGAGAAGATAACTACTATGAAGAAGATGGTGTATTTTCCGATGAAGATTCTCTTGTTGACATGCTTTTGGAGAGTTCTTCTAGAAATATCTCAATTCCTTTGAACTCCTTGTTAAACTGAGCTACTTTGGGAGCAACCTTCTCTTCTTGAGGAATGTGTACAAAACTTAGATCCTTGAGCCAATTCTCAAAGGTGATATTGAAACTTTTACATTTTTTGAACCATGCTTGATGATCTTTTGTGATAATTGAGATAATAAATATGATCTATGTGAGAGATTGCAGTGTGTCTTCATTGAAGGAAAATGGGTCTCTCAGCCTCTTTCTTAACCAACTCTTCAAATGGTTTCACGAGATCACTCATGAAGTGTTCTCATTCACTGCGGGTACCCCAAGTTTTGTACTTCCACATTGACATATTCCTACATTTTTTAATTGCGATCATCATTTGAGTTCAATTCATCGAGATCATGATTTAGAATCTCAAATCAATAAACAAGAGTTCTGGACCAAATTGGATACATGTCTTTAGATGCGGAGTTGAACACATTTCTTCCCACCAACACAAAAGAGTTGATTTTGCCAATTTCGATTACTAGTGGAAAAGACCGATACCAATGCTCTTTATAATTTTCAATTTCATTCCTAATCATCTTTACTTTTGTAGAGGTTTTAATCATGTATTCAAACAATGAGAGAATTTACGGAAGAAAGGTCTTACCTGCATTGAATTAGTGACTTTCTATTTTTAGCGGTAGGGTTTAGGAGCTAATTTTTGGGGAAAATGTTATTTTTGCTCAAATTTAGTTGTCTATAACCCCTAACATGCTAAAAAAATCATTAATGTTGCTTTTTTATTTTTTGAAAATTTATATTTTTGGAAGTTTGATTTTTACTTTTTGCTTTTAAGGGGAAAACTATTTGTTTGGCCTAATTTTTTATCTTCATTGTTTTTCAAATGCACGATATGAGAAAACTCACTATTTTTGGAAAGTTGATATTTTTATTAAGTAACAACACCATATAATTAATATTTTTAGAATTTGAATTTACCCATGTTTGTTTGCAAAATGTCTTCATTAGATTCGACTCATCTTTGGGATCCCATGCTACAAATTTCACCATGATCCGTCCACCGAATTCTTGGAAATTGAAAAAGTAACTTATATGGAAAAAAATTAGGGTTTAGTGCTATTAAAAAATAGGGCATTATTCGTCTTGTAATAAATTTCTTCTAAAAGGTGCCTGAATGAGGAACTGTGAGAAAATTTCACTAGAATCTTGCAGTTTGGGAATTATGATTTTTCTTTGTTTTTACATTCATGGCTACCATGGAAGGATTTTGGTAGCATGCCTTGTAATTTTATAGGTATTTGGAGTCTTTAAATCAGAAACAATGGGTGTCTAGGTTGAATCGTGAATAAACGAGGTTAAGAGTAGTTATTTTGAGTTATTTAAGCTTAGGAAGTGTTTTTAGTTAACGGATAATAATGGGGACGAGAAAATGCACCTTCACATGGTCTTTCCATTTGTCACCATAGGATAAAAATTTGAGGAGATGAAGAAAAAAATCACTAAGAAACTTGAAATTTGGGTCCAGGTCACATGGATAACCTTGAGAGGGGCTAGAGTGAGGTGTATTTTTGTGTTCCCTCAATCCCCTTGGGAATGGGGACAAGAGGGACATAATAATGCACCCTCATCAAATGAAGATGAGTGGCGACATGAGATGCGATGAGGGAGAGATGGAGAAAATCTAGTCTTAACACTTGAGGAGCTAAAAGGTTGTCACATTGAAAACCGGAGGAGGTGCTTCAGAGAGGGCCACATTTTTGTGTCCCCTCTATTCTATTAGGAATGGGGATAAGAGGGACAAAAAAATTATCCCTCACCTGTGCTTTGCCAAGTATTGCCTTCGAGGTTGTGAGATGGGAGGTATGAGATAGAAAAACTAAGCTCTATGGAGTGCTTGAATTGGTCATGTGGAGAAGGAAGGGTTAAGGAGGGGCACATTTTTGTGTCCCCTCTACCCCCTTGGGAATGGGGACAAGAGGGACACAAAATGCGCCCTCACCAAGAGGTATTTTTTGATGAAATATTATATGGTTTTGATTCTTAATTGTATTCTAAGAACAATGGGAGGGTTCTAAGACCTCAATTCTACTTACATTAGAAAAATTTGGCCCCTTTTGCTTCGTGGATAGTAGGGAGTGTCTGTAAAAATGTGCTTCCATGAGAAATTGTCAAGTGTTGTGAAATATTTTATAATTCCTCTATGTAGAGGACTCATTAATATTTCCACTTAATATTTTATTTCTTTCCAATTCATTGTGGAACTCTGAAATCCTCTGCGAGAGTTTAGGTACCAATTAGATTTTGACTGCATGCTCCTAATGAAAAACATAATTTTAGTGTAACTACTCCAAAACCTCTAAAAATTCCCTAAAAATTCCTAAATCAATTACATTACTATCAAAACTATCCAATACCACCTTTGGGTGGTTGTGGGATTTTAGATTAGTACCATAGGATACACACCTGTCTTGAAAAGGCCAAAATTCTCCTTTCTAGGCTTACCAAAGAATTCACCTTTGGTATCAATTCATTAAATGAGTTGAATGACCATGCCAATACATTTCAAACAATAGAGAAATTTTATACAACACATTATTAGGACCTACAATGTTGGGATGAGTATGATAAAGAGGGAATACTTGGTCCGAGAGAGAAATTCGGGAGGGTTTTCAAGCAAGTTTTTGAAAATTGGATTTGATTGTCATGGTTCAAGATTAAATTTTTGGCCTTGCAAAAACACATGAAAACATCTGGTTCTCACTTGGGGACTTGTTCTAGATCAAACACATTAAGGGAAAGAAAAGCATGAATTCTAGAATCTCAAGATACAATATGGTCCAGTGCTTTATCCATTGGGCTATAGAGTCTTATTATAAGCAACAAATATAAATGGACAAATGCACACACACACACACATGATGAAAAGGAAACACACCACACTAGAAAGAGAAAAAACACACAATGTGAAAGGGAAACACACAACTTACAATCACCTATGGTAAAATGAGGGACAACCCACTTTCATTGTTTGAATAATTTCAAGCCTATGAACTCCTTCAAGGATTTCTTCTGTGAAAGGGGTGGGAAAAGGATCTATTACACATGAAGTATTAAGTTATCTGCACGATCCACAAAAATACTTATCCTCCCATCCTTCTTAATTCTTATAACCATGGGGCTAACCCACTCAAATTCCTCAATAGGCTCAATAATTCCAGACTTGAGAATTTTATCAATTTCTTCTTTCACCTTGATGCACAAATTGGGGTTCATCCTGTAAGGCCTCTTCCTAACAGGTCACGTGCCTTCTTTCAGATTTATCTTCATTTCACCTAAAGAAGGGTGTACTCCCTTTAACTCATGATAGCCCCATGGAAACAAGTCTTAGAAGTCACACAAGAGTTCAATGATTCTCACCACTTCTTACTCGACCGTAATCATGAATAATGGCTTCCTTAGGCATGTCTTCTCAGTGTCAATGTTAACCTTCTTGGTCTTTATCGATGAATGGTACGTGTGTGCCTTCTCATTCAAAGTGTCCATCACCTCACACACACCTTCAATGTGGATAACATCCAAGTTTTCAACTTCTTCATCATCAAACAAGTATACTAATTTACGCTTTTCTGTCTCCTTCCAGGCGTGACCCATCTCGTAACTCATTTGTTTCTTCAAGATCTAGGTGTGCCTCGGGATCTCGTTCACTAAAATGGGATTCTAGCATGAGCTCTTCACCTTTGCACTATCCCCCAATGTGATGCGCTTCATGATCTATAATGCTTCATGGACTCGAAGCTCGTAGAAAAGTAATAAAAGTTTGAATCATACCTACAGTCATCTCATGTCGAGTTTTTTCCCTTTTCACTCTCCATGGACATACCATGCGCTTGCGCATCCACGTAGTGTGGAGTAAAACTTATGTACCCAAATTGATGGTGGTAAAGCCTCATGGCCCTGCGCCCATAGTCTCTCACAATTATGGATGTGAAATGAGGCAGAGTCTTCCCATGATATTCACATATGTGCATAGGTACATTTCTCTTAGTAAACCTGGTAGAAAAGGTGATTCTCACTTCTCACCATTCCAAAAGGTTATCTCTATATGTTTCCCACCAAAGGTGCATTGTTGTCCCATGTAAAGTATAGACCAACATGTTTCTTCTATCCCCATCATTCTTCCAATGATTTTCTATGGCGCGTCATAAATGTATCGATATTCCCTTCACCAATATACCTTGGTACATGCGTAGAACCTAATCAGCCTCACCATCACATACGTGGCCTAATCATCCTAGTGATTCGTCCTTTAACTTCACACCTGCCCATATCATATGTTTCATGGGCCCATTTATCATAAACAACACTAGCAGTGTCACTTACAGACTGCATGTATTCCCACTGAAGTACACCTTCCTTTGATGGTTCCACATGCTCTAGATCACATACCGTCTATACATAAATTCGATTAAGCTCTTCTTCACTCAAGGGATCAACATAAGGCTCTACCTTCTTATCATGTAGAAATAAGATCACACGCTCATCTTTGTTCTCAAAACTTATGTATCTCTTGTTGAAACATAAGTCAACATTGTTTGCATAGCACTAGGGTCATCCAAGTAATCTTTGGAAAATTGTCTTCTTTAGCAAGCTCTAATACCTCAAATTCTCTAGTAAACTTGGCTCCCTAAATGGTAATGGATGCATCTTTCAATACCCCAATAGGCATAGCCCTAGTTTTGTTCACCATATACAACACATTTGAAGATGGCTGAAATTTTGGTCTACCCATCGATTCCATGCATCTAGAGTCAACACATTTACTTCATTGCTGTATCTATCAAAATATTTCTCACTAGCTAACCTTCAATAATTGCATCAAGTTTGATTTCCTTGTCGAATTGATAACTCTATGTTGGGATGATGAATCACAACCTAAGTAATGAAGGTGCATAAGGATTGGGCGTGCGGGTATAGGGCATGTAGGTGTGTGCAAAATTATAGGGAAATAGGGCACACCCAGGAAAGCATAAAGTCAGGACTTAGCCATTTTCTAGTATAAGGATAAATATATATGTGGAGTGTGGAGCACATTTTGTAGAAGACTTGGAAAGCACACAAAGGCTATTTTGGAAAAGTGGAAGATCAATCAACATGCATAGTTTTAGAGCTATTAATAGGATTAGAATGTAGTCATATTATTAGATAATCTATTATTAGCGAGCTTGCATGCTTTTGTATTTATCATGTAAGGGCGCATGGCTATTCTTAGCATGCAATCTATTTTGAGGGTGCTTAGGTAGTGAAGGGAAAGTCCCCACTACCTATATATATGTATTGATTTGTATAATTTAGGGATCATCCATGTTTTGTAGAGTTATGTTATTCGTGTATGGGTGTGTGTAATATATGGTGACATTACTATGTATGTATTCGGCTTCGTGTTTTATAGTACTTAATGCAATGGATATTTGTGGATGGATATTGATTGTAGACACATATGTGATTTGGTTATTGCATGGTAAAGTTAATCTTGATTCTGGTATGAGTTAATATTGCACATGGTTAATATCTAGATCTAGTTTATGTTATATACTTGATTATCTGTTATGGATCTAGAATATTTGTATGATCATGCTAACTTCTTGACAAAGATGCCATAAAAGTGGAACATGGTACCCTTGCGCACTTCGGTGAGTGCTCAATTATGGTTGAGTGATGTGCCAACACACCTTAGGTTATTGTGGGTAAAATAAGACTACATTTTGGTTTCATTGTCGGGACCTCTTTTTCTATTTTTTTTTCAGGATGTTGCATGATGAAGATGTACCAATTGACTTTGGCTAGTATTGAAGAGTGGCTAGACAATTTAGAGGAAGAGTAATCTCACATATTTAGTACTAGACCTAAATTTGATGCATGCGCGTGGGTTAAAAAATATGTATCACGAGTTATATGAGACATTTTTCACATGTTTTCCCATAGAGTTGTATGAGTGGTTGGTAGCTTATGCATCAAAGAGAAATTGGAGGTTTCGAACACTTATTTGGACACAAGAATAATTTCAGGCTTTGCATGATGCTGATCTGACTTGGACATGCATTGTAGATCATTGGTGGAGTGGAGTTATAAATATCTATATTCTGGAGTACATGGTTTCTACTTATTCCTATTTAGAGGTTCTTTGAGTTCTAGTTCTTGCGTGAACCAAAGGATCATATTTGCGCGGTATCCCTTTAGTGATTAAGATCTTGATTGTGACCCTGGATTTGGAACAACGTCCTATGGCTAGCTAACCCCACCACACGTGGGGGCACAAAAGGTGTGGTGAAAGATGGTATATACTTGACAAAAAAGAGGTAGAGAGAATAAATGTGGCTTAAGTTTAATGAGGTGCGCGAGAGGGATTTGGAGAAGCAGTGTGAAGTTGCAGAATAAATGGCATTGCAGAGAGAGATGAATCGCAAATGATTTGGAGCTCACATAGAGGACATGGAGCCGGAGAATTTATAACTCCCCATTTGGGTAAGCATAGCAGAGAACCCTCTTTGACCTCAGATGAGAGCGTGGCGATGGAGACTGCAGGAACCACAGTGCACATTTTATCCCTCTCGATGACCTAGCCCTTACGCTTGGTTTTCCAGTTTTCTATGACAATCATCATGTAAGAAGGATAGTGTGTGCGGTAGAGTAGTAATAGATAGAGTTAATTTAATGAAATTACTTGTATAATTAAGATTAAGAGCAACAATTGAACACCAAATAACACAATATTTTAGAATAATGATCTCAATAAGCAATTAGAATAGCTTTGCCACTTCGAGGGGGCAACCTCCAAACCATATAATAAGACTCAAATGCTCAAATGATAATGAAATGCTACCTATAATCCACTATATATACTATTCATATGCTATGGCCATCACCAAGGCTAACCTATTAAGCATGAGAAAGTATAAATGATATAATAAAATGATATGGTAAACCACAAGTCGGCTACTCATATCTTAATACAAGCAATAGGTTAAGGGCATAACATGCCCTTCCCCTTCAAACCAACGTTGTCCTCAACATTGAATAATCCTAGATGTTGCTGCAGAAAACCTTCATCCTCCTAGGTGGCATCTTCTATGCTCAGATTCTTCCACTTGATCAGATATTCCTTAATGTCTCTAGTTCTCAGCCTCTTAGTACGTGTTTGCAGAATCTTCTCTGGATCCAAAATGATTCTTCCTTCCTCGTCAAGTTTTGGTAACTCTATTTGGGCTTCAAATTTCTATCCAATAACCTTCTTCAGGCATGAAACATGGAATACTGGGTGTATGTGTGAAGATGGAGGCAACTCTAGTTTATAAGCAACACTACCAATTTTCTACGTAGAAGGCATAAGGGCCATAATATTTAGAAGTAAGTTTGTTTTCCTTTTTTGTTGCTTTAGGGACATCTATTTGTAAGGATGGAGACGTACAAAAACCCAGTCACTAATTTCAAAATGTCTTTCACTACGGTGTTGATCTACTTGTTGTTTCATCCTATTTTGTGCTAATGCTAAATTCTCCTTCAAACTAGCCAAAACCTGTTGTTGATGTTGAATGTGTTCCTCAACATCTCTGACCTTAGTTTGCACCCTCAAGGAGGAAGTGATAGAAGGTGGATGGTAACCATATAATGTTAAAAATGGGGTCATTTGAGAAGAGGTATGAAAAGATGTGTTATACCACCATTCTACAAGTAGTATCCATTTAATCCACCTTTCCCCTTTATCGATACAAAACAACGTAAATACCCCTCTAAGAATTTGTTGACCACTTCTGTTTGCCCATCGGTTTGAGGATGATAAGATGAACTGTGAGATAACCGAGTACCCAAACATGAAAATAATTGTCCAAAATTACTTGTGAAAATAGGATCACGATCATTTACAATTATCTTTGGGGTTCCATGTAGCCTTTGAACTGTCTCCAAAAATAATACTTTGTGATCAGTATCTTTTGCTGCAAATGGATGTGATAGGGAAAAAAATGGGCATATTTTGTGAGCCTATCCAAAATCATGAAAATAACATTCTTACCCTCTGAACAAGGCAATCTGGTGATGAAATCCATGGAGACCTCCTCCCATCTTTGGCTAGGAATCGGTAAGGGTTGCAACAGACCTGGTGTCTTAATTGTTTCCCCTTTGTTTTGTTGGCACACTAAACACTCTGATACAAACTTTTGTACATCCCCCTTGAGTCCTTCCCAAAATAATTCTCTTTTTATTCTATGATATGTCTTTAAAAACCCAGTGTCCTCCAATAGGTGAGGCATATAGCTTTGCAAGAATCTCATGCTTCAACTCGGAATCTTTACTCAATTATAACCTATCCTTGTACCATAGGGCATTACCTTTCCACTCAAATTTGTTAGATTTCATAGATCCTTGCTTGATATTCTGTATTAGAGATTGTGTATCCTTATCTTGACTCCATTCCAAGCTTGCTCCATACACCCAATCGGCCATCAACATGGACATTCCACATAGTAAGGCATGTGCGATGTATCCCTTCCGACAATGCATCAACTACTACATTTTCTTTACCCTTTTTGTATATGATTTCAAAATCATAACCCAACATTTTTTTACCCACTTTTGTTGTTCCTTAGATGATAACTTTTGCTCCAAAAGTATTTGAGAGTATCATGATCAGTTTTACCTTGAAGTGTCTACCCATGAGATAGGGCCTCCATTGCTTGACCGCATGAAGAATAGTCATCATTTCTTTCTCATAGACAATTTTGAGTAGATATTTTCCTTTGAATTAGTGACTCTCAAATGCAATTGGTCTTCCTTCCTGCATTAGAACTGCTCCTAATCCTGATCCTAAAGTATCACATTCAACAATGAAGGTTTTTGAGAAGTTGGGAGTAGCCAAAATCTGGGGTGCTACACATGGCTTCCTTCAGCTGCTCAAAGGATTTAGTGGCTACGTCATCCAATGGAAGGCATCCTTCTTTAGAAATGTAGTGAGTGGGGTTGCTATTCTACCATATCCCCACACAAATCTTTTGTAGTACCCTGTTAGTCCTAGGAACCCATGAAGATTTTTGAGATTTTGGGCCTTGGCCATTCCACCATAGCTTTGATCTTCTGAGGATCAACTTTGACACCTTCATGGGATACAATATGACCCAATTACTCTACCTCTTGTACACCAAAAGAACATTTGGATGGCTTTGCATATAAAGTATGTTTCTCCAAAACTTCCAACACGGTATTTACATGTTGTAAGTGTTCTTCCCATGTCTTACTATAAATCAATATGTTATCAAAGAAAACTAAAACAAATTTCCTTAAAAACGGCCTAAAAATAGTGTTCATCAAGCTTGGAAAGGTTGAGGGTGCATTTGCAAGACCAAAAGGCATTACCAAAAACTCATAATGGCCCTCATGAGTCCTGAAAGCCATTTTATGAAAATATTCCTCTTTTATCCTAATTTGATGGTACCCGACGAAGATATAATTTTGTGAAATAAATGACACCATGCAATTCATCAAGTAAATCATCAATTACTGGAATAGGAAACTTATCTTTGATGGTGTACTTGTTGATTTCTTGGTAATCTGGACACATCCTCCATGTTTCATCCTTCTTACGTACCATGACCATTGGTGAAGAATATGCACTCTGCTATGCCTGATGATACCTACCTTCAACATTTCCTCCACCATTTTCTCGATCTCACTTTTCTGGGAATATGGGTATCTGTATGGTCTGATGTTAGGTGTTTGGCTCCCTAGAATCAATTGAATGGCATGATCATGATCCCTAACTGGTGGTAGTCCCTTTGGAATTGCATAAAAAATAGATGAGTGAGAATCCACAATCTTCTAAAGATCGGGTGGCATTGAAGACTCTGTATTTTGTACTTCTATGGAAAATAAATTTGCTATAAAGCCATCTAATCCTTTTCTGAAAACCTTCTGCATCTGATGAGAGCTAATAATCTATGGAGACTTAGCTACCATCCCATTCAATTGTATTGTCCTTCCATCTGAATGAAATCGCATGAACAATTCTTGGAAATTCATCTCTATAGTACCTAAGGTTGTGAGCCATTGGACCCCCAAAACAATATCTGCCCCTCCCATAGAAATAGCAAACATAGGCGAGTCTAACATGTATTCTCCCATGGAAAACTTAATACTATGGCACTTTCTTGTGCACTTGATTATCCCACCATCTGCAATCATAACTTGCATTTCTGGAGCTGGGTAAATAAAACAATTGAGGCGGACAACTAACTTACTATTTATGAAGTTATGAGTACTCCCCGAGTCAATCAACACCGTCACCTTCTATTTTTGAGATAGCCAATAACCTTGAGTGTTTGAGGAGTACTAATACTTGACAATGCATGGCAAGAAATTGTAGGTTGGTGATCCTCTACTTCATCTTCTACTGGTTCCTTAGCCTCTCCTATAATTTTAGCTTCCTCATCATCCTCATTACCTCCATCAATATAGAACAACTTCTTCTTAGCACATTTATGTCCCGGTCCATATTTTCTATCACAGTTAAAACATAATCCTTTTGCTCTCTTTTCTTCCATTTGTTGAGGAGTCATCTAATTGTTTTAGCAAATGAAGGGGAAGAGATACTACGATCTCTCGGTGTTAATGAAAGGTGACCTCCTACTACAAAGAATTTTTCCTCTACACGACGTGCCATGATAATAGAATAAGAAAGCTTGATTAGATTAAACATATGTACCTCATGCTCGATGTGTCGTTAAGACCCCAAGAAATAGGTCATTCAAATTCTTTTCTCGGAATATTCTCCACTCTTAAAGATAGGTTTTAGAATTGATGCACATAATCTTTGATCGATCTTGTTTACCGTAACTTTGCTAATTGACTAAAGTAGTTCTCTCAAACACTTTGGAACTATAGTGCAATTGCAACTCGCTCGGTAAAAAGCTGTCCCAAGTGACACCTAGACCATTCTTACGCCTCTCGAGCACATAACCAACGATACCAAAAAAATTGGTCGGGTTCAAGATATATGGATGCCAATGTCACCTTTTCTCCCGATGGTGTTTGATTTAACTCAAAGAAGTTATCAATTTGATTTATCCAATTCGGAGGATCCTTACCATCAAATTTGCGCATATCCACTTTCAGCATCATGTTCCGTGGTTGTGAATAAGTTTGATTTTGATGGGACTGGAAAAGTGATTCAATATGGTTAGTTTGTCCATGATTTTGAACTGAAGGTCCTCCTTGGTTGATATGGGATGGATTTGGGCCATTCTAGTTACCCTTTACATGTTGCATGATATAATCCAATCGATGATTGATTTGGGCTATGTCTCCTTTAGAGGCCATCTCAGATTGTACATTTTGCAACTCATACTCAAGTTGGCTCACCTTATGATCAACTAAGGTAAACCCTAGTGCTAAGGAATATGTATTTACCCCTTCTGAATCCATCTCTTCAATCATTACCCCATATTTATCTAGGGTTCTACCTGAGTAACCAGATTCTTTTTTTCTCTTGTGGAAGGCCCCACCATGATGTCAAACCTTAGGGTTTAGGGTTTTGATACAATTTCAGCCGAATAGGAAAAAACACAAAGAATATACTAATACTATTTTTTTGAAAGATTTCGAAAATGTAAAGAGCTTGAAAATTTTCCACAATTTGCACCCTAGGGAATGATTTTATGAAAAAATCTAAATTTGTAATAACTTTTGCAAAATAAATCAAAAAAGTCTAAGTTTCAGGGAACCTTACTTGAAATGCTTCTAAACTTTGGTAAAAATATCTCCCACCAATTCGCTCCGGTTCACAATATGTGGCGAAACAAAAAATTAGGTTTTTGCCTAATTTTGGCCCGATCGCAGCTCGATACCACTTGTAATGAAATTACTTTTATAATTTAGATTAAGAGAAACAATAGAACACCAACTAACACAATATTTCAGAATAATGATCTCAATATGCAATTAGAATAGCTTTGCCACTTCGAGGGGGAAAACTCCAAACCATATAATAAGACTCAAATGGTCAAATGATAATGAAATACTACCTATAATCCCCTATATATACTATTCATATGCTATGGCCATCACCAAGGCTGACCTATTAAGCATGAGAAAGTATAAATGATATAATAAAATGATATGGTAAGCCACAAGTTGGCTACTCATATCCTAATACAAGAAATAGGTTAAGGGCGTATGAGCTAATTTACCATCAAGTTCAAGAGTTAATTAGGTAGCTTATTCATCTATGGTGGAAAACTCATCATATGTGTTATTTGGAGGTCTAGTTGGAGGTATATTTTATAGCGTGTCATCAACACAAAACTTGTGCGTGCAAAACATCAATATCACATTTGGAAGTAGTACAACTTCGTAGACCGTGGGAGTTCAGTTTAGCACAACTGTTGGGACACAAGGTAGTGCATCCTATGGTCTGTTTCTTGCTAAAAGAGAGGGATCAAGAGGATCAGGTGGCTTAGGATCTAGTAGATATAGTGGTTCTTGAGGTGGAGGAAACACTTTGGAGGTAATACGGTGTTCTAAATCGGTGGGCACTATCCACACTAACCCCAACAAGTTTATTTAGATATGTTTCTTCATCTCCTAGAATATAGAGGAATAAAAGATGCAACTGAGCACATGCATATGTGTGAAATAATATGATGCGTGAAGGGGATTACAGCTCCAAAGTGCAAGGAATGTTAGTTTGTAACTACTTTGCAGGGGCAAGCATATAGTCGGTTTAGGAAATATGATCTAAACTAGACTTGTGTATACTATACCACGTTACGCGATGCTTTCTTAGCAGAGTGTCACATACCTGAGTTTGAGAATAAGAGAATCAACGTCTTTGAAGGACATCAAATAGGGCATGAATGAGAGTGTAAGGAAGTATGATGCTTGCTTAAAAATTTTACTTGTCAATTTGTCTTATGACATCCACCAAAATCGAATGATCAAAGGTTCGTCGAAGGTTTGATCACACCTTTCAGAAGGGCACTCTCACATAAGACATTTATAGACCCCCGAGAGGATTTGGAAGTTGCTTCTACATGTTGAAGTAGTTGGGAGCATAGACACTGGAGTTAGCCCATTTTTGGAAGCTTAGATTGCGTCTATGGAAAAATAGTTAGAGAAGTTGTCAGCTAATTAAAATCATGAGACACATAGTGTAATTTGGTGAACAAAATGTGAAATATAAGGACACACTAAGGATAGATTTCCTCGTAAATTGGTGCACGTGATGTTGCTGGACTATGAGATCTATCACTTGGACCATGATTCAAATAGGTTCCCACCGCTTTCGCAACATGTGATAAGAAAGAACATGTCCTATTACCGTAACATTCCCATTTAATACCATTAGAATTTTTTTTTGCACGATTAATGTTCTCTATTCTAAATACATAATTTAGAACACACATATCATAGAAATCATTCATATAACAGATAACCATATGCAGTTGTAATGACTCGGTGTACCACTGATCTATTCATCTCATGACTCGGTAACTTCCGATCTATTCATGTGTAACTTGAGCTTGAAGTTTTCTACTGAATACTTTCATATACGTGGTTCTCTTATCCCATTCTGGGTTCTGAGTGATCTATCCAAGGAACCTATCTAAATAATTGTTACCATTATTCATTGGCATCACGATCCTTAGACTAGGTGACATAGGACAATGCAATTAGTAGCTTGCGATACTTTGGCCAAAGATTCATAAAATACTTGTTCGTACTTCTTATTCCTTGACGACATACACGTCAATCCGAATACGTCCTCCACCCCACTCAATAGTTACATAGAACATCCTTACTAACTCCTATCAGTCCCCTTGCCCCAAGGTTTCGCTCTGGGTCGGGTTAACATCATAGTCCACATTATGAAGAGGCTCTTAAAGTCTAAGGATAAATTGGCATACGGGTCAACCCAAGTTAACCCGTGTGCCAAGGTACCCTGAGACTAAAAGGGATTTCTCATAACCTGATTATGGTCCTAACCAGTCCTAGAGAGTAATCTTGATCAAGTCCTAGGTGTGTAAATCTTAACAATCGATGCGTAGAGGTGCACGCCACATGTCATATGTATTGTTGTATCCACAAGAGGATTCTAATCTTCACGAAGTTACAATCTTGCAGTTGACGTGTGACACATCCTACTGAGAATAGACTCGGAAAGATGTACATACCTCCAAGAATTTACTTACGTTAAGTTGTATTTAGGTTACAAGACTTCTTAATTAGGCAGCCTGTTCAATCCCCGAGTCCAACACTTCTAAGTTATCCCTTTTTTTTTGTAAAGGCTCAGATTTATGAATAGGGTCTTAATTTGCTTTTGAATTTTCCCCTGGTTGTCACTGGGACCGAACAACCCTTCATCTAGAAAAATTAGGACAATAACCATATAAGTTCTTAAATTAAGAATATAGCTCAACTAACAAGGGAAATGTACCAACCAAATATGTTGAGACATATCAGACTTTATACCGTTAAGCCTCAACGATTATAGTTATTTATTCCCGTTCATAAGTTATAATGAGCTACTAATTAATAATGTAGAAATCAGCCACATCATCAACTATGGCTTACTTAAGAAGATCCTCTATCGTTCATTGTTCCACACAATAAGAATGCATACTTGTTCATATATCCAATAAGGATATCATTCCAAACAAAGTAAGATACACATAATTCATAGGTAGATTCCTCACAGTTTTCATTCATTTACAAAAACCTTACAATTACAACTTATACACTTCTGATATGATTTAAGACAATAGCCCTTAGCAAAAGAGATGACCTTTCTTTCCACAATACAGTTTAAAAATCAAATCATAATTCTTCTCAAACCTAGATTAGAATAGTCAATGAATCATATCAGAGTTCATCTTCCTTTGCCACTTACGAAGTCCATCTGCAAAATTGCTAGCAAGACGGTCGATTAAATGAATTGAGCATGATAAGCAATAACCTTAAAACAATTGCATTCCTCTAATTGTTTCAATTAAACAACCCTATTAGAATGACTTCACTTAATTCATGCTTTATACCCCAAAATGAAATCAATATAATGAAGGTCTACATACACTATTATAATCAAAAGGACAAAAGGAATATTCTATTAAACTTGTCCTCAATCTATAGCATAATTTAAATCAACAATTACCTTCACAACTCAAGATCATATTACACCCTGAGATTTCTTTCCATCAGTTATGTTACAATTTCATATTACACATAAATTACAAATGTAAATTCAACTAAATCTACTTTGGATGATTCATCTCATTTCTATCCAAAGAGTAAGAAGAAGTATCTTGATTTTTATGTACCTAATCATCCGAAAAAGGCTGAAACTGTGTATATCATGTTTTGCTCTCTTTTATTTAACACTAGACCAATTGAAATATTAAATTCAATAGTCATACGAGAGAAATTTAAACGAGAGAAATGGATTACCATCATTTGTAAGTTCACTTGTCAATCAGTCCATCTTATATAACTGATTTTCAATCATAGAATTATATAAAGAAATAAATACAGGATTAACTTTTGATAAGAATAACAACAGTAAGTTTATACCCATAACATAACCTGCTGTAAAATGAAAGGAGTTTCCTAGATTAGGATTCCCAATCCTGATATAGTTAGGAGAAAATATAATAACCTTCCAAAAGAAATCGACATAACTTTCCCTCTTTTTACAGCCTCTTTCTAACTTGTCCTTTCAACTCGAAGATAAAAAGAGTTGAGCAACACTTTGTTTTAACAAAGTTCAATAACTAAATCCATATTCCATGAAATAATAACCATTTATCATACCTAATAAAGGCATATTGATCTCATTACCATCACTTAATTACATACCACAATGCGATTCTGTAAGCGCTATATAAAGAATTGCCCTAGATCCTTACAAGATCTACCATTATACATTCAATGGAACCAAAGTTATAGTCTACATAAACGCATTACAACCTATCAACTTGATACAAACTGAGCGACTCAAATAAACAGGTAATTATCCTTCATATGCTTGAACCATTTGAGATGAAAATTGAGTACTTACCACTAGACCAAATCATCGTTCGGTCTATATTTAAAAAATAAAATAAACTTATCAAGATTATAAATTCAGTATGTGATACGTATTCCAATCCTAATTTCAAAACACCTAATATCACAAAGATTCTTGTCATTACAAAGCTTATGCAACAACGTCAAAGTAAGGAAAATCTTATATAAACTTCATCCCTTTTTTTTTTTTAAATGTCAAATTCAAAATATCATTTTAAAAACCCAGAATTGATGACCACCATCCATCGCTACAACTTAACCATCAGCAACAAAAATTTGAAAGAAGAACAGAGCCTCATTCAACAGCTAATCATTTCGTATAACTCATATTGCCATCGTACATAGACACCTTAAGATTTTACAACTAATGCCATAAAATGCAATAATCACAGTAACTGAAAAACGAACAAACACCTTAGCAAGTGGTGTAAAGAACTCAGTCGTTCCATGTTGCCAAATACATATTATGTAACAATCAAGTCTTCTTTTACTAAATTTACATGCAACCAGCTATCGCAACATTTTCCAGTTCTATTGATTTTAAACTTGTTACAGTCATAGTTCCTCATGGCAAGCAACAATCTATTACTCCATTCACAACAGGAACAAAGAAACTAATCTTGACCAAAGAAAATACATATTCTTTAAAAATGTTTTCATCCATGTAAACAAGTTTTTCAATATAGCAACAATCAGACAGAAGCTTACAACAGTCACTAGTTTGTATACCCAAATGGGTATGAAAACACAACACTTCCCAAAACCCAAAACAACGAATACAACCAAAATGTTTAGCATCAGCATGGATCCTACGAAATCAAACACCTTATCAATTCATCACCCCAGAGAATCCTATGAATTCTCAAGTACAGGTTTCAAGTTACCATTACTCAATAAGGAATAACAAGGTGTGACAGTTCTAACAAAGTAAGGATTTCCGAGCCTAACCCAAAGTAAGGAACAAGAAAACAAGTTTCCTTGAACTAAAATTTCCACGTTCAAACCCGAACCCAAACTTTCATAAAACCCACAAATCATTCTTACCAGCCAAGACAAAATGTGCGAATATCATCAGAACAGAGTTGTTTTAATGAAAACATTTAAAGGAAAGCAAGATTTTTAACAGTTAGGGCATATCATGCCTGATGGTGTTGCTCAAAAGTCGAAGAAGACCTCTGGACGAGATTTCCCCTTCTTCTCCTTTCCATGAAAGATTAAACAACATAGTATTGCTTCCTCCATGCCTTATATATTCCCCACAACACAGTAGCAAATTTGAAACTTTCAAAATTGCCATGCAACTAAGAGTAAACTGCTAGTTTGAAAAACTAGTACTCATGCAGAGCGAAAAACGGAAGGCATAACAAAAGAAACAACCAAATAAAATTCCTTTTGCATGTCTCACTCACGGTGACTGCCCGAGCTCGAGAACCCATGCAATTTAATTGCATTAAATCCTTTTCTCCTGCCCGTTTTCCATTGCCACCGACCGCCAAAGTTGGCGAGTTCTACATCGAAGACACAAGTGTTTCCATCTTTAGTGATGCTGCCACGTAAGTTTCCCCTTTTTCCAAATTAACCTCTACTAACCTTGGCAGTACTCCCTGCCCCTTCATCCTTATCCTCATCTTAAATGCCCTTGAAAACACCACCCCCAAAGCTTGCGACCCCTTTTAGGTTCCTTTTTAAAAGCATTAGTTTAGGATAGGTTAGTTCATAGGTTAGCTTAATCTTAACATCTTAGGGTATAACATAAGTCACCCCTCCTTAGTATTAGGTTCGGTTAACCTTAGGGATATCAAGTTTGTAGTTTTAGGACTAGGTTAAATCAACTAGTCCTTAAGCAACAACATGTTTAGTTTAGGTCTAAAACTAACAACCGTCTCGATTTCCCCCTTTTTTAAGTCTATTTTAATAGACTGAGTCATCGTACTGAATTCAAAATAGAATACAATATTCCCAAATCAGATTCTGGATTTGCATCAAGTAAATTAGTTTTAGATGGAAAAACCTACATATCTTACTTGGCTCAAGGTCTAGGTCCTTTCTGATGCCAAATGATTTAGACCGGATTCCGATTGCAATGACCTGCCAGGATTAATTTCTGAAATCCAACAAAACTCCCACTATGGAAATATTTTCATATGAAGAAGGTTTTAAAAGAACTTATACTTTCTAAGTTCAGTCAGACTTAATAATTCGCAAAATGTCAATACATAATTGTTCATCCCGAATATAATTAAAACATTCCTTGGATCAATTCAATTGATCCAAGGATGAGTCATAGAGATAGATAAGTCTACGATCTCACAAAAATCAGATTGCACTCAATGCGAGAAATGAAGAAAATAAATCCAAGCATATTCTCATTCAATCATAGATCCTGAGAGCAGAAAGAACACAACCAAATCCAAGCATGATTTTCCCATAATCAAAAGAGCATATCAACACTCGAATATAAAGGAGAAAGTAACAACAGTTCAGGGTGTTACATGCTTCCCTCCTAAAAGAATCATCATCCTGATGATTACAACTTTTATTTACCATAAGGTCAGTCAATTTCCTTCACTTACTATTAATTCAACTATATCAACTTTTAAATAGTTCCGAAATCTACATAATTTTACTATTTATCTCATCGGGATAATTGTTTGCTCCAAAACTGGCTTACTTAATGCCATAAAAATAATAATAATAAAATAAATTCACAATTTCTTTATCAGTCAACAGATTCAGGTCTGTTCAAAGAGAAAAGGAAAAGTTGTTCTCATATCTTCTAGATTCTCCCAAGTTGCACTTTCTTCGTTAAACTGGTCCCACTGGACCTTACATTGTTGTATTTCATGATTCCTTAAATGCAACCGATGAGTTTCCAGCACTCGAATGGGTTTAACCACAATTATTCCTGGGTCTTGGACCTGCAAGGAATTCTAATTTAACACATGTGACAAATCAAAAACGTATTTCTTAAGCAAAGAAATATGGAAAACATCATGCATTCGTGACAAAGCAGGTGGTAAGGCTAATCGATAAGCTATGGGATTGATCACTTCAATTATTTCAAAAGGTCCCACAAAACGAGGTGATAACTTGGCAGCCTTGCCAAAAGTTATAGAACTCTTTCTTGGTTTAACACGAAGAAAAACCTTTTCACCAAGTTCAAATCTCCAGTCAACCCGCTTTAAATCAACATAACTTTTCTGCCTATCTGCACTGCTTCTTTCAAGCATTCATGAATCATTTTAACTTGTTGTTCCATTTCAGTAAGGATTTTAGGCCCAATTACCTCTCTATCCTCAATGCTATCCCAACTAATAGGGGTTCTACATTTTCTTCCATAAAGTGCCTCAAAAGGTGCCATCTTAAGAGAAGCGTGATATGTATTGTTGTATGCAAATTTGACTAATGGAAGATACTCTTCCCATTTGTACTGTTGATCCATACAATACATCCATAACATATCTTCTAACACTTGATTTAGTCTTTCAGTCTGTCCATCCATTTCTGGGTGATACACAGAATTGAAGTTTAGTTTAGTTCCAAGAGCTGCATTCAACATTTGCCAAAACCTTGACGTCATTCTTGGATCCCTATATGATATAATCAATTCAGGTACTCTGTAATCAGAAAATTTCATGTAAAAATCTTTTAGCTAACATCGGAGAATCATCCTTCAGATTTCCAGTAGTAAAATGTGCTACTTTTGTTAGTTTATCAACAACTACTAAAATAACATCATGCTTATTTCTTGACATAGAAACCCTTGTACAAAATCCATGCTTATTACTTGCCATTTGTACTGTGGAATGCTATGGGGATATAATAAACTAGCCGGGTGCATATGTTCCACCTTCACTCGCTGACATTCAAGACAATGAGTCACAAAATTAACAACATCCTTTTTCATTCCCTTCCAGAAATATTGTTGTTTTATATCAGCAAGCATTTTAGTAATACCTGGATGTCCAGAAAAAGGTGAATTATGAAATTCAGCTAACAATTTCTTTCTCAAATCATTAAGCAAAGGTATGTATACTCTATTTTCATAACGTAAGATTCCTTCATTATCAAAATGAAAACCTTTATACCTTTCATCTTTTGGATCTGCAACAAGCGTTATTTTTACTTGCTGAAAGTATAAATCAGATTCCATTGCTCTTTTTACTTCATCTTTATACTGAGTTCTTAATGTTATAAGGGTAGAAATGTGCTTCCTACGACTTAGAGCATCTACTACTCTATTCTCTTTTCCTTTGATGTAACTTATATCAAAATCATATTGAGACAAAAACTCTAACCACCTTCATTGTCTTGCATTCAGATTAGGCTGAGTAAAAATATACTTCAGCCCAAGGTGATCAGTTTTCAACTCAAAAGGTTTACCAAGTAAATAATGCCTCCAAACTTGAAGTGCATGTACTATGGCAGCAAGCTCTAAATCATGTGGAGCATAATTCAACTCATGTAACTTAAGTTTTCTACTTTCATATGCTATAACATGATCATTTTGTAACAAAACACCTCCAAGGCCTTCCCCGGATGCATCCGTTACAATAGTAAAGTCTCCATTAGGATCAGGTATGGCTAAAATAGGTGCTGAAGTCAACTGAATTTTTAAACTTTTAAAAGTAGATTCACATTTATCATCCCAAGCAAATTTCTTATCCTTTTACTCAGAATAAAGTTATCGGTGCATAACCACTTTAGAAAAATCTTTAACAAATTTCCTATAATATCCAAAGTGAAGGCCCATGAAGCTTCTTACTTCATGTACATTCTTTGGTGCAGGCCACTTGGTTATTGCCACTATTTTAGAAGGATCTACAACAATTCCTTCCTTACTTATAACATGACCCAAATAATGAACTTCACTATCAAAGAAAGAACATTTGGATAACTTACCATATAATCTTCTCTTTCTCAAAATTTCCAAGACTACTTTCAAATGCTCATTATGCTCCTCAACACTTTTAGAATAAATGAGAATGTCATCCAAGAATACAAGCACAAACTTGTCCAAGTATTCTTGAAAGATGTTATTCATTAAGTTCATAAAAGTGGTAGGTGCATTAGTTAATCCAAAGGGTAAAACTGTGAATTCATAATGTCCATACCTTGTCCTGAAAGTTGTTTTATGAATATCTTCATCTTTAATTCTTAATTGATGATACCCCGATCGAAGATCTATCTTGGAATATACTGATGCTCCACGCATCTGATCAAATAAATCATCAATTCTAGGAAGTGGATATCTATTTTTGATTGTTGCTTTGTTTAACATCCGATAATCAATACACAATCTAAGTGTTCCATCTTTCTTTTTCACAAATATCACTGGTGCTCCCCAAGGTGAAACACTTGGTCTAATCAAACCTTTGGACAAAAGTTCTTGCAACTGAGCCTTAAGCTCAACTAATTATGTGGTAGTCATTCGATAAGGTGCTTTAGAAATAGGTTCTGTACCTGGTTTGATCTCAATGGTGAAGTCAAACTCCCTTTTGGGTGGTAAACCCGGTAATTCTTCCGGAAATACGTCTCTGAAATTCTGTAACAATGGATATCATTTCATGAAATCACTGTTTTCTTCTTCAAATTCAGATATTTTTACCGCATACAAGGTACAACCTTTATTTTTGGCCTTTTTAAGTTGCATAGCTGACAATTTCCTGACTGAAATTTCTCGCTTTACACCTTGAATCTCAGTTGTTTTCTACAGATCATCTAAACATCCTATATGTTTTTCAAAGCAGTCCACTTTTGCTTTATGCTCAGCTAACCAATTAACACCGATGAAAACGTCATAGGACCCCAAAGGTGCAACATAGAGATCAACTTCAGTGGAAAAGTTAGGTAAGTCAAGGATTGCCCCAAAAAGACACATACTAACTGTATGAACAAAATTATTACCATAGTGTACAATCCATGATTTATCCATTTTTCCAGCTTTTCTTTTAATTTTTGAAGTGAGTTTACTAGAAATAAAACATTTAGTAGCTCCCGTATCAAAAAGAACAGTCACAGGTATGCCAAATAACTTACCAGGAACTTCTATAGGTGTCACTTGTTTTTCAAATTGCTTATGTCTGCATCGCAAAGATGTATCTTATGCTTTCTGATTATGATCATCCTTCTTCAAGGGACATTGATTTATGTAATGATCCTTGCCACAATTATAGCAGCCTCCTACTGGTCCCTTCTTAGGCTCCGAATTATTTCCAGCCTTAAAATTGTCACGTTGGCCTCCATAGGACTTTTTCCCATTATTATAATTCTTTGCAAAATTATTCCTTGCATTCCCGATAGGCTTGTTCACTGTTGTCTTCTTATTATTATCAACTGAAAACTTATTTTTGTTACCAAAATTTTTCCATGGTCCCTTCTTAGGTGCAAGAGAAGCTGAAGAAGGGTTTGGAATTTTCTTCCGCACCTCCTCTTTATGAGCAGAAATAGCTTTTAATTTCTGTTCCTGCCTTATGGCCTTTTTGAAAACCCCTTCCATAGTGGTTGGGCTGTGAACATCAACCTCTCCCCCAATCACGGGATTCAGTCCCATGATGAATTTTTGTATTCTGAACTTCTCGTCAGTTTGATACTGTGGTACATACTTGAGGAGTTTCGTAAACCGCTCCCAATACTCAGTTACAGTTAGCTTCCCTTGAGCTAAGTTCTGAAATTTTGTCATTTTCTGATCATAATAAAGTTGTGGCAGCCAACGTTGCCTAAAATAACCTTTAAATTGATCCCAAGTGATGTTAGTTTCATCAATATTTAACTCAGCCTTACGGCTGTCCCACCATGAAGATGCTTCATGGGAAAGCTGATATGCTCCCCAAATAGCTTTGGTTTCCTCTGAGAAGTTTCTTATTGCAAAATACTTCTCCATTTCGCTGAGCCAATTCTCAGCTCCATCTCCTAATGTGGTGCCATCAAATTTGGGTGGACTTATCCTTTTTATATCATTAGTGAGTTCTGCTGCTAACCTGGCCTTTTTGTTTTCTGGTTGGACAGGCACATTACCATTATTATTATCAACACCCAATTCGGGGTTGTCCCCTGGAGGTGGCTGATTGTCATTACCAGCTTCATCTTCCTCCTCATTTCCCATCACTTGCTGCTCAAGTACAGTCAAACGATCTCTTGTATCCAACAGGGCAGCAAGGATCTCATCAAGTTTTTGTGTTGTTGCTACTCCTTCAATAGGTGGAGCATTATTCGCAACGTTTCCCCTTGTTCTAACCATTTTTGTTACAAGAAAATTCAGGTTTTTATCAGATTATGGACACAATAGGTCCAAGAGCTGCAACCTTTAGCTCTAATACCAAGATGTAACATTCCCATTTAATACCTTTAGAAATAATTTTTCTTTTGCACGATTAATGTTCTCTGTTCTAAATACATAATTTAGAACACACATATCATAGCAATCATTCATATAACAGATAACCATATGCAGCTGTAATGACTCGGTGTACCGCCGATCTATTCATCTCATGACTCGGTAACTTCCAATCTATTCATGTGTAACTTGAGCTTCAAGTTTTCTACCTAATACTTTCATATACGTGGTTCTCTTATACCATTCTCGGTTATAGTGATCTGTCTAAGGAACCTATCTAAATAATTGTTACCATTATTCATTGGCATCACGATCCTTAGACTAGGTGACATAGACAACGCAATCGCAGAACTTGCAATACTTTGGCCAAAGATTCATAAAATACTGTTTGTACGTCTTATTCCTCGACAACATACACGCTCGATCTGGAATACGTCCTCCACCCCACTCGAATAGTTAGATAGAATGTCCTTACCGACTCCTATCACCCCCTTGCCCCTGAGTTTCACTGGGTTGGGTTAACATCATAGTCCACATTATGAAGAGGCTCTTAAAGTCTAAGGATAAATTGGCATACAGGGTCAACCCAAGTTAACCCCGTGTGCCAAGGTACCCTGAGACTCAAAGGGGCTTTCTCATAACCTGATTATGGTCCTAACCAATCCTAGAGAGTAATCTTGATCAAGTCCTAGGTGTGTAAATCTTAACAATCGATGCAGAAGGGTACTGCCACATGTCATATGTATTGTTGTATCCTCAAGAAGATCCTAATCTTCACGAAGGTACAATCTTGGAGTTGACGTGTGACACATCCTACGAAATAGTCTCCGAAAGATGTACATACCTCTAAGAATTTACTTACGTTAAGTTGTATTTAGGTTACAAGACTTCTTAATTAGGCAGCCTTTTCAATCCCCGAGTCCAACACTTCTAAGTTATCCCTTTTTTTTTTTTTTTGTAAAGGCTTAGATTTACGAATAGGGTCTTAATTTGCTTTTGAATGTTCCCTGGTTGTCACCGGGACCGAACAACCCTTCATCTAAAAAAAATAGGACAACAACCATATAAGTTCTTAAATTAAGAATATAGCTCAACTAACGAGGGAAATGTACCAACTAAATAGGTTGAGACATATCAAACTTTATACCGTTAAGAATCAACGATTTATAGTTATTTATTCCCATTCATAAGTTATAATGAGCTACTAATTAATAATGTAGAAATCAGCCACATCATCAGCTATGGCTTACTTAAGAAGATCCTCTATCGCACATTGTTCCACACAATAAGAATGCACACTTGTTCATATATCCAATAAGGAGATCATTCCAAACAAAGTAAGATACACATAATTCATAGGTAGATTCCTCACAGTTTCATTCATTTACAAAACCTTACAATTACAACTTATACACTTCTGACATGATTTAAGACAATAGCCCTCAGCAAAAGAGATGACCTTTCTTTCCACAATACAGTTTGAAAATCAAATCATAATTCTTCTCAAACCCAGATTAGAATAGTCAATGAATCATATCAGAGTTCATCTTCCTTTGCCACTTACAAAGTCCATCTGCAAAATTGCTAGCACGGGTCAGTTCAATGAACTGAGCATGATAAGCACTAATCCTTAAAACAATTGCATTCCTCTAATTGTTTCAATTAAACAACCCTATTAGAATGACTTCACTTAATTCATACTTTATACCCCAGAATGAAATCAATATAATGAGGGTCTACGTACACTATTATAATCAAAAGGACAAAAGGAATATTCTATTCAACTTGTCCTCAATTTAAAGCATAATTGAAATCAACAATTACCTTCACAACTCAAGATCATATTACACCCTGAGATTTCTTTCCATCACCATGTTACAATTTCATATTACACATAAATTACAAACGTAAATTCAACTAAATCTACTTTGGATGATTCACCTCATTTCTATCTAAAGAGTAAGAAGAAGTATCTTGATTTTTATGTACCTAATCATCCGAAAAGACTCAAACTGTATATCATGTTTTGCTCTCTTTTATTAAACACTAGACCAATTGAAATATTAAATTCAATAGTCATATGAGAGAAATTTAATCGAGAGAAATGGATTATCAACATTTGTAAGTTCACTTGTCAATCACCATCTTATATAACTGATTTTCAATCATAGAATTATATAAAGAAATAAATACATGATTAACTTACGATAAGAATAACAACAGTAAGTTTATACCCATAACATGACCTTCTGTAAAATGAAAGGAGTTTCCTAGATTAGGATTCCCAATCCGATATAGTTAGGAGAAAATATAATAACCTTCCAAAAGAAATCGACATAACTTTCCCTCTTTTTATAGCCTCTTTCTAACCTGTCCTTTCAACTCAAAGATAAACAGAGCTGAGAAACACTGTTTTAACAAAGTTCAATAACTAAATCCATATTCCACGAAATAATAACTGTTTATCATACCTAATAAAGGCATATTGATCTGTTACCGTCACTTAATTACATACCACAAGCATTTATCTGATTCAGTAAAGCGCTATATAAAGAATTACCCCTAGATCCTTACAGGATCTACCACTATACATTCAATGAAACCAAAATCATATTCTACATAAACGCATTACAACCTATCAACTTGATACAGACTGACTCAAATAAACAGGCTATTATCCTTCATATGCTCGAACCATTCGAGATGAAAATTGAGTACTTACCACTGGACCAAATCATCGTTCGGTGCTTTATATTTAAAAAAAAAAAACTAATCAAGATTAGAAATTCAGTATATGATACGTATTCCAATCCTAATTTCAAAACACCTAAGATCACAATATTCTTGTCATTATAAAGGTTATGCAACAACAGTCAAAGTAAGACAGATCTTCTACAAACTTCATCCATTTTTTTAAAGTCAAATTCAAAATATCATTATAAAAACCCAGAATTGATGAACACCGTCCATCGCTACAACTTAACCATCAACAACCAAAATTCGAAAGAAGAACAGAGCCTCATTCAAAAGCTAATCATTTTGTATAACTCATATTGCCATTGTACATAGACACCTTAAGATTTTACAACTAATGCCATAAAATGCAATAATCACAAGAATCGAAAAAAAAAACACCTTAGCAAGTGGTGTAAATAACTCGATTGTTCCATGTTGCCAAATACATTTTATGTAACAATCAAGTCTTCTTTTACTGAATTTACATGCAACTAGCTATCGCAACATTTTCCAACTCTACTGATTTTAAACATGTTACAGTCATAGTTCCTCATGGCAAACAACAATCTATTATTCCATGCGTAGAAGCAGTGAACAAAGAAAATAATCTTGTCCAAAGAAAATACATATTCTTTAAAAAATGTTTTCATCCACGTAAATTTTTTTTTCAATGATAAAGCAACAATCGATGAAAGCATACAACAGTACTAGTGATACCCAAATTGGTATGAAAACACAACACTTCCCAAAACCCAAAACAACGAATACAACCAAAATGTTTAGCATCGTGGATGGATCCTATGAAAGTGAACACCTTATCAATTCATCACCCCGAGAGAATCCTTTGAATTCTAGTACAGCTTTCAAGTTACCATTACTCAATAAGGAAAAATAGTGTGACAGCTTCTAACATAGTAAGGAGTTCCGAGCCTAACCTAAAGGAAGGAACAAGAAAACAAGTTTCCTTTGAACTAACATTTCCACGTTCAAACCTCGAACCCAAAATTTCATAAAACCTACAAATCATTCTTATCAGCCAAGAAAAAATGCGCAAATATCATCAAAATAGAGTTGTTTTAATGAAAACATTTAAAGGAAAGCAAGATTTTTAATAGTTAGGGCATATCATGCCTGATGGTGTTTCTCAAAAGTCGAAGAAGACCTCTGGACGAGCTTGCCCCTTCTTCTCCTTTCCACGAAAGATTAAACAACATAGTATTGCTTCCTCCATGCCTTATATATTCCCCACGACACAGTAGCAAATTTGAAACTTTCAAAATTGCCATGCAACTAAGAGTAAACTGTTGGTTCGAAAAACTAGTGCTCATGTAGAGTGAAAAATGGAAGGCATAACAAAAGAAACAACCAAATAAAATTCCTTTTACATGTCTCACTCAGCAGCCCGAGCTCGAGAACCCATGCAATTTAATTACATTAAATCCTTTTCTCCCGCCCGTTTTCCATTGCCACCGACCGCCAAAGTTGGCGAGTTCTACATCGCAAAACACAAGTGTTTCCATCTTTAGTGATGCTGCCACGTAAGTTTCCCCTTTTTCCAAATTAACCTCTGCTAACCTTGGCAGTACTACCTACCCCTTCATCCTTATCCTCATCTTAAATTCCCTTGAAAACACCGCCCCCAAAGCTTGCGACCCCCTTTTAGGTTCCTTTTTAAAAGCATAAGTTTAGGATAGGTTAGTTCATAGGTTAGCTTAATCTTAACATCTTAGGGTATAACATAAGTCACCCCCTCCTTAGTATTAGGTTTGGTTAACCCTTAGGGATATCAAGTTCATAGTTTTTAGGACTAGGTTAAATCAACTAGTCCTTAGCAACAACAGGTTTAGTTTAGGTCTAAAACTAACAACCGTACTGATTTCCCCCTTTTTTAAGTCTATTTTAATAGACTGAGTCATCATACTAAATTCAAAATAGAATACAATGTTCCTGCACAGATTATTATGGATTTACATCGAGTAAATTAGTTTTAGATGGAAAAACCTACATATCTCACCTGGCTCAAGGTCTAGGTCCTTTCCGATGCCAAATGATTTAGACCAGATTCCGATTGCAATGACCTGCAAGGATTAATTTATGAAATCCAACAAAACTCCCACTACAGAAATATTTTCATATGAAGAAGGTTTTAAAAGAGCTTATACTTTCTAAGTACAGTCAAACTTAATAATTCGCAAAATGTCAATACACAATTGTTCATCCTAAATATAATTAAAACATCCCTTGGATCAATTCAATTAATCGAAGGATGAGTCATAGAGATAGATAAGTCTACGATCTCATGGAAATCAGATTGCACTTAATGCAAGAAGTGAAGAAATTAAATCCAAGCATATTCTCAATCAATCACAGATCCTGAGAGCAGAAAGAACACAACCAAATCCAAGCATGATTTTCCCATAATCAAAAGAGCATATCAACACTCGAATACAAAGGAGAAAGTAACAACAGCTTGAAGGTGTTGCAATTACTACAAGATTTTTAGGTATACCATGCATAATACTCGAGAATTGTAGGTTGATTGATCATATTCATGATGCCATTGATACTGGTGTATGTCGACTAGTGTTATAAATAATTCTAAGGAACAAGGTGAGCATCATGATCATAATCACAAAAATGGACGCTCTAATGGAGTCCGAGATAGAGGTAGAGGATATCATCAATGATTCGGAGGTTGAGTTCATGGTGGTGGAAGAAATGAATTTCCATGAGGAACATGTTATACATGTGGGTCCCCTGATCATTACATGCACGAATGCCCTCAAAATATTATTTTTTATTTTTGTGGAAAGAACCACAATTATGAAGAATGCCCAGACTTGTATGAACATCTAAGTAAGAAGCAAAAATAAGACAAGGGCACAAGAATGGTTAGAGTACAGTGCTTTATGGAAGACCAGTGGATGTCGAAGTTAACGCGTGATCCCGAGTTGGTACATTTGTTAGTTACTACATGTGCCGAGGCTGCATGCGTGAGGGAAGTTCCAAAGAAGCCGAAGGAGGTTTTACATGCAAAGTATCTAGACCCTATGCATCCAAGGAAGTTTATCAAGAAACCATTGAGGTGATTAGAAACTTACAGGGTGAGATATAATGTTTAAAAGCGTAGTTGCAGAAGTTGGAGCAGAAAACATGGTTGAGATACCTTAGAAGGATGTCAACAACTTAAAGGAGGTTTGTAAGATGTTACAACAAGAAAACATCATTCCTTTATTAGGGAATGGTTAAGGGAAAAGGTACCACACGCTGGAGTTGAGCATGAGATACAAAATCTACATGCTAACTTACCCCCTCATAGTCTAGATTATGATAAAGAGATCACTCTTAATACGCTTTTTAAAAATGGATTTTGAGTAATATTTTGATTGATACATGTGCAAAAGTGAATTTACTCACTTTTAATGTGTGGAATTTTATTGGGAGGCCACCATTACAACCATCTTCAAAAGTGTTGTTTATGGAAAATAGGACTAAAGCCACGCCCCTTAGAGTCTTGAAAGATGCTACAATTACTATACAAGGGGCCAAGTTTATTGAGACTTTTAAGTCTTGGCGCTTGCAGAGTATATAGTTTTCCAACGTTGCTTGGGCACCCTTGGTATTATGCGAATAATGTTGATCTGTGCTTTAATAAAGGATACATCCATTTTGAGAACAAGGAAGAGTGTGCCATCATTCCTTTAACAGATGGAAAATCTACACCATATGTATAACCTTTGAGTGAAGAGGATCTGAACAAGATTTATGTGTGCACCATTAGAGATCTTGAAGTACTTGAGCCCTCAAAGGAAGGAGTTATTCAATGGGATGATGCACAGTCTATGAGTGATACTACAAGTGTTGCATGTGATAACTGGGCACATGAGACTTATGAAATGATTGGGTGTGAGATAAAGAGTGTAGTTATGCGCGTGAGTTGGACCCATTATGTTAGGAATTTAGGTAGTAACCAGGTACCAAGGTACACTGGTGAAGGAAATCTTGAAGTATTTTTGTGCGCTATGGAATCCTAGTGGACAACCAAGTGGAAAGAAGGAATATGTTGGTATATACATTTCGTGGGACAACAACGCGCTGGTGGATTGTACATAGAGATGGTATTTTAGAGTGGTGAGAAGTGTGAATCACCTTCTCTCGCTAGATTTCTTCAGATAAATTCACCTACCAAGATGTATGAATTTCATTGGAAGGATGCAACACCATTTTCAACAATGTGAGAGTCTCTCGAACGAGAGGGTAAGAGGCCTTACCACATTCATTATGGGTGCACAAGTTCTACTACACCTTGCAAGGCAGTGTGTGCATGCATGGTCTGTTTATGCATAGTTGAATAGAGAAATAGGGAATTTGAAAGACTTGACTGCATGTATGATTCAAACCTTTGACTATTTTTACACTAAACCTCCAGTGAATGAGACATTATAGGTTATGAAGTGCTTGACATTGGGATATAGTGTAAAGGCCGAGGAAATTATTCAAGATTTACTAGGTGATTTAGAGTTGGATGTGTGTTTTGAAGAAGAAGAGACATATGCAAAACAACTTGGATGCGCCTTCCTAGAAAAAGAAAAATGTAAGATGGTCTATGTGATTGATGATGAAGAAGTGGAGAGTCCTGGATGTTGAAAATATTAAAGGTATGTGAGAGGTTTTAGACAAAGGTAAAATGAGAAGGCACACACATATCATGATGTTATGAAAATGAAGGTAAACATTAGCACAAATGTTGAACCTAAGGATGCCATCATTGGTGATTATTGTTCTAAATCTGAGGTTGCTAAGATAATTGAGATGTTGCATGAATTCTTGGACTTATTCCTTAGAGGATATCATAAATTGAAAGAGGTACATCACTCATTGGGCGAGATGAGGATAAAACTAAAGGAATTTGTGCACCGGTTAGGAAGAGGCCTTACAGATGAAACCTAATCTTCATGTCAAAGTTAAAGAAGAAATTTATAAGATGTTGAATTATGGAATCATTGAGCCCATCGAGGAGTCAAAGTGGGTCAGCACTATGGCGATAAGTATAAAGAAAGATGGAAGAATAATAATTTTTGTGGATTACAGGGAGTTAAATCTTGCATGTGTAATAGACCCTTTTCCCACACCCTTTACAAAAGAGATTCTAGAAGGTGTTGTAAGGCGCAAGATCTACTCCTTCACTGATGGATTTTCTAGATATCATCAGGTAAGGATAGCTAAAGAGGATCAAGAGAAGACAACTTTCACCACTGAGTGGGGAAGTTTTGCATACACAATTATGCCTTTTGGATTGAATAATGTGCCTATAGTCTTTTCACGCATTGTTGTGTAAGCATTCCAGAATTTATTCATAAATTTTTACAGGTTTACTTGGATGATTGGATAGTGTATGGGCTAGTGAAAGATCATTGTGATAATTTAAGGCTTATGTTTGAGAGGTGTTGGCAGTTGAGCATCTCCTTAAACATTAAGAAGTGCATTTTGCTACACCTTTTGGGACTTTGCTAGGACACATTATTTGTAAAGAAGGATTATTGGTAGATCCTACTAATGTTGTTATTATGGGCTTAGAGGAACCTACTAACTAGAGCGAGGTGTGTGGATTCTTAGGGCACATAGGATATTACATGAAGTTTATCAAAGGTTATGCTAAAATTTTTGTGCCCTTGGAAGAACTGTTAAAGAGTAAAGGAAAGTTCCATTGGGGTGAAGTGCAAAAACATGCATTTGAGACATTGTAGGAAAGACTTACTACAAAGCCTATTTTTCACTTTCCTTCATGGAGCAAACATTTTCATGTGTATGTGGATGCCTCTAGCATGGCTATAGACGTAGTATTAACCCAACCTAGAGAAGGTATTGTTGTTCATCTTATTTATTTTGTAAGTAGGAAATTGACACCAATTGAACAAAATTATACAACTACAGAGCACAAGGCCTTTTCCATGATTTACTGCAATGTATAAGTTTCAACAAGATTTCACATGCTACCCCATTTATATTCTATACAAATCACATGGCATTTAAGTATTTGGTGAACAAGACTGTTTTGCATGGGTGCATATGTCGTTGGATCCTCGTTATTTCTAAAATTTTATTTTACAATGGTGGTTAAGCCATTCAAGATAAATTTTGGACTAGATCATTTATTAAGAATTAACTTAGGAAAGGACTCTTAGAGCATTGAGGACACAATACTAGATGCATAGCTATTCGAGGTTGAACTAGGCGCCCTCTAACTTGGAAGTTATTGTTGTCTTTTTATGTACTAGTGTGGTGCCTGAAGGAATGAAGAGTATAGAGAAGAAGCAACTTGCCATCCATTATGTGCCTTACATGTTGATCAATGGATATTTATACAAAATGGTTCAGGATGAGGTTTTGTGTTGGTGTGTACTTGAGCTTGAGCATGAAGCTATTATGGAGGAAGATCATGGTAGTATAAAGCAGTGGAAATTATGTAGAAGATACCATCACACGCCATATTTTACCGGCTATTTTATGGTGGGAAATACTTGTATAAATATTGTAAGGAATATTGTAAGGCTTGTGATCATTGTCGCTGTGCCTTGGAAAGCCCGAGCATAGAGATGAAATTATTTTGAGGCTTATTGCTAGCGAATAACCTTTTGAAAAGTGGGAAATTGATTTTTTGGGTCTTATTTCCACACCCATGCGCAGGACTGGATCATGCTACATTATAACTTATACAAATTATCTTACAAGGTGGGTAGAAGTGGCACCTACAAAGGATTTCATGGTAGCAACAATGACAAGGTTTATGTGGGAGAACATTATCGCATGTATGGATGCCCATTGAGTTTGACAAGTGATAGGGGTAATCATTTCCTTAATGAGACCATCAGGATACTATTAGCAAAATTTATGGTGGCACACCATAAAACAACACCCTATCACCCATAAGAAAATGGAACTGCTGAGGATTTCAACAAGATATTGAGCCACACATTGACTAAGATTTGTGATGTTGGAAGGAAATATTGGGATGATAAAGTATTTGTTGTACTTTGGGCATACAAGACTACTTATAAAAGATTGAACAAAGCCACACCCTTTCAGTTGTTGTTTGGTGCAAAGGCTCTTTTTCCCGTGGAATTCATGTTACCTTATTTGGGTATTGCGTGTGCAAGAGGTTTGAACGATGATCAAGAAATTGAAGATCACATTGACAAATTGATGTAGTTGGATGAAAGCCACGCTATAACATGATGGATTCAAAAGACAAAAAAGGCTAGATAGAAGGCATGAAATGATATTAATATTAAGGATAAGAACCTTGAAGTTGGACAAATGGTTCTTATTTATGATTCCAATTTCTTGTGCCACACTAGAAAGCTCAAAGTGCATTGGTTGGGATAGTTTATCAGTGACTTACATACTTGATTCAAGAGCTTTCTAGTTAGAGGCAATGGATGGGACACGCTTGCTGTTTATTTCAACGAGAATAGGATGAAGACCTACTATAAATAAGTCTTCTTGGATTTGCAATAAGGCAATATTTACATTAGATTAGATTTCCTTAATGTATTTCCTTTATATGCGCTCCTTCATCGTTGCTATGCTTTGTTAATTTAGTTTAGTTTTTGTGTAATAAGTGTGTTTGTGTGCCGAAGATGATTACTATCTATTGAATTTATGTGCAAAGGACCTCACAAACTTTTAGTGTGGGCTGGACTATATGTAGGATAAATGGATCAAGTTGAACATTCTTTGGAAGATGGACATACATAGATAAATCATATGCAGATGCTTGAAGTAAAGGTGCGGATATAGAAAGATTACTCATAAATGAAGACCACATATGAATGAATGGATTCCCAAAGGTAACACAAGGTAGGTCAGCAACATGGGAAACTACTTGGTGAAAGGTGCAGTGGATAGGTACTTTGCGCATGAAGGCATGTGAGAGGAGGTCTATGGATGAGAAAGTAGTAGGCACACCAAAAGGTTATGACTGTGGTGTGGAAAATCGAGCAAAAAGGAAAGAAACACAAATTTAATGCTGATTACGGTGGTAGGTGGAGAGCAATAAATGTGTAAATTTTATGAAGGTTATAAAAGGTGGTATCATGGAATAATTTTTACCTTTATGATTAAGAAGAATTCGAGTGATTTGAAGAGCGAGTCAAGGACGAGTTGTGAAAGAAGTGTGAAGAGCTATATTACGAACTGAACTAGATGGATTTGTGCATAGGATTGGTTGGCGCTCCATTGGAAGAGGTGTTTGAGTGAAGAAAAGGCATGTAGGAAGGAAAAATCGGTAGTTAGGGTTTGAGTTTGAGCTAGGGCACATGGGTTTTGAGATGCAGAGATCGAATCAACTAAAAGAACAAATTTTTATAGTCGCTATGGCACCTAAGTGAGCACCTGGAGTGGCTACAAGGGGTAGAAAGAAAAAGGAAGTCGAAATAGAAGTTGAAGACACCCTCGAGAGCTGATTTTCTTAGATGCAATATCTAGAAGGGGTTTTTATGGGCTGTGATTGGGAATCACATATTCAAATGGCTGCAAAGTAAGTGATTATAACCATAGAACTGTTAGGAAATTTTATATTAGTGCTCCATTATCAATCATTATTATTTGTTAGGTCCATTATTATATTTGTTTATATGTGAAGTTGTTAATAAACAACTCACGTGAATAGAAGTTTGGTGAGAGAATTAAGGAGTGTTGTTATATCGTATTCCTATTTTATAGGAATGACTTATTCCTATATATTTGTAAGAGTTCTCGTATGGAATATAAAGAAGAAATCATGAATTATTATTGTGTTTATTCTGTTTAACTCATTTGTTACTCTTAGATTTGGTATCGTGAGCGATCATATGTCTATTCTTGAGATCTAGAATATAAAAAAATGAGAGGTCATTACATAGTTTCTTTTAAGCATACGGATCTCGTATTGTTGTAACTCGTGGATCAATTGTATACACAGCTATGGATCGTGTGATGCAAGAGTATGCAGCTTGATGTTGGTCTACAATGGCGAATAGATAATTTGTCGTGTGACTTGCACTCATCACCGCTGAATGTTTGAAAGAAAACACAGTATAAATCTCGTGGGAGGACCACTAAAATGTTTGAATGTCAATAAAATAGATTAGTATGCGTGTGCAGATCAAGATGTTAAACGGTTGAGAAAATGAGTCCAAAATCATTGTACTCAAATCTTTGCTCAAAATTGTTTTCCTTGGATCGACGCTTTATGATGCAAGTTTGAGCGTAGCATTCAAATCTAAAATCACGGAGTCCAACATCCCGCTCCGCCAACTTGCGTGTGGAGAGTGTGCATATTCTTTGTTGAAGACCCGGTCTCATATTTTGCCTCGTACCTATCACTGGAGTTCCTGCAGATTCTTGTTTTGACAGAAACTTCTAAATTCAGTTGATTTAGCACGTTTAGCTCTTGATCCATGCAAATCCGAGCTCCTGCCGACTTCATCAAAGGTTCTATGCACCATTTTTTTCTCCAAGTTTTAAACGTGTCTCCATATTTCCATGCACAGATATGCCACGTATGTTGTTGCTGTCAAATTACCTTCAGATTCATTACATAGTCCGTGTAATTTGATTTTATTTGTCCATATGTAATTTGTCTTTTATTTCATTGTCTCTCTATGTTTGTAAAGTGTCATAACTGAATACTTTAGGTTATTTTAAAATGTGTCATGTATGTCCATCAAGATTTGGTATAATATTATAATATGTACCATAGTTATAATATTATTTTTTGTGTGTCACTCAATGTTTGTTTTGAGTTGAGTCTATGAGTGTCTACTCACCAAGTCAAAATTAATATATTTTTCATCATTGTATCGTCGAAATATGTTTAGGTGATTTTAGGATTTTTTTATCGAAAGTAATCAAAAGAATCAAAGTTGTTATCATTTTTTCAAGTTATTATTATCTTGTCAAACATCAAAAGTGTTGTTAGAAGTTTTTTATTTTTATTTTTGTTTCTTTTTCCATCTCACAATGGAAGTCCCTCTAGAAAAATTCAATGGGCTCAATTTTCATACTTGGAAAGTGAAGATCCAGATGCAGTTGATGAATAAAAATATCCGCGATAGTCGATGGAAAAGAACCTAAACCTACAGATCTGACCAAATTGGCATAATGGGAAACGAGAGATGATAAAGCCAAAGCCATTATTGGTCTTGCTCTCTCAGATACTGAGCTACACTATGTTGATCTTGAGAAATCGTCTCATGAAATATGGGAAAACTTGAACAAAACCTTTGGTGCTAAAGCAGTGAACGCAAAATTTTCTCTCAAATTGCAGTTGTTCAAGTTAAAAATGGGTGAAGGAACTACAATGTCTAGTCATATTAATGATTTACGTATCTTCTCCGATAGCTAGCAGAAGTAAAAGCTCCTGTAGACGATGAAGATGCAAAAGCTATTCTGTTAAATAGTTTTCCTCCCAAATATAGTAATATTGTCTTCACACTTGGTCAGATGCCTTCCAACTCATTGAAGATATGATATCACTCTTCTAGCCGAGGAAAAAAGGACTAAAGAAGATGTAGAAGAAGAAACTGCATTGTACCTAAAAGAAGTACAAGAATTTCTCCAAAAATAAGGAGGAAATTGAATGTTTTTACTGCAAGAGAAAGGGGCATAAAACTCCATTTTGTAAGAAACGAGCTCATTATATTCTAAATGGAACAATCAAAATGGAAGAAGCAAATATGGGCATAGACGATGAATCTGATTATGAGGAAGAACAAGTAAATGAAGACAAAGGGCTTTGAAGACTTCTTGTTCGAGCATGAAACCGGGAGGTAGGAGGCATCGGAGGTAGGAGGTCATTCAATGACCTCTCATCGCCGCCAACGACGGGCCGCATGATGGTTTGGTGACATTTTTGTGGTGTATTTGCTTTACGCTTGTGTCGTGTGCTTCTTGTCATGTTTTTTAGAGTTCCAAAGACGTTGTTCCTGTTTGCATAGTGTTTGTTTCAATAAGTGGAAATTTCACATCGAGGGGGAACATGATCCAATGTTCCATTTCCAAAGATGTCGATTTTTCTATGTATGTACGAGCAGCATGATTTCAAGAGAATTTCCTATGTTATTCCCCTCGCAAAGTGAGATAGTGATGAGAGTTGTTGATACTACCGCATCATCATGATATCGTGGTTGTTAGTTATCCGGAAAAACTATCCGCAGGTTGTTGGTACTTTCCTCAAAAACCATCTCGCTGTGTGGTTGTTGGTTAACCACTTGAAAACCATCCATAGGTTTTTGGTATTGTCCTCAAACCATTCGGATCATGAGCATGCTACGTGCGGCACGTTGCGCATAAAGACAAAGGTAGGTTTTCCCCATGTTCGCACTAAGGGGGGGAATGTTAGGAAATAATTATATTAGTGCTCCATTATCAATCATTATTATTTGTTAGGTCTGTTATTATATTTGTTTATATGTGAAGTTGTTAATAAACAACTCACGTGAATAGAAGTTTGGTGAGAGAATTAAGGAGTGTTGTTATATCAGATTCCTATTTTATAGGAATGACTTATTCCTATATATTTGTAAGAGTTCTCGTATGGAATATAAAGAAGAAATCTATGAATTATTATTGTGTTTATTCTGTTTAACTCTGCTGCTACTCTTACAAGGACCAAGGATAACAAAGATGAGCTAGACAAGTTATTGGTGGTAAAAACAATGAAAAGAATAGAGAACGATATGGTTATTTATGATGATGCAGGTGAAAAAATGTTGACAAAGGTGGGAGTTTTACAACTTTATGAACTTCCTTATTTTGGTAAACTAGAGAAGTTGTATCAATGGTTAATGAGTAGAGTCCATGAGGAATTTTTATACTTTGTTGGGTGATGAATGAGGATTACCGCACTCGAATGGGAGACTCGACATGTTTAATGAGTTCAGCACTAAATTTAGTAATGACCTCACTAATAAGGAGGGTATAGAAGTAACAAGAAAAGCACTGGGTTATACAAAGGGAGGGCATGGAATGGATATTGGTAAGTTGGAGAAGTACCTTGTGGTTCGGTAAAACGCACCTCCTCACCAAGCTAAAAAACTAGGAGTGCTAGTCACAAGTAAACACGATGTGGCTACACATTGCTAAAAATATGATGGAAGGTGTCGTGTATAATTTATCCAACTAAATTGTTGAGACCATTATTGCAGAGGCGCATGAAGGAGAAAAGATAAGTTTTGGTGCAATCCTCTTATCTATTGTGTTCGTGGATATTAGAGTGTTTGACGGGCCGAAGGATGATATCTAGAAGTACCATGAGGAGAAGCGATCACTTACAGAGAGGTTTACAAAGTATACCTGTGATGGATCCATGAGTAGACCATTCAAGTAGAGAGTGGAACTTTGGTACACATGCCTCAAGTGCGCCGCGTTTGAGGAATAATGGAGAATACCTAAGGATCTTCCTTCGGTATGAGACAAACATATACAATTTTCCGTCTATCGGGATTTTGCATAGGGCACTTTGGAATGAAGGATGGGAAGTGGAGCCCTTGGTGTAAGATTCAAAATTATTTAACCACACGCTATTTTTAGGTGTCGCACACGTGTTATACAATGCATTAAGGTTAATGTTCAATGCAAACAAGGTATATTGTGACTACCATACACTGAGAAAAACCTACATCTACCCAAGTAAGTCTACATATATAGAGGAATTGATTTCAGATGATATTAGCATGAAGGATATGAGCTTGGAAATTGGGAAGTCTAGGGAAACTCTTATATACATTTACCTTAAGCCCAAGCTAGAGAATGTGAAGTATCCGAGAAAGATTTTGTGTTCCTCGGGACCACCCAAGGGAAAACATACAATGGGTACCCTACATGATGAGGAACCCATTTCACCCTTTGTTGGTGAATAAGAGGAGGAGGAGTTAGAAGAATAAACTGCAGCTTGGAGCATGGGCATAGGAAATAGCCAACTGTAGGTGAGAAAAGAGCATGCGAGCCTACCACCCCGAGAAAGAAGAAGTAGTGGGAACTAATGCCAGTGGAGATAGACATAAGAGGGCACTAAGGGGCATAAATAGAGAAGAGTGCTGAGGAAAACAAGGACTCAAGGTGCGGGGCCATCACAACCCCTTAGGAGGTCACATAGGACTTCCCATGTTAAAGTAGAACTAGAAAAGAAGCAAAACTCGTATACATCCCACAGAAGGATGATGAAGGCGAGAAATATGAGGACAACATGCAAAGACCCCAATTCACATTGAGGATGTAGAGAAGCCTCAAAATGAAGAGTTGAAACATGATGTAGAGGAATTTAAAGAGCATAAGATAGGTAGTGGTACCTGTGAGACAAAAATAGGTGAACTCGGTGAGCCTATTGAAACACGTAGACTAATGGAAGGCTAGTACCGGATTCGCATACATGTTCTAATAGAAAGTTTCTCTATGAAGGAAAATGAGGAAGGGACATATGAGACTTTAACATCCGTACATAATGATCCTACCAAGATTATTCATGTTAGGTTCCAAAGTACATTGGAACTTAAGGAGCTATATGGTTGGGAGTTGATGGATTCCGAGATGGAGATCATGCACACACGGAAGCAATTGTCATGGAGTATGTAGAATCATATGGATGAAACTGATTTTAATGTGTGTGAATAATCATGTGTCTCGTGTAGATCAAGAAATCACCACACTTACGCAATGTCATAGTTAAGCCTACTTAGATGTTAGATGAACAATTGAACAATGCACTAATGAAGGTATCTACGTAAGTTGCGCACATAAACATAGATAAAAATGACAACTATTCGGTGTGTTGTTGGTTGATAAGAAGGACAAAGATACTAGGATCAAGTGCCTAACAGAGAAAAAGGAGACAATTCAGAAATGACATGTTCAAGATTTCTTAGTATGGTGGAACAAATTGGTGATAAGATTTTAAAGAAGAGGACAAACTTGGAGGAGAAAGTCACACTGAAATTTCCATCTGCTTCACATTATTTACGCACATTAGTTCATTTGGTATTGATGAGTGACCAAGTGTGTGCCAAAACCAAAGGATGCTACAACACGGGTAGAGAAGGATAAGGTGACTATTCTCAGGCAAAATTACAAATTATTAATCTATATTGTATACCTTGAAGGATGAAATGAAAAAGGTCGATTTGGCCTTGAATATGTGTGTGGCCCTTAATGTAATAATAAATACAAGAACTATGGAAGAAGAGGATGAGGTCATGAAAGCCATAAATAATGAGACACTTTGGCATGAGGAGAGGTTCAATTTGATATCGAGAAGCATAATGCACTTATAGTGGCCCAGGACCCTTAGAAGGAGAAGATCAAGGACATTAGAAAATTTATAACATGACAGATGTATGTGATGGATGAGATGGTCTCAATCCTAGCTAATGTTCTTAGAGTACTATAGAATGAAGGTGAAAACATGACTCTTCATGAAATGGAAGTAGTACTTGTATAAATTATGGAAAAATAAGGTGCTCAATGATCGGAATGATTTAGAAGTAGAATATCTAGAGTTAATTCTCCATGTGGAAAAATAGAGCACCCAATATTCCTTCATTATTTTGTGTAGATACTATTTCATTATTTATTATTTATTCATGAAGAGATGGATCATGATTACCCATTTCCATTGACGACAATGAAATTAGTCTAGGGTAATGTTGAGTTGATGAAGTACAACTCATGAAATTTTAGGGAAACATGGCACACCCAGAAAGCATAAAGTCAAGACTTAGCCGTTTTCTAGTATAAGGCTAAATATATATGTGGAGTGTAGAGAACATTTTGTAGAAGACTTGGAAAGCACACAAAGGCTATTTTGGACAAGTGGAAGATCAATCGACATGCATAGTTTTGGAGCTATTAATAGGATTATAATGCAGTCATATTATTAGATAATCTATTATTAGTGAGCTTGCATGCTTTTGTATTTATCATGTAAGGGTGCATGGCTATTATTAGCATGCAGTCTATTTTGAGGGTGCTTAGGCGGTGAAGGGAAAGTCCCCACTACATATATACATATATACATATATACATATACATATATACATATACATATATACATATATATATATTCATCTAGATCTTAAAGTATCATGAATCAAACAATAATCATAGCGAAATCATTCATGTAATAATAAAATATAACCATGATTAACACCTTGATTCAGTCAATAACCTCCATTATATTAAATGCAGTAATACACATAAGCTTATTACAATAGATAATACCATAGTTTATGCACGCATCAGATTTGGTAGCATAACCTCACAATAATCTAGTCCTTACTCATACATATCTCTATCTCTATATCTACACTACGTAGTTCACTACATATTTATAAGGGTGGGGACTTTCCCTTCACCACTTATCTAATCCCAAAATAGGTCACATGCTATTATTAGCCACACGCATTACAATAATAGCCACACATGCAAGTGCGCTAACAATAGACTTCTTCTAGTTAACTGTCATAGTAGTAAATCTATTCTCATCTGTATCCATGCAAAGTGCTTTATAGCCGATCCTCCAAAAATAGCCAATGTGTGTCACACAAGTCTTTAACTAGTTTTGTGTGCTCCACATGCACCATCTCCAAAAATAGATCCTCATCATGAAAATGGATAAGTCCCAAATCTTTCTCTATCCTCAAATGTGATTCCTTCCTTCCCGATCCTCCACATTTTTGAATGCGCTCTGCTCTTCCACACGAACCTTCTATATTTTTTTGCTAAGTGCCATATTTTTCTGACCAACATTACCCCACACTAATTGCATTTCACCCCCAAAATGGTTGTCTCCAAAATGAATCAAAGAATATGAATAGAAGAATAGAAATAATTTTTATGAATAAAATAATGACTTTACCTACAACATCATCTTGCTTCAACCTAAAGAATCAATTCTAGATATTCTTCTTTTATTTCCACCTCTAAAGTCTACCAATCATTGAGCACGACCTCTACCTTTTCTAGGATATCCACTTAATTGACTCTAGCTCATCTTTTGCAATCTCTCCTTTCTCATTCTGCAAGACCAAAACAATGTTGGACATTGGCAGTCATTCTTCCTTCTAATAAGTCCATATTTTGCACGATGAGTTTCCCAAGCTCATCTAGCCTTTCCTTGTGTGGTTCTTGTGTTGTTGTAAGGGCCTCACACTTCTGCTTGACAAGTGCTAATCATTCTATGGCCCAAGGTCTCATCTTTCATGGCTTTTAGGACTTCATTGTCTTCCATAATGGTCTAGTTCTTATAATGGCTTCTGGGGGCTGTACAAATATTCAACACTTGATCTACTTTCTTTAGTTCCTCTACTAAGCTCTGAAGCAACCCCTCATATGATGCAATCTTTCTCATCACCAAAGCCTTTTCTCACTCTGCTTCCTGCTCAGATTCTTTGGTTCTGGCATGCACAGAGGTCATCTTCAAGCACCAAGTCCACCAAGGTTTGTACATAATGCATTTTTGAAGGAAACATTTTGGGTACCTTAGGCTCTAAGTGTGGCTTTTCTTTCATGATATTGTCCCCAATTCCTCTACCATGCTTGATGAAAATAGTGTTCTTCTTGTGCCAAGTATTTTTCTTTCTTTAGGCATGCTATTTCTACATCCTTAGTTTTGATCTCTTCCCTCTTAGCACCCTAATTGTTGCAGCCTTATCCATATTTTTCATGTCCACCTCTGTCGAGACTTTCACCAAAGCATTTCTCACTTGTTCATCTGACATAACAATAGGCTTTACTATTATGTGTCTAGCCTGAGGTGTCTTCTTCAACCTCCTTGATACACATGACTCTTCACATACATCAAATTTGGTTCATCCATGTGTGTGTGCATAGACCATGATAATTTGCTTCCTTGTGCACATGGTTTCCATATCTTCATCCATCAACTCCCACCCATACAACTCCTTTGGTGTCACTTGTGCTTTGAAAATGGGCACGAAAATTTTACCTATGTCCTCAACATAGCCCATGATCGATGCAACATATTCTCCACTTGTTCTTTTTGATCTTGGCCCCTTAGGAACTTGAGCTTCAAGATTTGGAGCTTGTTCTATTATGCCCTGAGTAGTCTCTTGCATTGTCTCATCTACCTCCTTTTCTCCTTCTTCTCCATCCTTCATTTCTTCATCCTTTGGTTCTTCCACATCCTCTAGAGGTGTAGGAGATTTGGGCACTCTCCTCAGACTCTTCCACCTCCTCATTCAGCTTCAACTTCCTTCTTCTCTTCTCAGTTGTCTCCTTCTATGGAGAGAGTTGAGGTGATCTACATGCATTGATTGTGGAGTAGCACCTTGGGTCCTTGTTCTCCTAAATACCCTTTTGAAGTGGTGCTCTCCTTGTACTGCATCTAGATCCTCATCATCTCCTCCTTGTGGTTGGGGTGGAGTAGTCACGCACTCTATTTCTTCCTTTTTTGGGGCTACCTCCTACCTCTCTATGCTCCAAACCACCACTATCTTCATGCTCCTCTTCTTCATCATCTACTTCTATTGTCTCTTGTGGGCTTAGGTGCTGGAACATTTTCCATTGTATGCTTACCTTTTGGTGGCCTTGGGAGCAAACTCATTCTCCACATACTTATTGTTCTCTAGCTTGGGCTTGAGTTGAAGGTACACAAGCATTGCTCTCAATGTCTCCAATGGCCAAGCTTACAGGCTTCATGTTTAATACATCTGAGATAAGCCTCTCAATGTAGGTAGTCCATCCTGGATATACATATGTCTTTCTCAGTGTATGGTAGTCACAATCTACCTTGTCTGCATTGAAGGTTAGGTGGTGCATGCATCATCTGAAAACCGGTGAAATGATGCCTAGAAATATCATGTTGTGAAGGCATATGGTAATTTTCACCATGGGCTCCAAGCCCCATCTTTCATGGTAAACCGCACACATGATGCAAAAGTGTTGGTATACCACAAACTGCACTACCTTCCCTACTACCAAAGGTAACTCCTTGGGTATGCACCATTCTTCTTCAAATGCTTGCATGCATGGAGTCTATCATACCACTTCTCCACCCTCTTCTTGAATGGTCCTCATTGATCCTTCACACAAGTACTTGCCAAATCTTTCCACAGTGACTTGTTCTCCATAGGGTATTCCCATATTTTCTCCTTTGGCCCATCGGGCACCCCGATTTCCATAAACACCAGAGACAATAGAACAACCCCAAAACTAATTTTCTCTCTGTGTGCATGCTTCTTCAATGATAGTTTCCATGATGTAACTGGAGATGTTGTAAATCACTCCCTGTGACATCTTCTTCACAATGTGTAGCCACATTGTGTTTACTTGTGACCATCTTTCTTGGTCATTCAACTTTGTCACTAAGTGTGCAACTTGCTTGTATGATTGGGTACTTCTTTAATTTATCAATGTCCATGCCATGTGGACCCTTGGTATACCCCAACTCCTTCCTTGTCTCTAGGATTGTGGCCTTATCAGTTAAATCACCATTTAGATCTACCCTGTGCCTTTCAACCTATTACTTGTTGAGATCAACGGTTGTGATCCTTACCCTACGTCTCTGTAAGTAGAAGAAATCTTCATGTACCCTGCTCATCAACCATCGATACAATGGTTCATATTTCCCAAAGTAGGGGAGCTCATACAACTGGTAAACTCCAATTTGCTTTAACAACTTCTCCCCAACATCATCATACACTGGCATGTCTTCTGTTGTGTGCTTATTTGTCTTTGTGTTTAATAACACATCCAGCTCCTTATTTTCAGTTGTACGATGGTTGTAATCACTTGATTTTGCTCTTCCAGATGTGGGAATCCCATTCTTGACCCACAATCACACCCTCTAGATACTACATTTATGAGAAATTACTCTCAGGAGTCATTTCAACCTCTACTTCCACTTTCTTCTTCCTTTTACTCTCTGTTGGGGTTCTTTGGTGCCATCTATAACTTGTAATCTTCTCACTTCAAATACTCACCTTTTATCTCCTGCAATGTGAAACCCAAACCCTAGCTCAATTCAGTCATGCCCTAGTTGAAATTACATGCCCTAGCTCTTTTGTAATGCCTTGCTTTGCTCAAACCCTTCACAACTAGGGATGCAAGCTTCCTCTGCACACAAATCTTCTCTCATCATCTCGATTCACACTCTTTGCACCTAAATACTCTTCTCACTTGCTCGGTCACACTTGGCTCTTTCAAATTATCATGATTGCAATGGTAAAATGAACTCACATCCCATCCTTATATATATTTTCAAAAATTTAGTGCATTTATTACTCCTTCACCTACCAAAAATCCTCTCATTAATTGACCATTTTTGTTCTTTCCATGGTACATCTTCACACCCAAGCTATAACCTTCTAGCATGCCCTCCTACCTTTTAGCCATGAAACTTCTCTTCAGCATGCACTCCATGCACTGAGTACCTCATCACTTGCATGCCTTCCTTGGTAGTTTCCATGGCCTCTTTTACCTCACATTATACTTTTTCCATCATTTATCTCCATCTATGGTCCTTTTTCTAGAAGCAATCTTTTTTTTTTCAATTCTCCAACTTGAATAACACCCATAGTAGTTTGTTCCTTTCATGTGTACTTATTTTCAATAGTCTTGTACCTAGATATCAATAACCACCCCACACTAAGGGTATGTGTAGTCCTCTGTGCATATAAAAATTCTTCAAATAGTAATTAGCTTATGGTGCGTAAACACACTTATTACAAAAACACCAACTAAATTGACAAAGCATAGTGAAAAAGAAGGAAATACATTAAGGAAATGTAGAATTGAAAACCTAATCTAAATGGAAACACTTGCCTTATTACAAACACCAAGAAGACTTATTTATAGTAGGGCTTCAGCCTACTCCCATTGAAGTATCCAGGTAACCGTATTCCATCAAGCACCTCTAATTGACAAGCACTTGTTTCAAGTATGTGAGTGATAACATATGGCCCCAACCAATGTACCTTGAGTTTTCTGGATGGCACAAAAATTTAGAATCATAAAGGAGCACCATCTTGTCCAATCTCAAACTTTTTATCCTTGATGTGCCTGTCATGCCATGCTTTCTACCTAGCCTTTTCTTGTTTTTGACTCCAACGTGTTATTTCTCATCACTCATCCAACTTGATTAACTTTTCAATCCATTCTTCTAATGCTTTCTCATCAGCTAGACCTCCAGTACATGCAATACACAAATATGGTAACATGAATTCCATAGGAAGAACTACTTCTGTGCCAAACACTAACTGAAATGGTGTGGCTTTGTTCAACCTTTTATATGTTGTTCGATATGCCCAAAGTACTGTAGATACTTTATCATCCCAATCCTTTCTTCCAACATCACATATTTTTGTCAATGTCTAGCTCAAAATTTTGTTGAAAGCCTCAGCAGTCCCATTTTCCTGAGGATGATATGGTGTAGTCTTATGGTGTGCAATCATGAATTCATCCAATAAAATTCTTGATTGTCTCATTAAGAAAATGTGTGCCCCTATCACTGGTCAAACTTAAAGGACATCCATACCTTGTAATAATATTTTCCCATAGAAACTTAGTTGTTGTAGCCATTGTATAATCCTTTGTAGGTGTTGCTTCTTCCCACCTTGTCGATAATCTATGTGTAAGTAATGATGATATAGCGATCCAGTCTACTACGTGCATGGGCTGGTGAAATAGGACCCACAAAATCTATAGCCCATTTCTCAAATGGTTTTGCACTAGTAATAGGTCTTAGAGGCATTTCATCTCATTGTTGACTAGTTTCCCAAGATGCTGACAGTGATCACAAGCCTTGCAATAATCCTTACAATCTTTATACAGGGTCTCCCACCATAATCCAATGAGTAGAATCTTGCACGCAGTGGCATCACCTACATAGTGGCCACCTACAATACCACCATGAGCTTCCTCCATGATATCTTGTGCTCATGTTCCAGTACACAATGGTGACAATACTTCATCCCGACCTAATTTGTATAGGTCACCACTAATCAACATATAGGGTGTCGCATGTATAGCAAGTTGTTTCTTCTCTAAGGATTTCATTCCTTCTGGTGCCATACCTATTTCATAGAAAGACAACAATGTCCTCTAATTCGATGGTGCTCATTGGTAACCTATAACCTATATAACTGTGTGCATCGGGCATGGTATCTTCAATTTCATGTGCTTCTTCTCTTGACTATATTCTGATAAATGGTCTGGTCCAGAATTACTTTTCCCTAGTTTTACCACAACTGTGAAATCAAATTCTTGAAATAAGAGTACCCATCTACATATGCACCCTTGTAAAATGGGCTTGTTTACCAAATACTTCAATGCCATGTGATCTATATAAAAGAAAATGGTGTAGCTAGTAGGTACTTGTCTAAATTTATGTAGCACATAGATCATTGAAAAAAGCTTCACGCTCTGTAGTTGTGTAATTTTTTTCTGCTACGAGAGTCAACTTTCTACTAGAAAAAAATAGGATGATCTATAATACCTTCTCTAGGATGAGCCAATACCATGCCAATGGTCATGCCAGAGGCATCCACATGTACATGAAATGGTTGGTCCCATGAAGGAAAACATGTAAAATAGGCATGGTAGTAAGTTTCTCCTTTAATGTCTCGAATGTGCATTGTTGTGGTTCTCCCCAATAGAACATGTACCTTTTCCTTTTAGTAACTCCTCCAAAGGTGTAGAAAACCTTGGCATATCCTTTAATAAATTTCCTATAATATCCCATGTGTGTGACCCAAAATCCATGCACCTCACTTTGACTAGTAGGCTCTTTTAGGCCTATAATGACTGCAACCTTAGCTTGGATCAACCAACAAACCTTCCTTGCAGATTATGTGTCCTAATAATATTCCAAATGGTGTAGAAAATATGCACTTCTTGATGTTCAAAGAGATACTCAAACTATCTACATCTTTCAAACATTAAGCATAATTGTCACAATGATCTTTAACTAATCCATACACCATCCAATCATCTAAATAAACCTGTAAGAAGTTGTGAATAAATTCCTTGAATGCTTGAACAACTATGCACAAAAATACAACAGGCATTTTTTTAGACCAAAAGGCATCACAATATAGGTGAAGCTACCCCATTCAGTAGTAAAAGTAGTCTTTTCCTGATCCTCCTGGGAAATCCTAACTTGATGATACCCAGAGAACCCATCTATAAATGAATAGATTTCACCCTGCAATGCCTTCTAGTATTTCCTCAGTGAATGGCGTAGGAAAGGGATCAATCACACATGCAACATTCAGCTCCCTGTAGTCCACACAGATCCTAATCCATCCATCCTTCTTGATACTGATCACCATTGGACTAACCCATTCTGACTCATCCAGGGGCTTGATGATTCCAGACTTCAACATTTTGTCAATCTCTTCTTTGACCTTTTCATGCAAGTTGGGGTTCATCCTGTAGGGTCTCTTTCTAACTAGGTGCACCCTCTTTAAGCTTTATCTTCATCTCCCCTAATGATTCATGCACACCTTTAAGTTCATGGTACCCTCGAGGGAATAAGTCTTGATAATCCCATAGTAACTCTATGATTTTTGCCACTTCAGAGTCTGACCAATAGTCTCCAATTATGGCCTCCTTAGGCTCAACATCTGATCCAATATTCACTTTCTTTGTCTTCATAGGTTCATGATAGGCACGTGTGGTCTTATCTACACTTTATCCACCTCACGCCTACTGTTGAATGGTTTATATCCATATTTTCTACTTCTTCATCATCCACTAAGTAGACCATTTTTCCTTTTTCTTTCTCAAGGAAAGCACACTTGAAGTAGTGTGGCATCGGCCTCTCTGTTTCTTCAACAAAATGTGCTCTGAGTTTCCTTCATCCAATAACTCTGAAGGAGTTCTTCATCCTTGGCACTATCTCCCATAGTTAAGTGCTTTATGACTTTTAATGCTTCTTCCACTGGAGGCTTGGTAGAGAAGAAGTCAAACATCTAGGTCATTCTTGTAATTAAATCCTACCAATTTCTAGTCTCTCTATGGAGTTCTGCATATACATACCAAGCACACACGAACCTTGTAAAGTGGAATAAAACTTGTGCACCCAGAGCGAAGGTGGTAAAGCTTCCTACCCCTCTATCCAGAGTCTCTCACACTTCTAAACATGGTGTTGAACAGTTGATTACCATGATAAGTACATATTTGAGTAGGTGCATTGCTCTCTGAAGAACCTAGTGGCAAGAGAAATCCTAATTTCATTCCATCCTACAAGATTATCCTTGTGGACCACCCACCAACACATTGTTGTCCCATAGGGTATATGCTAGCATATTCCTTCTCTCAATGGGTCTATCCACTTGTTCTTCCATGGCACATAGGAATACCATAGGATCTCCTTCTCCTGGTGTAACAAGGTACTTGAGTTGTTACCTATTCTCTTGATATAACATGGTTTGTTGTCCTTAGGAAATATGCTCTTTACTTCACGCCCTACCAACTCATAAGTGTTATGAGCCCAATTATCACAAGAAACACTTGTAGTATCACTAATAGACTATGTGCATCCTCCCACTTGAAGGATTCCTTCTTTACATGGCTCAAGCACCTAGATCCCGGATGATGCATACATAAATCCTATTCAGGTCTTCTTCACTCAAGGGCTCAACATAGGGCACATATTTTCCATCTGTTAAAGGGATAATAACTCTTTCCTCCTTGTTTTCAAAACTGATATAACCCTTGTTGAACCAAAGATCAACATTATTTGCATAGCACCAAGGATGCCCCAATAGAGCTGGGAAGCTATCTGACTCTTCCAGTGCTAAAACCTCAAAATCTCCAGTGAACTTGGCTCCTTGTATGGTAATGGATGCATCTTTTAAAACTCTTGATGGGAGTGGCCTTAGTCCGATTAGCCATGAACAATACATTAGAGGATGGCTGTAATGGAGGTCTCCCCATTTTGTACCCATGCATCTAAGGTAAGAACATTGACTTCCATTCTATGTATCAATCAATATATTACTCAATAGCCACCCATCCACAACAACATTCATAGTGTTATTTCCTTGTCATAATCTAGGCTATGAGGGGAAGATTTGCATGCAGGATCTGTCATCTAGTCTCGAACTTTGCATGTGAGTGTTTCCTTTTAACCAATTCCCTAATAGTGGAATGATATTCTCTGGCACAATTTTACACACTTCTCTCAAGTCATCCATATCAGTTTGGACCATCTCTTGATGCTTTCTTTTGCTCCATCTTCCATGATTGCTCCTTTAAATATATATTTCACCCTAAAGATTCTGAGTACCTCCATGGTTTCTTGATAAACCTCCTTCTGATGGGTAGGATCTGGTACCATGCATGTAGAACCTCCTCCTTAGTGATGGTAGGCTTCTATTAATGCTTCTTTGGCACGCGCCGCTTCAGCGTGGGTCATGATCTTTACCTACTAATGCCTCAAATTCTGGTTCCAACTTAGGCATCCACTTGATTTTCCACAGCATTTGTATCCTAACCATCCATGCACCTTTGTTTTCCTATTTATGTTTCTTGCTAAGATGCTCATACAAGTCTGGGAACTCCTCATAACTATGATTCTTTCCACAAAAAGAACATGTAATATTATGAGGACATTCACACCTGTAGTGGTCAGGAGATCCACATGTATAACATGTTCCATGAGGGAACTCACTTCTTCCACCACCACGGACCTCATCCTCCAATCCACCATGGTATTCGACCTCTACCACACCACCTTCAAAATTCCCTTCATTCCGATCATAGCATGCTTGATTGTGATCCCGATCCTGATGCTCATTCTTTCCTTTAGAGTTATCTAAACTCTCATCTATCATACACCAATATCTATAGCATCCTGGATCTAACCAATCAATCGCTGAAGTCTTCCATGTCATGAGTCATGGACCTACAAATTTTACAGTAACATGAAAGACATTCTTCCTTATCATGCATTGTAGTAATGGGTAAGTGGCTAGCATCATGGTTTAAATGGCATATCTCACAATCCAACAACAATGAAGCACACGATCTATGGGGACAACTATCCTTTGTGTGACCTTCCACTTCACAATCTATGCACCAAATCCTATGTGCATGTCTCATGTGTTGAATTTTTTGATAGTTTCTCCAACTACTTTTCCATAGCTGTGATCTGTGCTTCTAAAAATGGGCTCACCCCAGTGTCTATACTTCCAACTACCTCAGCACGTGTAAAGTTGCTTCAAGTGCTTCATGTGGATTAGTGTATGTTTTATGTGATAGTGCCCTCTAAAAGGTGTAATCAGACCTCTAACAAAACCATTGTGCATGTTGGCTTGCATGAATATCATAAGACAACTTAGATAACAACATTTTGAAATGGGCATCATACTCTCTAACACTCTTAGTAGTGCCTTGCTTAATATCCTTGAGTGCACTTATACTCTTCTACTCGAACTCAGGGATGTGAAACTCTTTAAGGAAAGCATCTTTTAAAGTTGTATAGTCTACACAAGTCTAATCAGGGTCAAACTTTTTGTACCAAGTTGTGTGTGTGCCCTTGTAATGTAGTAGAAAATTGAATTTCCCTACGCTTCATAAGCCATGATTCCTTTTGTGCACCACAATATTTCACACATGTGTACATGTTCAGTAGCATCTTCTATGCCCTATACTTTAGAAGATGAAGAGACATCTCCATGTAAATATTATGGGGTTGGTGCGGACCTTTACCCACCTGATCCAGAACCTCATGTGTTTCCTCTACCTCTAGAACCACTAGATCCATTGGAGCTAGAGCCACCTATACCTCCTGATCCCAACTTGTAGCTAGGGTCGACTAGAAGATGTACTTCCCTGTGTCCCAATAGTAGTATTGAATTGCACCCTGATAGTCTATAAAGTATTACTACTCCCAGAAGATAGTCCAAAAATATGTGCACCTGAATTCTGTGTAGATGATACACTCGAAAAAAATCCCATATAACAATGAAAGACGTTTGCACTTTGCATCATTGTGCTTCTTATATGACTCTCTTTCTCTCCCACTACTTGAATTGGATTGCAACTATTTTTGTACTAGATCTTTGGAAAACCAAGTGCAAAGGAAACATTTCCAAGTGGATTCGGATGTGTGCCCATGATCCGGGTCATTTATATTGGTGTGCTTCTATGTGAGGCCGAGGAGGGTTCCCTATCATGCTTTCCCAAATGGGGAGTTCTTGATGCTCGGGTTCCACATCTTCTATGTGAACTTCAAATCCTTCCTGAACTATCTTTCTCCACAACACCATTTTCTCTATAACCTCCCATTGCTTCTCTACCACCCTCTCGTGTGCCTCATTATAATTAAGCCACCTTTCTTCTCTCTCTACATTATCTGCCACTAGGTCTTCCATCTTTCACTAAGCCTGCTCCTTCCCTCGTGCGTGGTGGGGTTTAGTTAGCCATCAATTTTCTCTCCAAATTTAAAGTTACCATCAAAATTTTGATCGCCATTGGAATGCCTTGTAGGTAAGCTCCCCTAGGATATTGTAAAAATTGGAATTCAGCTACCTCTGGGCACAAATAAGTGGAAATTGAGTACTCCAAGATATAGCTGTTCAAAACACCATGGAACCACATATCCACAATGCAAGTCCAAATTAGATTAGCATCATAAAGGGTCTAAAATTCTTCCTACATCCAGACAAGTGTGCGATACCTCCAATTCTATGTATATGCGTAAGTAACCAAATGCGAAGAAAAAGATGGCGTTAGAAGATATTTGGGTGGGTGCCCAGGAGCGGGTCAGGAAGTGATAAACTTCCTTGGCGGATGTCGATCCGTTTTGATAAAAAAAGAAGCATACATGATAAAAGATGTAAATAAAGACTAGATTTTCGATTGCGGTAATAAAAGCAGCCCAGCAATGAGGCAGAAAATCGAAAAAGCGAGGCTGCTATGAAATAATCTTTGGTTTGTGTTACATGTGACCTTTTACTGTCTGCGATGAAATCGGCGTCGGCCCAGGTATAATCGGCGGCGGCCCGATGTGATCGGCGTCGGCCCAGGACTGATCGGCGTCGGCCCAGGATAAGATCGATGTCAAGCGAAAGCGACCAATCGGGGCTGTGCGATGAGATTCGGGGTTGGAAGGTGAATGTAGTCTGCAAGATGTGCCGAAGATGGAGAGGCGCTGGAGCAAAGTCACCGGATGATAGATGGTGGTGTATGATGTTGATATGATACGGGCGAAATGTAACGTGCTCCTCTCGAGGATTGATTAGGACGAGGATCTGCCCTAAGCGAGACAATTGATGCTAAAAAGATCTCTCTTTCTTACTGCACCTAAATCTTTCTCACTCTCTGTTCGTGCGTAAGTGCTTTCTTTCGCTCGTTAGTCTCTTTTTCGGTCTCTTCTCTCTTCGTCCCTAGAAGCGAGTTATGGCTTGCTTTTTTTATAATCGGCGCCGCTCTATAAAATCGGCGCCCGACCAAATGGGTCGGCGCCGATCGCGGAGAAGACTCCCGAGATGGCCAAAATTGATCGATTCGAAAAAGACAAGACTTATCCCGACCACGGGAAATATCCCGCTTAGGGAAGATTAAAAATGGATGTGATACATGGGTAGAATAAATTTGGGGTAGATAAGTGATTAAGATGCATGGGAAGAAGCGTAATTAAATATTTAATTATTTAATTACTCATGGGTAAGATGTGATGTGATGAATTAAATTTAGAGTAAGTGATTAAATCACAAATTGGATAATATCCCAAGGGGATAGTTGGTGACGTGAACGTGCCCCAGGTTACCTAAAACGAATGTGAGGGACACTAAATTGAGAAACCAATTTTAGGTGTCTACATTTTGCCCCTTTTTGTCAAGTAACTTGCGATAAGCAAGGTTATGAGACAAAAACAAGGAGATGGAAGAAGAGAAGAACTTGTGGTGATGTGATCCCCCTCAAACTAGGGATGGGATGGATGATAGAACAGACGATCCCGAGTTTGAAAGAGGTAGATGGAAAATGCAGGATGCCCCAGTCGGATAGCTGGAGTAGAACTGACCATTGAGGACGCATAAAAATAAACACAAGGGCAGCAACCTAAGGAACTCACATTGGTAGGGAAAACTAGCGGTCTCCTCGTGAGGCAGCGTTAGTTCCTACGAGACCCATGAGTGTAAGGGAGAAGCTGCAAAATAGTCGGCATCTAAAGAGAGACACATTGGTAGGGAGAACTAGGCGGTCGATAAATCGAGGCGACGTTAGTGCTACTGGAGACCCGCGTTAACTCTAAGGCTGCCGAAAGATCACGAGTGTCCCATGAAAGGGAACAAACCGAAATAGACAATGATATCTAAAAGATGTGCCAAAAGGCAAGATTCGGCACACAACAATGATCGAGATAGATGAGAAAGCCAAGTATCAACACTATGGCAAGCAGACACATGAAAAATCGGCGGCGACTAAACTAATCGGCGCCGACCAAATCAAGCGGCGTCGACCCAAAAAATCGGCGCCCGACCAATCGAGCGCATATAAATATGCGGGCGAAAAACGTAAGCGATTAATTTGCAGCGTGACGATTGATTGACGAGAGATAGATTTTGATTTGAACACAATGGAAGCCTCTGGGAGCGGGACGAAGCGCGAGAGGACACGACACAGGGTAAGTGTCATTTTGAACCCTTCTTTGTCGTTATTTTTTTTTTTTTTTTTGATTTTTCATGCGTATGGGAGCGAGTGGTGCAGTTTCGCTTTGGCCTGTCGATCGGCGCCGATTGGTATAATCGGCGTCGATTGGTTTGGATCGGCGTCGATTGATATTAATCGGCGCCCGACTATAATGAAACGACGCCGATTTGACCAAATCGCGCCGATTGAAAGATTTTAGTATTTCCTTCTAGTCTTGGATGTTATTGTTTTGGAAGATGAGATTTATGAAAATAAGAGACTAATTATGCTTTTGATGTCGTGGATGCGAGGCACGAGAGGCTCTTCATATGAGGATGCCATCCACGAGCTATTAGAGACGATCCTTCTGATGTGACCGTCTGGTGGCGGCATCTAGAAGCGAGCCGGGCTCGGGGTTTTAGATATTACAGGCAGAGTGCCACGGGATGTGGAGCTCATGCGGGCATTAGTGCGGCGGTGGGACAGCCACACGTGCACATTTTGGTTTAGGGCGGTGAGATGACTATCACCCATGAGGATGTATCTGAGATCCTCGATTACACGATTACGGGGACCCGGTGAGATCACACCCCGAGGCGGCGGAGAGGCCCACAGTGCGATTATGCGAGAGGAGATCGAGATGACTCGGAGATAGTATCAGGGCGGTGAGATATCCTCACAAGTCTGAGCAGAGATAGCCCTCGGAGCAGGCGGATAGCCCTGATTCAGATGGCTATATCTTATTTTGCCTTGCCAGACTCAGGAGGTGGGAGATTCCCATTGCTACTGCTAGGCTGCGTGTGCGACATCTTGCGATCTGAGACAGTTTTGCCTTGGCCCGATGCCACTGATAGCTCAGTTTACTATGAGCTATGGATGTACCCTTGGTCGGAGGACAGGGATTGATGTCAGCTTTGTGCTCCATTGCTGGGCGTATGAGCACATAGCAGTGATTAGGCCATCCGGGCTTACGTGGATGCCGGCAGCAGTGGGGGTGTGGACTATGGATTTCGGAGATGGCGGGCTGACATGGCCGCAGGAGACACAGGTAGATCAGCTGAGTGGTACTCGGAGCGTTTTAGGACGCTTACACCAGATCAGGTTATCTGGAGACCATATCGGGCATTTCCGATATGGGTTGGTCAGGATGCCCACTTGGTAGCATTGAGACGGAGCCGAGTGGTCAGGGGTCGCAGACCAGATATGTGGGAGCGAGTCCCATTCATGCGAATCTTGGCGGTTTGGCCTAAATACTGAGACAGTGCAGCCACATACACGCCATATAGGCGGGATAGCAGAGAGACAGATTTGCCGATTTTGATCCCGGCAGACCCATTGAGAGAGGCTCCACCCTCCACGGACAGCGATGATGACGCGGGGGTGGATGAGGGCTATGCAGCGTGGTATGACCACGAGCTTCCACGACATCTCCCGCCCTCGATAGATGCGTGAGAGGAGGACATAGCTGCGACACTAGACAGATTAGAGAGAGCATGCCACACTGCGATCGAGACACATCGAGGTAGCTCGGAGGAGATCGGGGCCTTGGCGGAGGAGAGGGATGCCACGATGTGGAGAGAGACACCGCTCGCGGGAGCGAGATACGGCGATCAGCGAGAGGGATCGCTATCTTCGGCACGAGGAGGCCCTCGGGGCCAAATACGGAGAAGGCGGTGCCACATCGAGTGCAGGACACGGGGCACGGCTCTAGGAGGGGCACCACCGGCGGCGCCAGCGGCCCAGGCGGCACCTTTACGAGCACCGGTATGGTGAGCTGAGCACATACCGAGTCTCTCCTGGCTGAGGTGAGATATTATGAGGATGCTCTAGCGCGGCATGCCCCGAGATGTGCCTCGGTGCAGGCGAGGAGGAGAGGAGCGGCGGCTACGGCGCGCGGAGCCTCGGGCGGAGGAGCAGGGGAGGGAGGCCGAGGTGGGCGAGACCTCCGGCGGCGGTGCTTGAGCTCGATAGGCGGCGGTCAGGAGGGACAGCCGGGTGCAGAGGAGGGTGGAGGAGATAGTGTCCTCCACGCTTCTGATTTCACCATATAGAGACTTGGTAGATTGTGTATTTGTATAGTGATGTAGCCTCGATTGGAAGGCATTGTATAGATGGCTCGATTGGAAGCCACCCATTTTTTTGTAAAAACACACATGTATATATATAGATTCATCATATTATTGGTCATATGATTGTACTTCATGCCTTTTTGATTTTGATATACATGGATAGATGGATATAGAAAAATAGATGTGATTAGAGAGATATAGACTGATGGATGATAGAAATAGATGTGATTAGATAGATTGAAATGTGGATAAAATAGATGTGATTGGATAGATATAGACTGATATATGATAGATGTAATGTGATTAGATAGATGGAAATGTGGATAAAATAGATGTGATTGGATAGATATAGACTGATAGATGATGTGATGTAACGTGGATGTACATGTGTTTAAATATTTTGATGGATAGATATACAGATGTGATTGATGTATGGATTAGATATAAATAGATATGATGTAATGTACATTAGATGTACGTATTTTTCGATATTTTGATGGATAGATAGATAAATGTGTTTGATACATGGATGTAATTTAATGAGAAATGAATAAAGATAGATGTTTTGATAGATAAGATGAATTTGGATAGAAGATAAATTTTGATTGAATTAACATGTGAAATGCAATTTAACTAAATGCGAGACAAAAAAATGGGAATACTCCTTGTACAGAGCTAAAGATGTAAATGGAAACAAACGCGACTTAGAAGAAAGATACTCGGAAAAGAAGAAAATGATAAGTTGGACTTCCACCGACCATAGATAAAATCCGAAAAGGAAACCAAAAGACCAAGCATACTGAGGCCCTATATAAGATTAAAATAAATCGAACACTAACTAGTCATGAAACCGGATCTAGGATAGAAATGGAAAGAAAAGTAAGTAAGTATCTTGTCGGAACTTACAGGGACGAGAATACATGTCCATAGTGGGGAAATAGGATTCTCCATATGATCGACAAAAAGGTCCTAAATCTCGGCTTCATGACTTTGTGAGATAAAGCAAAGCCCGATCAATGCGGGAAGTTTGCTTGATATGGAAAAGAAGCCCGATCGATGCGGGAAGTCTTTCGGTGATCTTATAAAAAGCGGCCGGAAGGCTGATTAATTACAAAAAGCCTTGAATTTTCTTTGAGAAACAGGCCGTCCTTGAGGAGCGATGCATATTGTGAATTTAATGATAGCCATCCTTCGAGGTATGGTCTATTTTCTTTTTTTGATTCACTTGATAATGTATGGATATTTGTCCTTGAGGATCGGTCTATCTTTTTGGATAGCATCTTTTTCTCTTTTTTTTTTTTTTTTTGGAGACTTTTTGGAAGAAGGCGAGTTTAGACCTAGATAGATCGGATGGAGGAAGAGAACATAGAAGAACATGCACTCATGACCGAGTAGATCCGATGAAGATAAGTACTTGGGACGGATGAAGTGGTGATTAAGGTATTCCTACCATGAGGAGGAACATATCCAAAAGAAACGTCACGATGAGTAGAGCCGCGATACTCATATTTAAGGTAGCGAGGCAATAGGCGGAGAACCACACAATTTCAAATCACCACGAAAGTAGATGGTGGTTATTAGGACGGATGGAAGATCGAGTTGCGACTAGATTTGTATAAGATAGATTTTAACGGTAGAAGGGCCGTAAATGCAAGGCATTAAGAGGTTCCGCTTGAGGATACCATCCATGGAAGATAAGCGATAAGCCCAGACCCATATTTATGAGTGATAATGTAGGGGCCCATCGATTGGGAGCAGCAAACTTACCACGTTGACTTCTTTCGAGTGTAGTGACATTTTGATTTTCCTTAAGAACAAGATCACCAATTTTGAAGTCACGATGTTGCAAGTGCTTGTTATAAGCACGTTTGACACGCTTCGAGATAGACGATGATGCTCAAGAAGCGTTAAGGCGTCGCTCATCTAATAATTCCAAGTTGTGTTTAGGCGATTTTGGCGATAATCCTCATCGGAGACAAATTCTCACGAGAGAAACACGGAGAGATGGGATTTGGACTTCCAAAGGAAGGACGACCTCGAGACCCATAGGCGAGAGAGAAGGGAGTAGCACCGGTAGGAGTACGAATGCTAGTCCGATAAGCCCCGAGAGAGCAAAAGGGATATGTAGATGCCAATCCCTACCCTTTCGACTAGTTACCTTTGCGAGGATATTACGCAAAGTTTTATTGGAAGCTTCGGCTTGACCATTAGCTTGAGGGTAGTATGGAGAAGAAAAAGCGAGCTTGATATTGAAAGCATTGCGAGAGATTACGCAAATCAGCGTTTTGAAAGACTTACCATTATCGTGATTAGCTTGTGTGGAGCATGGCGACAAATGATGTGTTGATAGACAAAATCAACTATGGGTTTAGCCTTTGTTGAAGAAAGAGGATAGCTTCTACCCACTTAGTAAAGTACTCGATGGCGGTAATGATAGAATGATGGCGTTGTGAAGAACGAGGATTGATGAGACCAATAAGATCAAGACCCCCTGCGAAAAAGGCCACAAATCCGCCGCGAGGTTCTGCAAAGCGACTAGGGATGTGCGTGAGATTGGAATATTCTTGACACTTGATGCACTTCTTAGTGTATTCACAACAATCTTGATTAAGAGAAGGCCATAATATCCCAAGCGTAAAATGCGCTTGCAGCTCTGCTAAGCCACTAAAATGTCCACCACAGATACCGTCATGGACCTCCTGAATAGCTTTAGATGATTCATGGGTTTTGAGGCATCGAAGCAAAATACCATCAAAGCCGCGCTTGTAAAGAATCCCGCCTAGGATAGTATAGCGGTTGGCGCGTTGGACAAAAGACCTTCTACCATTGGGAGACAAATCTGGAGGAAGGACCGAATGAGATAGATAATCAACTATCTGTTGATACCACTCATCCTGAGTATGGGTTGTGACAGCATTGATTGGCGTTAGTTGCCCAAGATGAGATGGTTGATCTAATCGTTGCCTGACCACATAAAGGCGAGTCTTGATAAAAAGCGGGATAAGGAGAGCTAAAGAGGCCATGGTATCTGCGAATCGATTTGCAGTACGAGGAATGGCTTGGATAGTGAAGTTATCGAAAGATTGGAGTTGGGCAAGAACGATGTCGCGATATTTTTGAAGGATATCATTCTTGCATTGATAGACACCCGTGACTTGGTTAACGATGAGTTCAGAATCACCAAAGATGTCAATATGACGAGCGCCGAGATTAATGGCATTTTGAAGACCTAAGACAAGAGCTTCGTACTCAGCCATATTATTGGTGCACTCAAAGTTTAATTTGTGTGCGACTGGGATAGGCATACCCCAAGGAGGAATCATCACAAAACCCGCACCTCCCCCTTGCTGGCATTTGGATCCATCAAAGAAGAGTTTTACTTTAAATGGAGATAGACCAAAATCAATTTGTTGGATAAATTCATCGGGGAATTGAGCAAGGGGGTCACGAGTGTCCGGAAGAGGAGCATCAGCTAATTGATCTGCAATAACCTGACCCTTGATAGCCTTTTGCGGGATAAACTCGAGGTCAAACTCTGTCATGAGCATAAGCCAACGAGTGATACGATCATTGTGATAAGGTTTTGCATGGATTGTCTTAAGTGGATTGACACTTGTGACAATGTAAGTTTTATGATTAAGGAGATAGTGGCGAAGCTTAGAAGTTGCGAAGAAGAGAGAGCGCAACATAGTTTTCAGCTTGAATGCGTGTCTCATACTCATGGAGGTGCGGCGATGTAATAGACAGCTTGTTCTTTACCACAAGTGTCCGATGCGAGATCATGGCTCCCGAGCATGGTCGATCACGAGAGATATAAAGATAGAAAGGCTCCCCCTCGCGTGGAGGTGTAAGCACAGTGGAGAAAGAAGATAAGCTTTGAGATCATCAAAGGCCTTTTGCGATGCTCATCCCATTCAAAATGAACATTCTTACGGAGAAGATGGTGAAAAGGTTGACAACGGTCCGACAATTGGGAGATAAAGCGGCCTTGCTTGGCCCGAAGACGTCCTTGGAGGCTGCGGAGTTGCTTTAAGTTAGAAGGGGAGGCATCTCAAGGATGGCTTTTATTTTTGCGGGTCGACTTGATGCCCCGATGGAAATGATAAAACCTAAAAGTTTACCGGTGAGAACGCCAAATACGCATTTAGATGGATTTAGAGCGAAGACGAAGCGGATAAGCCTCTCGAAAGAGAGTGCGAGGATGAAAAGATGATCTGGCGGCGTTTGGATTTGCCGAGGAGATCGTCAACATAATCCTCTACGATTTTGTGTAAGAGGTCATGGAAGATGTATGTCATTGCTCGTTGATAGGTTGCTCCTGCGTTCTTAAGGCCAAAAGGCATGACACGATAGCAAAAGGTCCCCGAGGAGTTATGAAGGAGGTCTTATGTTGGTCTTACAGTGCGATGAGGATTTGATTATATCGAGAGAAACCATCCATAAGAAAGCATCTCATGACCCTTGATTAAATCTACGAGTTGATCGATATTAGGAAGAGGAAAATCATCCTTTGGGCGAGCGAATTAAGATCCGGAAGTCGGTACAAATTCGAATCTTCCCGGTAGCCTTGAATTCTTGGTACTACATTGGACACCCATTGCGGATAATCGATGGGTTGGATGAAGTTAGCCGAGAAGCAAGCGCTGTAACTCTTCTTTGACAAGAAGCTACTCTAGGGTGCATTTTACGCAATTTTGCTTGCTTGGTGGTTTGATGTTGGGAAGGGTAACGATATTGTGGACCACAATATCGGGATCGAGTCTGGCATATCCTCATATGACCAAGCAAAGGCTTGATGATGTTTGGAAAAAAAGCGGTAAAGTCCCTAATTCTGTGGATTAAGGGATTGGCCGACCTTAATGATGCGAGGGTCTTGAAGTCCCTATATTAAGGTCGATAGTGGCTTCGTTGAGAAGGGTAGGCGTGTCGAAGGAATAGTCTTGGGAGATAAGAATCCTCTGCCCCTAGATAGGTGAGGACGAATCATCATCCGCAGGTGGATAGTGTTGATAGTAGGAGAGTCGTCTCCAACTATTTGAGGAAGATTAATGGTATAGAAGCGGACCGATTGTTAGTCTCATAGACTAACGGCCTAAGAAATGGTATTGATCAAAAAAAAAAAAGTTAGGTGGGATGGAAATGTCGTCATCCACATCAAGTGATGCTTCTGATTTAGTGGGAGAAGATGGTTCCTTAGTAGGAAGAGGTTCATCAAGAATAGTGACGGTGGCCTCTGAAAGGGGTTTAAATCCTAACCCAAATTTTTGATGTGGCATGAGAGTAGGAATGGATTTGAGATCATGTATACCTTGTTCATATTTTCCAGGCCAAAGCCTTTCCACGCGCATCGATATAGATAAGTTTTTGCAAGCGTGGGATTACGTAGATAATCAAACCTGTTAGTTAGTAAGGTTTGGCTCTAGGAGGAGAATCCGGGCGATAATGAGGTGTATCAAGACCACCGTAGATGAAATTGAGTGCATTGATTGGGCAAACCAATGGTGACGATGCGGCCAGAGACTGGTTGATATTCGGGTTGTTTATGCAGTCTACCATACTCATTAGGTTTGAGATGGGCATCGAAAGAAAGAGAGGAAGCTCTCTAGTGAGAAAGCGCTGCAATGTCTCTTCCAGTTTTGTAAATCCGGTAGTTTGGTTGCGAGGCATGGAAGAAGATGAGGCCCCATTTGGAGAAGATGTATTTTCTTTTAAAGGGCGGACCTAATGGTCATGTCGCATTGTGCGAAAGGAAAAGGATCTCTGGATGGGTGTATATTTTGCCCTCATATTGATATTTTAGGCATCGATGGAGGGTGGATGGGACACTGATGCATTGCGCGAATCCGGGAGCGTCAGAGGATCATGTTATAGTGGAATTTTCCTTGACAATATAGAAGAGTTCATGGAGCGACTTCTTACCTACTCGGATGGTAAGACCACGGTTCTAGAGTGGCTGCTAGGCGATCGTTAAATGATCGAAGGGCGAAGGGTGGAGGTGACACCACATTCTTTGGTAACTTAAGTTGTTCGAATGTGTGGGAGGAGATGACGTTGAGAGCAGCTCCACTATCGATCATAACACGTTTTAAGGTAGTGTTATTGACTTGGGTGTGATGAAGAGAGGCCTCGAAATCCTCGAAGAAAGATGAGGAATTTCGAATCCTCAAAAGAAATGGCGGTCGATGGACCATTCATCCAACAACCAACTCGAAGGGTTGGGGCTCATCGAATTTCTTTGCGATGCGGCGCGAGATTATCGATTAGAGCACTGGCGATGTTGTGGGGAGGATTGGATGAGGTCAAAAGACATTTTGACCGGAGCTTGGGTGAGTTGCTTCATGACACTCTCCTCAGCGGATACGGGAACTTGAGTCAGAGGTGCGGCACGAATGGAGACCTTGGGTCGTGGGGCTGATGAGGAAGGAGACACGCCTTCAGGGGCTGCAGAAATGACAACCCGTGGTCTAGATGTTGAAGATGAAGATGGGTTATGATAACGTTGGGTTCTAGTGGCGATATGGATCATGTCAATTTGAGAGGGTGGAAGATCGGGCGGCGTGGAACCACTAGAGGTCTGAATGGATGGTTGAGGTTCGGATGAGGCTAGGGTGACAGGAGGTACTTGTTCCTCCTCCTCCAGCAAAAGGTCACTTTCTTCTAGAAGGTTCTTGATAACGGCTTGGAGAGCTTTACATCCCTCAGTATCATGACCCGGAGTACGGTGGTAGGCACAAATCAAATCAGAGTTAAACCAAGCAGGTTTCACTCCTTTCGGGTTATATGGTTTAATCGGAGGAAGGGTTATAGATGAAGATTGGATAAGTTGATGAAGGATTTCGGTGTAAAATCCGGTAGACGAAGATGAGGATGGAGATGATGAAGATGGTTCTTTTACATTAACCGACTGCCGAGGTAAAAGAACTTGCATGTTAGGTTTAACATTTTTATTAGGGATCCTCTTATTTGTTTGGACATTTGGAGGAGCAGTCTTGGGTGCTTGGGATGGGAGTAAATGAGACATGATTGACTTTGGTGGAGGGGGAGCCCCTAAGATAGATTTTGAGGAGGATGGAGATGTGACAGATTTTGCGGTCTTTGGAGACAAAGGGGGTTGCTTAGTCGGATTTACGGATGATTTAGATAATGTTGATTTAGGTGAGGGAGAAGTCCTCAAGGTAGGTGTAATAGGAGGAATATAGGGTGCTTTGGTTGTTGGTAACGAAGATGAGGATCTTGATGGAAGAGGTGGCATCTTTTTGGTAGGTAAGTCTACTTTTAGGGGTGTTGATGAAGAAGAAGATGATGACTTTGATGGATGTGTAGAAGAAGATGCCTTCTCGGTGGGCAAATCCAATCGTTTATGAGGCGTGGAGAGAGATTTTTGTGGAAGAGCACCAAGAGGTCTTGATGGTTGAAATATGGGTTTTCCTTTTCGAGGATGGTGACAACTTCCACGGCATAAGGTGGCCTGTAACCTTTTCGGAGGAAGCAAGTGGGATGAATGCTTGATGGTGTAGTGTTAGATTTTGGTTGTCGCGCGGTTTAGGTTGAGGAATCGAGTGTGCAGGTGTTGGTGTTACTTCTTTTGATTTTTCCTTAATAGGTGAAGTAACACTATTGATGGGAGAAGGGAGTGATGAAGAAGGAGTGCCTTGCGGAGGGAGAACTTCTGATGTAGTTGGAAAAGAGATAGGAAGGGTCAAGATCGAAGACACTTCCGTCGAAGTCGGCACAATTATGGGTACATTCACCAAAGGCATAGTTGCGACGGGAATGGGAGCAACGGAAGTAGATGTGTCCGTAGTGGAAACTCGGAGGGATGTGATTGCCTCGAGCATTGAAAGAATGTCTGATGATGAGACAGATGAGGATGACACTGTCTCGGGTATGGATGGGAGATCGGACAAAGGAGCGGAGAGAGATGACTCCGTGTTTAGCAATGTAGGGATATTCAAAGGTGGACTATCTAAAGATATTGGAACTCCGTGATTGATGAAGTGGAAGGAGGTTCGATTCGATTGATGCGTTTGTAGATGGTGGTTTTGAAGAAGATTCTTGGTAGAAATGAAGTTGATAGTGTGGGTGTTTGGTTTTGAGATTAGAAGAATTATGATTTGGGGCATGATTGGGGAAGGGTTGTTTGAAAACGTCCGATTGCTTGATTTGGGGAGCATTTGGGTTATCTAGAATAAGCTCGCCTTTATCAATGAATTTTTGGACAAGATTTTGAAAGTCGACATCGTTCGATGTCATGACCTTTGGTTACTGATAATGGCGAAAATCGTTTTCCCTATACCAGAAAGGACGTTCTCGACTTTCATCAATATCCCTAATGGGTGGAAGTTCGATCATGCGAACTTCCAACATTTTTTCTAAGATAGAGGCGTATGATTCCCCCAAGGGAGCGAAGGATCGTGATGATGAAGCCCCTTTTCGAGTAGATGAAGGGTCTCTTCGTGATGGTTGATTAGGAGTACTATCGGTTCTTGGTGTTTTTAATACGATAGCATTTGTGGACCCTTGATTCTTATCTTTAGGAGGAAAGAATTTGGTTTGGTAAAGCGAGAGAAATCTGGTTTAGATTTGGAGCGAAGTTTTAGCTTCCCTTGTTGATGGCGCGAGATTCAAGTTTGCGTGCCATTGTAAAGGCCTCTTCAAAGGTATGAAAAGTTTGGATCCTTAGAGTGGAAGAAATGTGATTAGCACAAGATCGGGTGAACAACTCGATTTGTTGGGATTGAGGAAGGGAGAAAGACAATTGGTTGATTATCCCTCTCCAACGAGCGACAAAGTCTGCTATAGACTCATCGTCGAATTGGCGAATGTTATAAAGATCTGTGATTGAGATCTTATGGGCAATATTTATTGAAAAGTTTTCAACAAACATCTGGGCCAATTGAGAGAAAGAAAATAAGGAATGTTGAGGGATGTTATTGTACCAGTCCAAAGCGGGACCCGCTAGAGACATAGGAAAGGTACGGAGCATGAGTTCCTGATCCTGGACGATAAGGTAGCAAGCATGTTTGAATGCTCGCAGATGTTGTTGAGGGTCTTCCCGACTATGAAATTTTGAGAATTTGGGAAGTTCCCATTGGGGAGGATAAGGCTTAAAAGCCACCGAAGGATGAATGGGTTCATTGCACACTTCTTGAAAGGAGTATGAAGGGCGGGCTCCTTTTGTGGAGGCTTCAGTCTGCAATTTTCTTGAAGAGAATTTGAACTACATCGATTGAGGAGTAGGCACATTGGTATGTCCTACATAAGAAGCAAGTGATGGATGTTGTTGAGGTGTCGATGGGGATTGATTTGTTGATTGGTGGGATGGTAAGAGGAATAACCGGTGTTTTGGGTGGCCTTTGGTGAGGTATTTGTTGTGAGGTAGCTTGCGTATAGGCGAGTTTGTGAGATAATAAGTGGTTGAGAAAATATAGGTTGGGTGACGGATGGAGCACATGATTGATGGACTCCTATGTTTGTTGATTGAATAGGGACAGATTGAGGAATATGGGTGTTGGTTAGATTGGACATGTTGGGAACAAGACGAAAGGGCCTTCTACCGCCGAATTTGGTACGAAGGGTGCGATCTTAGGGGATGGGCGAAGGTCACGATTCTTTGGAATATTGGAAGAAAGATTGGCCCGGAGGGCGAGAAGTAGGAACCAATTGACTAGCGAAGGGTTGGCTCATGAAGAGTATTGACCTTGAGACCTGATAGAGGCATAGATGAATTAACGGCGATATGCGGGTGCACGCAGACGCACTTTACGTTATCGCGAGCGAAGAAGACCTCTCAAAGGTAGGTTGAGGAATAGTTGAGGTAAGCTGCGGTATTAGGAATAGGTAAGGCAATTTGAGAACTAGTCAACATGGTTGGTGGAAGAGAAAAAGGAGGCACAAGAACCTCCCCCTTTTCCGTGGCTCGAGGCGGGAGAGAGGATGAAAAGCTGTTCTACATAGGCACAGGATGACCACGAGGATAATCGTACACTTGTTGGATTGGTGGTCCTTGATCGAGATATTCGAATGGACTTGTGTACTAGGTAGTCCATGAGGGCTACGGATTACGATCGAGGAGAGCACAAATCGAGATCCCGAGAAATAGACTCAGTCGAGAAGATATTTGATGGACTAGGAAAAGGCTGGGCGTGATGGGATTGTTTTGGCTTGATGGAAAGGATTATACGACCATGAGGGGAACCCACTAACGGTGGTCAGGAAGATTGGAGGGTGCCGAAACATCCACGGCTGGTGGTGATTTCGGAGGAAGAAGGAACTGTTGGGCCATTTTCCTAGATTGTGACCGGGTGATAACCGTCATAAGCAAGCAAGAAAAAAGATTGTCTAACTAATGCACAAACAATTCAAGCGGCGCAAGTGATTATCTCCTTTAAATTTTGATGCTTTTAAGAAAAGAAAATGTTAGGGAAGGCTTTTAGAAGCAGGAACTACTCGAGATAGCCAAACTAAGGATGGTTTGGGTAATGTTTGGTGAGAGAGTCGAAGGCACTTGATAAAAGACAGTGTCGTGGCTTGATATAGGGGCCTACCCCGCACTTCACACACATTGCGATAAGGGAGTCGGGTGCTTTGCCAATATATACCAAAATCTTAGTGAATTTATAGCGCGGCCCGAGTACGCGTAGGCTCTTCCTCTTGGATATCACTTCCAGTAGGCGAGGCCGGGGAAGGAGTTTTGTTTAAATGCTTTATACCTAGTGATTTTGGCTTTGTGTGCGAGGGTGAAAAATAAAAATCAAATAGTGTCACTACCGATTTTGATCAATTCTCCAACCTAATTAAAACTAGATGAAAAAGCATGCAGCAATGACAAAGAAAAGGTTCTTTTTAAGCACTTAAAAGCGAAATGTTTGATTTCGATGAAGACAATCAAACAAGTTCTTTCCCAAATGCGATTAAGTTCTTTTAAGCACCAAAAAAAAAAGCTGAAGTGTTTGGATGTGATAGACAACCAACAAAGAAATCCTAAAAAAGGAGAAAACACCAAAAAGAGAATACACAGTAGGTTTAGCTCTCGAGGTGTGTGGACTTCAAAAAGCGCGTTGTTGAGCTCTTCCCTCGAACAATCCCACGAACAAGCAAAGTGCTCCGCGAAAAAAGATCAAGCAAACAGCAAACAAGATCCGGAAAGATACATCCAGATAATGGTGAAACAAAAAAAATTTCTATTTTAAGGAAATAGAAAAATTTCAAGATAATGATTTCGCCTAAAAAGCAAGATTGAAATGATGAACAGAAATGCTCAAATAGGACTGATAGAAATCAGTGAAGAAAAGGAACAAAGTTCAAAACTAGAAAAGAAATGAACTTACCAATAAGGGACTTTGGTTGGGTCCCACCGGGCGTGCCAGAATGTAGATCAAGAATTTCGTGCTTGTTACCTGTCCAAGTTAATGCACCAAACTAAACACAAAAACCCTGAAAAACTCCAATGAAATCGATACCTGATGAAGATGTAGACGGATGAGGAAGCTATGTAGACAAGGCGGCGCGCACACGAGCAATTTGCACAATAGATCAGAGTAACACCGCAAAACACCGTGCTTGTGAGAGAAAAAAGATGGCGTTAGAAGATATTTGGGTGGGTGCCCAGGAGCGGGTCAGGAAGTGATAAACTTCCTTGGCGGATGTCGATCCACGTTTTGATAAAGAAAAAAGCATACATGATAAAAGATGTAAATAAAGACTAGATTTTCTGATTGCGGTAATAAAAGCAGCCCAGCAATGAGCGAAATACGAGAAAACGAGGAAGCTGAAATAATCTTTGGTTTGTGTTACACATGACCTTTACTGTCTGTCTGCGATGAAATCGGCGTCGGCCGGTATAATCGGCGGCCCCGATGTGATCGGCGTCGGCCAGGACTGATCGCGTCGGCCCCAGATAAGATCGAGTGTCAGCGAAAGCGGACCCGACCAATCAGGGACTGTGCGATGAGATTCGGGGATTGGAAGGTGAATGTAGTCTGCAAGATGTGCCGAAGATGGAGAGACGCTGGAACAGAGTCACTAGATGATAGATGGTGGTGTATGATGTTGATATGATACGGGCAGAGTAACGGTGCTCCTCTCAGGGATTGATTAGGACAGGATCTGCCCTAACTGAGACAATTGATGCTAAAAAGATCTCTCTTTCTTGCAACCTGAATCTTTCTCGCTCTCTGTTCGTGCGTAAGTGCTTTCTTTCGCTCGTTAGTCTCTTTTTCGGTCCTTCGAACTGAGCTATGGACCTGCTTTTATAATCGGCGCCGCTCCTATAAAATCGGCGCCGACCAAATGGGTCGGCGCCGATCGCGGAGAAGACTCCCGAGATGGCCAAATTGATCGATTCGAAAAGACAAGACTTATCCCGACCACGGGAAATATCCCGCTTAGGGAAGATTAAAAATGGATGTGATACATGGGTAGAATAAATTTGGGGTAGATAAGTGATTAAGATGCATGGGAAGAAGCGTAATTAAATATTTAATTATTTAATTACTCATGGGTAAGATGTGATGTGATGAATTAAATTTAGAGTAAGTGATTAAATCACAAATTGGATAATATCCCAAGGGGATAGTTGGTGACGTGAACGTGCCCCAGGTTACCTAAAACGAATGTGAGGGACACTAAATTGAGAAACCAATTTATAAAATCCTAGGCGTGCTAGTACATCACTTAGCCTAGGCCGAACTCACCCAAAGTGCACAAAAGTATGAGGCCCCTCTTTAGGGTTACTATTACGAGGATGTTAGCATGATGAAGAATTAAAACATTTAGATCTAATGACTAATATATCATTCTATAGTACACATTAAGATCTAGATCTTAAAGTATCATGAATCAAACAATAAACATAACGAAATCATTCATGCAGTAATAAACCATAACCATGATTAACACCTTGATTCAGTTAATAACCTCCATTATATTAAATACACATAAGCTTATTACAATAGATAATACAATAGTTTATGCGTGCATCAGATTTTGCAGCACAACCTCACAATAACTCAGTTCTTACATACTATCTCTATACTACGCAGTTCACTACATATTTATAAGGGTGGGGACTTTCCCTTCACCTCTTATCTAATCCCAAAATAGGTCACATGCTAATATTAGCCACACACCATTACAAAAATAGCCACACATGCCAAGTGTGCCAACAACATACTTCTTCTAGTTAACTATCGGTAGTAAATCTATTCTCACTGTACTCATGCAAAATTCTTTGTATCCAATCCTCCGAAAATGGACAATGCGATTCGCACAAGTATTTAACCGATTTGTGTGCTCCACACACCATCTCTCAAAAATAGATCCTCATCATGAAAATGGCTAAGTCCCAAATTTGTCTCTATCCTCAAAGCACGCGATTCCTTCACAATCCTCTCGTGCATTTGAATGTGCTATGCTCTTCCATGTAAACCTTCGTATGTTTTTGCTAAGTGCGATTTTATCTCGACCAACAATAATGATCAAGGGACCCATAAGTATAACAAGTTCCTCAAGCAAACCTTCCTCTACCACCACCGCAACATTGGCCTTGATATCCTCCTTTGAAGCCTCTATTCCCGTTATCCCCATTAGTGTTCCCTTTATGATTTTATCCTTCCTTTTCCTTTGATCCACTCACTACACTAGTCCGGTGCACTCCCATATTAATGACATCATGGATATGATAAATCAATATAAATCGGTAGTGTCATGGGTATGAGCATGGAAAATATTACAATACATGGATACCTTATTTTGAATCACGTGTTGCAGAGAGGAAAATTTTGAACATCATGGTCTAGGTGAAAGACTTCACAATTTAGCAACAAAACACATATTGACTTACGTGGGCAATTATCCTTAGTATTTACTTCAACCTCACAATCAATCGGTGTACCATATACCACTACACATCTCATGTGCTAAGTTAGAAGAAAGCTTCTCCAAATAATTTTCCATGGCTGTGATCTATGCCTCAAAGAATGGGCTCAATCTGTATGAATGCTTATAATTGCCTTAGCGCGCAGGCTACTTCCAAGACCTTTTGAATCCTCTCCTTCATTTGATCAAATTTTTCACATTCTTAAGCTTCGTGAGACCAAACTCCTATCCATCGAAAGCTTAAGTATCAAAAATAGACTTCATCTTCTACTCATTTTCCTAACAAGACGCCATTTAAACCATCTACTACAAAACCAACTGACACTAAAGTTACTTGCCCGAAACACTATTGCTCCTTCTAAGGAGGTCCAACTGTAGCAATCCCAAAGACACATTTAACACCATTCCCATGGCTCCACATATTATATTGAGACAACTTGTTGAAATAAACCTTATTAAACTTCCCCCTCCCCTTGAGTTAGACCCATCACAACCAAAAGGTAGGAACTATAATGATAAATTTCACTATGATTATCATCGATGCATAGGAAATTATGCAAAACGATGCCTAAAGTCATAAACAATCATCTAAGAATTAATTGATAAAAAAACTCAAGTTCCCGAGTCTTCTAGCTCTACCCCAACCAAAGGACAAGGAAAACTCAAAATCTTTAACAATGACTCTAAATAGCGTGACAAGAAGACAACATAATATTATGATAATCATGTATATCATGCGGTATCACCTCTTGGATCAGAGATATAGATTTCTTAGTTGTTAAATTGAAGTTTCACCACCAATCGTTTCATTTTCCAACATCTATTATCATGCCAATTTTACATCTAACCATTTGATCATCCACACATCTATTAGCTCGGTCTCCATCAACAACACTAAGGTTGACCCATCTTGGCCCATTAGTGCATGTTCTCTATAACTACTTAAAGCTATTAAGTATCCTCTATCTCAAGTCAAATACCCTTTCGCAAAACCCTTTGGTTTTGTTAAGCTACATGTTATAGTTGGACCACTTACTATGCTTGTACCCTTCCTCGTTAGAAACACAGTTGAGGGATGCAACATGCTTCTTGGTCTCAATTGGCTTCGTTGCTCACAATCTATCATTTATATGAATCATCTATGCCTAAAATTTATTTACAATAATCAGGTCATATTTATTGATGGTGTCCCTCCATATACTCCGCGGCCACCATTCTCACACATGGTATTTAGCGCATCCCCTACTTCATCTAGCCCCTCACATTCTATGTTGTTTAGAACAAAATCTACTCCTATTTTTCCTACTTGAATTTAATCTTCATGACCACATCGCTTCGGTAGCCCTATACATAAGTATAGTCCTCTTCTTTGCATAGTTACTACATCTTGGCACAGATCTCCACCTCATTTTGTTCCATGAGGGTCTTCTTCACCTTAGCCTTCTATATCACATATATCTCCATCACCAATGCATTTTGTGAGATGACAACCTTATTCATACATTCATCCCTCACATGTACATAGGATTCATTCACCACTACAACATTTGTCTACTATACCTCCATTATTAGAGCATGGTCATGCACTTTCACCTCGTGCATCAGATGAAGGAAATTCATCCTTCACCATCATTAGATAGTGCATTCATTCACACATACTTGGGGGGCATGACACTCCACCTTCCCCTATCTAGTCTTAGCATAGTCACAATCATCATCTTTTACATCCTTATACATTCATCATACATTCTAGCGTCACTACTGATGACACACTCTTGTGCTTTGGTTCACACTTGATTGTTAAGGGCTTATTACACTAAACCCCACACACTGCACCATAGGAATTACACATTGCACCTCATCATACATTTACGTGTCATACACCCTACATTCTACATTTAGTCTACAACATTTTTACACTACATTGTATCTAAACCTTTGTCTATGTGTCTTACATCTTACACTACGTATCCTACATATCACATTATCCGTTTTTCTACATACCATACATATTACACCATGCATCTTCACACATATTCTACATGTTATACTAATCTTCATCATATAGGATTCTAGCATTACATTACTATTCTATCTACATATATTACATGTCATCTTATGCATTACATCTTACACATTCTACATGTCTGCAATGCATCCTCCATAACTTTCCACTCATCACATGGTTGACTTCTATTGTTACATTCACTACATTGTCTTTTACATGCAACACTCACTACCATATGACACACTTTAGTTTTTTGGTCCATAATCGACTACCGAGGGTTTACAAATCAAATGGACCTTACACTCGGTGTAACACTCCTCAAATTTAGTTCAGGATCATAAAGGAGTTGAAATTATCCATGGAATGATAAAACTAAGTCAAAGGATTTAATGCAGTGACTCCTAGATTCTAACGTGCATCTTCACTTGCCACAACATGTTTTCCATAACAGGTTGTGTGGATAACGCCAGCCATGCACTTAATAAGGGTAGGAAGTGTTATGTTGCTCCTACTAAAGTGATGGGAATTGGGTATTTTTAAATAATGTTCACTTTGAACCCCGATTTCGTATTTAAATATTAAGATTGCATTTGTGAAGAACATTCTTGTAATCAAGATAATTTGCTGGTAACTGAGATATGAAGTGTTGTAATCATGTACGATTGGTTATGATTAAAATATGTGTAATAAGCCATCGACGACATGACTTAATATGTCGTACCGAGCGGCGTTGGGTCATGATATCACAATGGGAAGAGTTAAAGTTTTCTAAGGATAATATGATACCTGTGAAATAGTATATTTCATTGTTCCATTCCTAGAAGGTAACACGTTTTAGACAAGGGAACGTAGTTTCCAGATTTGTCTAACGAACCTTCTAACGATCAACCACTGTGGTCAGTGGACTCCGGCTTATGAATCCTAGGCCATGGTACTTACATTGGAATTATGAAATTATTATAGCTGATTTCACTTTGTAATATGTATCCCTATGGGAGTTATGGGACATATAAATAATAACAAAAAGGGCTATGCATGTACAATAGCATTGGTCTTATTGTTTATGCTATATTATAACCTATGTTTTTGAAAGGTTAATCGACCTAAGTTATGAAAAGTAATTAAGTTATTATTATTTAGCAAATTTCGGGGGAAAAGGTAACTAAGGTTTTAAACTGGAATAACCCCGCCAATTTTGGAGGAGAGTAATGGGCGGTGGTAGATGGATAAGCCACTGGTGTAGCACTTCCGCATTGAATGTCATTAAATTTTACATTTAATATTTTGGAAATTCGTAAAGCCCCAAATGAGGTGAATTGCATGCAACTGCTTCCTTTAGTTTTGTTGGTAAATTTGGAAAAACTCCAGTTTTGGTATCTTTGCATGGAAAATTTCTTGGGGCAGAAGACTGTAAAGCCATGTGATTTCTAAATCAGTTGCTATATAAAATGTTTCACTGAGCAAGGAATGCTGGAAATGTGCGACCTAGTTGATTCGGAGATGTGCATGATTTGGGGCTGCGAAGGAAGCATGAAGAAAAGAATACGGCCTGCCATTTTACCAGCAAGAAACATTCTTTATCCCTTTTATCTTTTTAAATCATCAGAGGTTATAATGAATACATATTGGCAATTTTGGTTTGTGCTAAGAAAAAAATTGGGTATGTATTAGTTCGGGGTTGCTGTTTGTTATACTCTGTTTTTATGTGAGAAGAAGTGGAAATTGGTATGACTGTAACCCTGGAAAACTATTATCCATTTATCTTTTATTCCACTTGAATCATGCTCGGCAATGACGACTGTATATACTGTTTTTCGTTTGCATTGTTTGATTGGGGTTGACCCAAATAATAACGGGTATTTGTGCAAATGATATAATGTTTTGCAAAAATTATAATTGGGAATATGGGTTTCCTTTATACCTGACTCAAATCAGGGTATGTTTATTTAAGCAATTAAAC
>CM031235.1:828622-846122 GCA_018340775.1 Taxus wallichiana var. yunnanensis
AATGGGCTCCAAAGTAATAAGTCCCTTTGGTAGTTTGTTGGTTCTCAGCTGTACCACTTGGTCACCATACTGCTGCTCTAACTTTTCTTGATTTTTGGCTGAGAATTCAGCCTCTTCTTGCAAGAAATGGATGATTTGCTGATAATTTTCAAACACTTGCCAACTTACATTGTTATTTGGCACTGAAGGCCTCACAATCACATGGATGTTTGGCTGTACCTTGTCTTTTTGAATGCTCTCCACAATGTCAAAGGCTTCCTAACTGCAGCAAGCCTGTGCGGCTGGTTTGGTTCTCTTTCCTAGGAATGGATTTGATGCCAAAACCCTCAAAATATTCAATGAGGTCCCACACCCTGTTCTTGTAGCACTTGAGTAGATCATTCTTGATAGCATGCTACCCCTTGACTTGGTTGAAAATCAACTCACTATCACCAAAGACTTGCAAGTTCTTTATTCCTCTCTTGATTGCCCAATGCAGTCCTTGCACCAAGGCTTCATATTTAGCAGTGTTATTAGAGAATGCAAACTGAAATCTAAAAGCTGAATAATACTTAACTCCTTGAGGTGAAACCAGCATGGATCCCCCTCCTGCACCTTGTCTACTCCTTGATCCATCAAAAAACAACTACCATACCTCATTGTCATCTTTGTGGTTTGGCTTGGTGATGCTAGGAATAGGCTGATTTTCTTCATGTATGCAATAGACTCCCAAGATTCTTCTATTTCTTGATAAGGATCAAAAACATGCACCTTGCTTTCCCATTCATCAAGAGTTAAATTTGGGATGCTTCCAACCTTGGTGTCGCTTCATCAAGTGCTTGGATGATCTTCTTGATCAAACGCTAAACAATTGGCATTAATCTAACTTGGAGTGTAAGGCTCAATGTGAAAGTTTGTAATAGGTTCAGACCTGATTGTGGCTTTGGTTCCATATCTTGTTCAACAATAGCATGTGTGACCAATCAGCAGACAAGTAACCTCCAATCTTAGCTATGAAATCCCTTGACAAACATAGGGCAAAGAGTGGTGGAAGGTCTATTACTGAGACATCTTGCAAAACAACCATGTTGGGACAGGCATGCAAAGTAAGACTCAAGTTTTTAATCACCCCGATTGTTGTTACTACTATCCCATCCAACCACCACCCCTTTGGATATGGTTTCATACTTGAATTCCCAACTGATCAGCTATTTGCTTGGGCATTACTGAACTACTTTCCCGTAATCAATCATGCAATTGTGTACTAATTGATTTCCAATAATCAATGAAACGTAGAATGGAGGGGGCTTCAATATTTTACCTTGCTATCCTCCATGATTCCCCTTAGGTCAGGTAGCATTTTTGAGCTTCTTCTCTTGCATTTGGACTTGTTGATTTGAAGTTGACTAGTCCTTTATGGCAGCTTGTAGCAAATCTCTTTGGCCTGGGATAGATAGTGATTCCCATATTGATATGTTTACATTTGTCTTCTTCATCCGATCAATGATAATCTTGAATGGAGATGAAGTATCCCTCTCTGTCCCTTGGCTCGCACATTCATTCCTTGCATACATGGGAAGCAACAAATGGCATTTGGGTTGGCCTAGGGGCTGTTTTAGGCAATCCTTGCGTGCTTGGGATTGCATTTTGTTTGCCAATAGTTTGTGGAGTGACAGAAGGTCATGAATTACTTGGGGCCAATGGCTGTTCTTCACCCAAATTTCTTCTCTTTGACCTTGTGTTGGCTGCAACACTTTGGGAAATTGTTTGATTCATGCCACAAAAATCTTCTGCCTTGCTAGTTTACAAGTGTGGTATCATTTGGAGCTGATTACTACTGGAATGTTTCTTGTTGCTGGTTATTTCCTTGACTACCTTCACCCTCCACACCAGTTGCTATCACCATTAATGCTTGATTCAAGGCACCGTTGAAGCACATGGACTGGTTATGAGGTTCATTGCATGGGAAACACCAATCATACTCTTGAGCTATATTGTTTTGTACTGGCACTAATGCTTTAGATGCAGATGTAGCATTGGGATTATAGGGTTGAAATGGTCTGTTGGCAGGAGGCCTTGCTTGATTTAGATTTGCAACTGGATTGGGTGGTCTATGAGGTTGATATGGCTGCCTATTAGGCTGAGCTTGAGGCTGGAAGGAAGGTCTAAAACCTTGAGTTTGCTGCCTTTTGAGTGTAACCAGCTCATTACCTAGATTTTGCAATTGCTTCATGACTTCTTGAAGTTCATTTGAGTCACTAGAAGATGAAGTGGAAGCTTCACTTGAATTCTGATTTCTAGGAGTGGAAATAGAAGCTAAATTAGGCACTTGGCTAGTACTTGGGCTCTCTAAACTTGGAAATAATGGCATTGGAGGCCTAGGAGCTAGCTTACCAGCTTGAATCAAACAATTTTCAGCTCTAATGGTAATGCTATAAGAAATGCGGATAGTTGTGCCTCCCATGGACTGAATTAACATAGAAATATCATAATTTAAAGCTTTAAGGTAATAAAGAAAATCACCTTCCATTGTTGGCACCGCCACCGGAATTCTCTCCCAAGTCTTTTGAAATCTGAAATTGAAATCACCAATTTGCTCATTGGGAGCTCTTTTGATAGTTGTCAGCTGCTCCAAAAGGGACAAGTTGTCTCCCTTTTCCCCAAACTGCTCATGGAGGGCTATACATAGCTGATTCCAATTTTGAATAGAACCTAAGGCAAGACTCCTAAACCATTGTAAAGCTTTCCCTTTGAATGAAGATGCCAACAGTTTGACAACAACTTGCATCTCATTGATCTCATGGATTACACAAATGTTAGCAATATCCTTAACATGATCACCGGTGAGGTCTGATTTTCTCTAGTGAAGTATGGAATGTTCTTCAATGCTTAACTGGGATTGGATTTTGTGCATTGAGAGCAAGTGGGCTGCTACCAATGAAATTGACATAGGGGTTGTTTTGTGCCATTCTGATTGGCCTTAGAACCCTTGTTGATTGAATGAAAGGCCTACTAGGTGGAGGAGTTGAGAGAGTTATGTTTGGTGGAGATGGAGACCTTTGGATTCTCCTCCCACTTTGCCTTATTCTTAGAGATAACTGCAGATATTCAAACAACACCTATTCCTCTCCAGCTCTTGACCTTGTGTTGATTCTTCTCATGAGTTTTCAGGTCTACACTGCTAAAACCAACTGATTCTTCTTCCTTGGAGTCGCCAGATGTGTAATTTATAGCTCTTTTAAAGAAATAAACTTTCAACGAATGCACATAAATTTTGTTGCAATGAAGATAAAGAACTCTAAGGTCCCACCGGGCGTGCCAAAACTGTTGTTGCAAATCAGTAGCACCCCTGGATGTTGATCAGATTTCTAGTTTGATATTTTAGACATCCAGTGTGATTGCACAACATTGAATCCTCTCCCCAAGTGTGGGACTTGTAAAATGGGAAAGGAATCTCTAGATTAGAGGTGGTTCCTCAACTCCTCTGATCAGATTTATCACTTACAAGTTGCAGAGGTTTAAATTCCTAATCCTACCCTAAATTCCAAAGGAGACAGAGATAGAGAATGCAGATAAACTAAAACTAATGCTAATAGGTGATGCACCAAAGGAGTGGTGAGCATTTCTCACTTCTACAGATTGACACAATTCATAAAATGCAACAAAACAACATGCACAAACTGATAACTGTAATGAAGAATCAGAAATTAGTCAAACAACACCAGCAGAGGATGAAAAATTAATCACAGGGCCTGTATTGTTATTTTAACATCAAAATCACTTGCATTACAACACCTGGGAGGCAAAAATGAGTTACAGTTCTTAGAAAAGGTCTAATATTCCACCAAAATCACTTCCAAGGTGAGAAAGGGGACCTGCAATACACAAAAAATGTTCAACCCTTTGAAAATGAGCCAAATCTGGCTTTTACAGTGCAAGGGACGAGCCCAGGAGAGAGAAACACGGGAAAACATGGAAGGGATTCAACCATTGACCAAAACACATTCAAAACAGCATGGGCATCCTTACAGACCCATCCCCTGACATTTTTAGCCATGCTGGGAGAGAATGCGAGCCATTCTTCATTAAAAACGGTGGTTGAAACGTCATTTCTGTCCATGACCACGTGCTAGAGGTGTTTTTCAATTTTATCTCTCCAAAATCCATCAAAATTCAAAAATGACCCTAGAATCTTGTAGAGAATTTCACCATCTTTCCATTGATATAAAGAACGCAAAAACCGAGCTCTGGATCGAAAGATATGGCCATTTGAAGTTTTAGGGCAAAACAGGGCCAAATCGGGTTGGCAGGGCAAAAATTGAATTTTTGCACCTTTTTGGTCATTTGGAAAATTTTCTAAAATTTCCCCATGCTCTGCCACTCTAGGTGCCACGTGGTGGCATCTCATTGGCCACGGGCCTTTCAGGGAAATTTTTTCCAAAAAACTCCGTCGAGCCATAACTTCAAAAATACATGGAGTTAGGAGGAAAACTTTACCTTTCTGGAAAGCTAAGAAAGATCTCTATCCAATGGTGTCATTTCTAGGTTTTAAACCTAAAAAGTAAAATATTATGACTGAGGCACAAGAGAGGAAAAAAATGAGAGGAGTTAGCCACAAAAAATGAGTAGGGGCACATTTTGGATAACGATGAACATGTCACCGCAACATGGAGCCGTTATGAAGGCCCCGCCCTCATGAAGACACCAGATTGTAGCTGGCATGTGCCAAGGTCCTATGGAATCTTCTCATCAAGGGATACACATCCAGCTAGAAGTGTGATTAGATTATAATCTTAAATATTTTAAGAACATTTTTAGCAACCATGCTGATCTTCCAACCTCATCAAGCTCATTTCAATTGCATAGCTAAGAGAGACTTAAATTGTCTTAAAGCTTAATATGCCTTTACTCCTCCTTACTAAAGGATTTCTTAATTCCATCTTAGTTCCTTAATTTAAGCTTCGGACTAACAGTCCACTACAACTTAACGTAGTAAGATCAACTTACTAAACTTAACCAAGTTTTATTCGCAACTGAATTTAAATTCAGAATTCCATCTTATTAGACGCCATTTAAATGAGGCCTAATTCCAAATGAATGTATTCATTTATTCACTATAACCTTACTTCAGTTAAGGTTTGTTACGAGGAGATATGATTCCTCATACCGAATATCCTCTGGATCAAACATCTCAAGGATATTAACGAAATCAGAATACAAGATTCAATTGTCTCTTTATTTATATTCATTAGCTTATATACCAGTTCCGAATATCATTCATTTAAGAATTCATATTCACTTAACTCTTTTCAAATGTCAATTTAAAATCCATATTAACCTAAGTATGAATTAATTGTACATTCCAACTTAAAAGTTGTATTCAAGTAAAGAATAGATATTATGTCCTTTTAAAATCTATCAACCATCATTTGAATATATCCAAATTCAATGAATAAAATTTATATTCTCAATCTTATTCAAATAGTTCCAAGGTGGTACAACCATTAAAATAACACACCTTTCCTTTGTACTCAATCCTCAAGATTAAAATTTATACAATTTACAAGCCCATACAACCAGACTTCATTCATGCCAAACAACATTAACAACTCATAAAGAAGAAGAATACAACTTTCTCTTTTTCCATTTCCTCGTAGAAGAATAATAAATTCTCAGATACGATCCATCCTTAGCTAATCAGAAGAAGCATCAGAAAACAACATGTCTTCATTTTTACTCATGGAAACCATCTGCAAAATTTACTTGCACGGGTCAGTTCATTGAACTGAGCATATTAAGCACTTATCATTAAAATGAGGTGCTCTTAATTAACTGTCTCAATAAAAGAACTCTGCTTTTATGAAATGTTTATAAATTGAGATGGACATCATCTATGAATTAAGTGTTGATAAGGATGAACAACTTAACAACCCAATCCCCTAATTACCATCACAATCAGACAAAAAGATTTACTTTCTCCCAAATAATTACTACAACCCGCAACACTTTATTCATATTTCCTTACTGTTTTTATTCCAATAACGCAAGGGGGTTCATTCCGTATTTAAAACAATTACTACCAGAAGTAATTTCCTCTAAATAGTTCCAGATTAAAAACATCTATAAGAGCTAATACACATATGTATATAATGTTGTTCTAATGCAATTACTATCAATTCCATTCCCTTATAATAGTTGAAATTTCAAGAGATGAATTTTAATTAAGAATTCAAACAGAACTACTTCCCTTTCGTACTACTCATTTAATTTCAAACAATCAAATGCAGAAGAGAAAAGTAGTCATTCACCATGACAACACTGGTGTCATTTCTCAAAATTCAACAAGCAGCATAATACTTCTTTCAAATCAGAAAAGAAGGAAAACAACAGTTAAATGCAGATGCTTACGCCTAAGGCAGTAAGAAATTCATTCAATATCAAATATAGAATTTCAACTAGGATAAGAGAAGAAAATAATTATTACTTCCAATTACCCATCCAATATTCCCTTTCTTTTCATCACAACTGCACTGGATGATTTAAACAAGAAGTGATATCAATCAATGATAACAGCCAAAGAGAGAGAACAATTAAAGTCAATAATCGAATGAAAGGAAGAAGAATCATATTACCTCTTCTCACTTTGCTTAGCTGAATATCAACTATTTAGTACAGACCTGATCCAATAGGGTGATTCCTTCTGAATAAGTCTATTTCAGTATTCAAAACTTACTAACTACCATTCAGGGAGTATGCCAGAATTCATTTGCATCTGGTCCGTAAGTATCAATATCAACGACACCTCTAAATAAAATCATTTCCTTTAATTTTTCACCCAATGGACATTTTCATCTAGATACAAACAAGTAAGAGTGTACAACAAACAACAAATCATGTTTTCACCGTAATATTAAAAGGATTCGTTCTCCAAACCCCAGAGTAAGAACCCAGTTTCGATTCAGTTTTAATGCAAGTAGCAAAGAAGTTTAGACTGCAGTTTGCATATATATATATATATAATATATAATTCACCAAAAACGAACATTCCCAGCTAGGTCTGAAACAAGCAAGGATGAACAACAAGCTATATGACCATAATATCACTGTATTAAATAAAGAACCCATCTTTTCAACCACAAGAACAAGATTTTACTCTAGTACGGTTCTAATCGAACACCATGAAAAGGTTCAGATATGCAGTTCCTTTATTTATATATACATATCAATGGATTCAAGGAAGGATAAATGATACACTCTACTTCATTCACCAAATAACCAAGTTATTCTTTCTCAGTGTTTAAATAATTTATTCCCCAACAACCATTCACGGCCTTCACCCACATGGAGACATTGAATCATTTTAAATCAGCAAGGGTAAGACAATGGAATGAATTCGTTGTCCCTAGTGAAATCGTATTCTATGCAATGTAAAGCAACTAGGATAATAACTCACACAAACAGTTTCATCAAGCATTCTCATGATTTTTCCCAAATCATTTACATGCACAAAACTCAGAAAACAATATTCACATCATTACATTCATCAACTCAAACCCATAATGGGTAATAAAACCGAATACCCAATACTGTCAAAAACTCATACAACAAGGATAGATTTCATTTCATTTACTCTTTTTGCAAAGAAAATACCCAAATCGTATTCATCTCCAACAGACAACTCAACCCAGAAATCACATCAATCGTATCAACATTTTCATTTTACAAAAACACCCAACATAAGAGTAGAGTTCTTTTAATGAAGATGCTTAACAAAGAGCAAAACGGTTTAAAGAGAAGAGCTCAACATGCCTGTAAAATTTCTTGTTGCTTGAAGAAAACCACATCCATGCCCACAGGAGTTACTCTTTTCCCACGGTGATAACAACAAGGTTTTCCCCAACTATCTTCTTACTCCCACAGGCTCAAAGATAGCCGTGGTTACTCAAATAACAACAATGACCAGAATGGTTGCAGGTTCGAAAGAACCTCCAAAGAAATGCAGAGCAATCAATACAAGAAACCCAAATGAACACGATTACCACAAAATTCCTCTTTCCCCTTTCCAAGGCGAGCTGGTCACCAAGACCGAGATCAATAAATGCATTGAATGCATTGCTTTTTCCTTAATTTCCATGCCACCACCGACTCAGGTTTGGCGGCCCTTTTCTTCAAAATTTTTGCTTGTGATTTCATTTTTAGCTATATTGCTAATTGGTGCCTCTATCTTCTCTGCTCCTGCCAATTTTGGCATTTAAAATTTCAAGGACTGTAATTAAAGTCCGTCATTAAATTTCAAACCTTCCCTTCTTATCCACTCATCAACATGTGTCCACAAGTCCCCCTTCAAGGGTCAACATTAGTTTAGGTTACATTTTCCATAGCTAGGTATTCACCTAGGTCGCAAATCATTAGGATTTGCAATATTTTACATCCTATTTAATTTAAAATCCACATAGGGTAGTAGTTAGGTTATAGGCTAAAACATAGTTATAGGTTTAAACGTAGCCGTAGTATTTTAATTAATGGGTTCTTCTAGTAAGTTTACTAACTTACGTTTATATCCAGCATAATGCAGGACATTTCATCCTATGCTCGACATATACCTGGCTCACTTGCATCAAGACTCTTACTGCCTCACGCTTTCCGGCGTTACAATTTGTATGTAGTTCGAAATCGAACCTTTTCCATTGGCATCAAGGTACCGAATAATTATACCTGTAACTAGGTTCTGTAACATTTATAATGACCTTCAGTCTGGTTTTAGACTTCATTCCATTTAGAAAGTAAATCGACAAAGTGATCACAAAGAAGGCCGCAACATACCTTGGATCAATGGAATTGATTCAAGGTGTGTTGTCAACAACAATATGAGTTCATCAAACGTAAAAGCAAGTCTGTTGTTTCACACTTTGCAAAACACAAGTTATAATGACCTCCGTCCCAAGTAAAAAAGTTACAGTAAACAAGGGTTCAAATCAGTAACACATTCTTTTTAAGATTAAAAGATATATCTTAACATAATTATCCTCATTTCCATAGTTACAACATCACGAAAAGAGGTTATCATAGTAGCTTCTAAAAATCAAGATGTTACATTCCTCCCTTCTTAAAGAATCATCGTCCCGATGATCAAATTAGCCAATTCATAGAGTTTTTAGGACAAAATTCAATTATCATCCTTCCATTCATAAGTTCATACCAAAAATAGATTTAATCATTAAAACAGTGTTTTAAGATAACTGTAAAATAGACCAGTAATTGTCCATATTTGGTAGAATTATCAGTTTTTTGAATTCAATTTTGATCAAACAAGTATGGAAAAGTAGATCTCATTTCTTTGAGATTTTCCCAAGTTGCACTTTCTTTGCTAAACTAGTCCCACTGGACCTTACATTGATTCACTTCACGATTTCTTAAGTGCAACTAGTGAGTTCCCAGCACTCGAATGGGCTTAACCATGATTATTCTGGGTCTTGGACCTGCAAGGAATTCCAATTCAGCACATGTGATAAATCTGATACGTATTTCTTAAGCAAAGAAATATGAAAAACATCATGCATTTGTGATAAAGCAGGAGGTAATGCTAGACGATAAGCTATAGGGTTGATTATTTCAACAATTTCAAAAGGTCCCACATAATGAGGCGATAACTTGTAGCCTTGCCAAAATTTATAGAACTCTTTTTCAGCTTGACCAAAAAGACCTTCTCACCAAGTTTATAATTCCTATCAACCCGCTTTAAGTCTGCATAACTCTTTTGCCTATTGGCAGCCTCCTTTAAATGTTCACGAATCATTTTAATTTGTTGTTCCATTTCCGTAAGGATTTCTGGCCCAATTACCTCTCTGTCCTCTACGTTGTCCTAGCTAACAGGGGTTCTACATTTTCTTCCATACAATGCTTCAAAAGGTGCCATCTTTAAAGAGGTGTGGTATGTATTATTATAGGCAAATTCAACCAGCGGAAGGTATTCCTCCCATTTATACTGCTGGTCCATGCAATACATTCTTAACATATCCTCTAAAACTTGATTGACTCTTTCAGTTTGTCCATCCATTTCTGGATGATATGTAGAACTGAAGTTTAATTTAGTTCCCAAGGCCGCATTAAGCGTTTGCCAAAATCTTGATGTCATTCTCAGATCTCTATCTGATATGATCAATTCGGGTATTCCATGCAATCTAAAAATTTCATGTACAAACCTTCTTGCTAACACTGGTGCATCGTCTTTTAAATTACCAGCAATGAAGTGTGCCACTTTGGTTAGTTTGTCGATGATAACCAAGATGATATCATGTTTATTCCTTGACATAGGTAATCCTTGAATGAAATCCATAGTTATCACTTGCCATTTGTACTGTGGAATGCTTTGTGGGGATACAATAATCTGGCGGATGCATATGTTCCACCTTAACATGCTTGACATTCCAAGCAGTGTGTCACAAACTCCACCACATCCTTTTTCATTCCCTTCCAGAAATATTGCTTGCTTGAGATCAGCAAGCATTTTCATAATGCCAGGGTGTCTAGAAAAAGGTGAATTATGAAATTCAGTTAATAATTTCTTTCTTAAATCATTTGCCAAGGGTATATATACCCTATTTTCAAACCTCAGAATCCCTTCGTTATCAAAATGGAATCCTTTATACTTCACATCCTTTGGATCTGCAGTAAGTGTTGTTTTAACTTGCTGAAAATAAGAGTCAGATTCCATGACATCTTTCACCTCATCTTTAAACTGAGTTCTTAATGTTATAAGAGTAGAGATGTGCTTCCTACGACTCAGAGCATCTGCTACCCTATTTTCCTTTCCTTTGATGTAGCTTATATCAAAATCATACTGAGATAAAAATTCTAACCATCTTCGTTGTCTTGCATTCAGGTTTGGTTGAGTAAAAATATACTTCAACCCCAGATGGTCGGTTTTTAGCTCAAAGGGCTTACCAAGAAGGTAATGCCTCCACATTTGAAGTGCATGAACAATGGCAGTGAGCTCTAGGTCATGTGGAGCATAATTTTGTTCATGTAACTTAAGCTTTCTACTTTCATAAGCTATGACATGGTCATTTTGTAATAGAATGCCTCCAAGACCCTCTCCAGACGCATCCGTTACGACCGTAAAATCTCCATTTGGGTCAGGTACAGTCAGAATAGGTGTAGTTAACTATTCCTTTAAAATTTTAAAGGCAGATTCACATTTGTCATTCTAGACAAATTTCTTATCTTTCTTTTGTAGTGAAGTGATTGGGGCAGAAATTTTTGAAAATTCCTTAACGAACTTTCTATAGTACCTGTCAGGCCCATGAAGCTTCTTACTTCATGCACGTTCTTAGGTGCAGGCCACTCGGTTATAGCTACAATCTTTGAAGGGTCCACAACTATCCCATTCTTACTTATAACATGCCCCAAATAATGCACCTCTGCATCATAAAAGGAACATTTAGACAATTTACCATACAACCTTCTCTTCCTCAAAACTTCCAGCACTATCCTTAAATGCTCTTGATGCTCTTCGACATTTTTGGAGTATATAAGAATGTCGTCCAAGAATACAAGCACAAACTTGTCTAAATATTCTTGAAAAATATTGTTCATCAAATTCATGAAGGCGGTAGGTGCATTCGTCAACCCAAAAGGTAACACCGTGAATTCATAATGCCCGTACCTTGTTCTAAAATTTGTTTTATGAATATCTTCTTCCTTTATTCTCAACTTGGTGATATCCAGATCGAAGATCTATTTTTGAATAGACTGATGCTCCACGCATCTGGTTGAATAGATCATCAATCCTAGGAAGTGGATATCGATTCTTAATAGTTGTCTTATTCAACATTCTGTAATCAATGCACAATCTAAGTGTGCCATCCTTCTTCTTTACAAATATTACCGGCCATCCTTTTTCAAAAGTTCTTGTAACTGAGCCTTAAGTTCCACCAACTCAAGGGTGGTCATTTGATATGGTGCCTTAGATATGGGTTCGATTCCTAGCTTGATCTCTATTGCAAATTCAAACTCTCATTTGGGTAGAAGACCTGGTAACTCCTCCGGAAATACATCACTAAAATCTCTTAATAATGGATACTTTTCCATGAAATCATTATCTTCCTCAGCATTTTTGTCATTCTTATGGCATACAAAGTGCAGCCTCTATTTTTAGCCCTTTTTAGTTACATAGCTGTTAGTTTCATAACTGCAACCTTACGCTTTACACCTTGAATGATTGCTGCTTTTTGCAGGTGATAAAAATAGCAAATCTATTTTTCATAACAGTCAACCTTTTCCTTATGTTCCGCCAACCAATTAACTCCTATAATTATATCATATGACCCTAAAGGAGTGACATACAGTCAACTTCTATGGAGAAACTGGGCAAGTCAAGAATTGCCCCAAAAAGGCACATATCGACTGTATGGAAAACATTATTCCCATAATGCACTATCCATGTCTTATCCATTCGTTCAGCTTTCCTTTTTAATTTCATTGCTAGTTTAGTAGAGATAAAACATTCAGTAGCTCCAGTATCAAAAAGTATGACTACAGGTGTACCGAATAACTTACCCGAAACTTCTATGGGTGTGACTTACTTTTCAGCTTGTTTGTTAGCCACCACAACGTGTATCCTTGTGCTACTGATCGCGATCATCCTTCTTCAGAGGATAGTGACTCGCATAATGGTCCTTTCCATAGTTGAAGTAGCCTCCGATGGGCCCATTCCTAGACTTGTATTTACTACCAGCCTTGAAGTTATCACTCTGGCTTCCATAGGATTTGTCCATTACGACTAACTTTTGCAAAGTTGCTCCACACACTATTAACAGGTTTGTTCATTACTGATTTCTTATTGTTATCCACAACAATTTTGTTTTTCATACCAAACCTTTTCCAGGGTCCCTTTTTGGGTGCGAGAGATGAAGAAAAGCTGGGAATCTTCTTCCTAATCTCCTCCCTATGAGCGAGATTTCTCTCAATTTCTTTTCTTTTCTTTCTAGCTTTTCAACAACTCCTTCCATAGTGGTTGGAATGTGGACATCTAATTTTCCACCAATGATGGGATTCAGTCCCATTATGAACTTTCATATTTTGAACTTCTCATCAGCTTGGTACTACAGTACATACTTAAGGAGTTTAGTAAACCCTTCCCAATATTCATCACCGTCGACCTACCATCACCATCATTTTTACTCATGGAAACCATGTACAAAATTTACTTGCACGGTCAATTCATTGAATCCAGGCATATTAAGCACTTATCATTAAAATGAGGTGCTCTTAAGTAACTGTCTCAATAAAAGAACTCTGATTTTATGAAATGTTTATAAATTGAGATGGACATCATCTACAAATTAAGTGCTGATAAGGATGAACAACTTAACAACCCAATCCCATAATTACCATCACAATCAGACAAAAAGATTTACTAACTTTCTCCCAAATAATTACTACAACCCACAACACTTTATTCATATTTCCTTACTATTTTTATTCCAATAACGCAAGGGGGTTCATTCGTATTTAAAACAATTACTACCAAAAGTAATTTCCTCTAAATAGTTCTAGATTAAAAGCATCTGTAAGAACTGATACACATATGTATATAATGTTGTTCTAATGCAATTACTATCAATTCCATTCCCTTACAATAGTTGAAATATCAAGAGATGAATTTTAATTAAGAATTCAAACGAGTAACTACTTCCCTTTAAACTACTCATTTAATTTCAACCAATCAAATGTAGAAGAGAAAGGTAGTCATTCACCATGACAACACTGGTGTCATTTCTCAAAATTCAACAAGCAGCATAATACTTCTTTCAAATCAGAAAAGAAGGAAAACAACAGTTAAATGCAGATGCTTACACCTAAGTGCAAGAAATTCATTCAATATCAAATATAGAATTTCAACTGGATAAGAGAAGAAAAAATCTATTACTTCCAATTACCCATCCAATATTCCCTTTCTTTTCATCACAACTGCACTAGATGATTTAAACAAGAAGTGATATCAATCAATGATAACAACCAAAGAGAGAACAATTAAAGTCAATAATCAAATGAAAGGAAGAAGAATCATATTACCTCTTCTCACTACCTAGCCGAATATCAACTATTTAGTACAGACCTGATCCAATAGGGTGATTCCTTCTGAAAAAGTCTATTTCAGTATTCAAAACTTACTAACTACCATTCAAGGAGTATTCCAGAATTCATTAGCATCTGGTCCGTAACTATCGATATCAGCGACACCTCTAAATAAAATCATTTCCTTAAATTTTTCACCCAATGGAAATTTTCATCCAGATACAAACAAGTAAGAGTGTACAACAAACAATAAATCATGTTTTCACCATAATATTAAAAGGATTCGTTCTCCAACCCCAAAGTAAGAACCCAGTTTTGATTCAGTTTTAATGCAAGCAGCAAAGAAGTTTAGATGCGTTTGCATATATATATATATAATTAATTCACCAAAAACGCGAACATTCCCACTAGGTCTAAAACAAGCAAGGATGAACAACAAGCTATATGACCATAATATCACTATATTAAATAAAGAACCCACCTTTTCAAGCTGCAAGAACAAGATTTTACTCTAGTGCGTGTGCATGTGCATGTGTGTGTGTATTTACGTGTGCATGTGCGTGTGCATGTGTGTGTGCATGTGCATGTGTGTGCATGTTCATGTGTGTCTATTTTTGTGCTTGTGAGTGTGTGTCAATGCACGTTTGTGTGCGTGTGTTTGTGCATGTGCGTGTGCATGTGTATGTGTGTGTGTGTGTGTGTGTGTGTGTGTGTGTGTGTGTGTGTGCATGTGCATGTCCATGTGTGTGTGTCATGTGTGTGTGTGCATGTGTGTGTGCGTGTGTGTGTGTGTTCATGTGCATGTTCGTGTGCATCCGTGTGTGTGTGCATGTTCGTGTGCGTGTGCATGCATTGCGTGTGTGTGCAAGTGTGTGTGTGTGTGTGTGTGTGTGTGTGTGTGTGTGTGTGTGTGTGTGTGTGTGTGTGCATGTGTGTGATTGTGCATGTGTGTGTGTGTGTGTATGTGCGCACGCGTGTGCTTATGCGTGGGAGTGTGTGTGCGTTTGCATTTACGTGGGCATGTGTGTGCATGGGCGTTTGTGTGTGCATGTCGGCATGCGTGTGTGTGTACATGTGCGTGTGTTTGTGCATGTCGGTGCACATGCGTGTTTGTGTGCATGTTCATCTACTTGTGCGTGTGTTCGTGTTAATGCACATTCGTGTGCATGTGCATGTGCGTGTGCGTGTGCGTGCGTGTATGCATGTGCGTGTGCGTGCGTGTATTGCGTGTGCATGTCTATGTGTGTGTGTGTGTGTCTGCGTATGCGTGTGCGTGTGATTGTGCATGTGCATGTGTGTGTGCTTGTGTGCATGTATGTGTGCACGTGTGCGTGTACGTGTGCGTGTGCGTGTGCGTGTGTGTTTACGTGTGCGTGTGCGTGTGCGTGTGTGTTTACGTGTGTGTGTGCATTTACATTTGTGTGTATGTGTGTGTGTGTGTGTGTGTGTGTTTATGTGTGGGTATGTGTGTGTGTGTTTGCATTTCCGTGGGCGTGTGTGTGTGCGTGGGTGTTTTTGTGTGCAAATGATTGTGCATGTCGGTGTGCGTGTGCGTGTGTGTGTGTGTGCTTGTGCGTGGGAGTGTGCATGTCGGTGCACGTGCGTGTTTGTGTGCATGTTCGTCTACTTGTGTGTGTGTGTGTGTGTGTGTGTGCGCGCGTGTGCTGTGAGTGTACGTGTGCATGTGCATGTGTGTGTGTGTGTGCACACATGTGTGTGTGTGTGTGCGTGTCCATGTGTGCATGTGTGCGTGTGCATGGGCCTATGTGTGTGCATGTGAATGTGTCTCTACGTGTGCTTGTGTGTGTGCATGTCCATGTACGTGTGTGTGTGCATGTGCATGTGTGTGTGTGTGTGCGTGTCCACGTGCATGTGTGTGTGTGTGTGTGCGCATGTGCGTGTGCGAGTGCGTGTGCGTGTGTGTGTGCCTATGCGTGTGCATGTCTGTGTGGTGCATGTGCGTGTCCGTGTCTATGTGTGTGTGCACTTGCGAATGTGCGTGTCATTACATGTTGCGTGTGCGTGTGCGTGTGCGTGTGTGTGTGTGTGCGTGTGCGTGTGCATGTTCATGTGTGTGTGTGTGTGTGTACATGTGTGTATGTGCGTGTGCGTGTGCATGTATGTGTATGTGTGTGTGCGTGTGTGTGTGTGCATGTGCGTGTGCGTGTGTGTGCATGTCCATGCATGTGTTCATGTGTGTTCATGTGCGTGTGCGTGTGCATGTGCTTGTGCATGTGTGTGTTCTTGTGTGTTTGTGTGCTTATGCATGTGTGTGTGTGCTTGTGCGTGGGCATTTGCGTGTGCGTGTGTGTTTGTGTTTGTATGGGCGTGTGTGTGTGTGTGTGTGTGTGTGTGTGTGTGTGTGTGTGCATGGGCATGTGTATGTGTGTTTGCATTTGCATGGGTGTGTGTGTGTGTGCGTGGGTGTTTGCGTGTGCATGCGCGGGCGCGTGTGAGTTCACTTGTGCGTGTGCGTGTGTGTGTGCGTCTGCATCTGCATAAGCGGTTGTGTTTGGCTGTGTGTGGGTGTGCGTGTGCGTTTCCATTTGCGTGTCCGTGTTCGTGTGTGTTTGTGTGTGTCATGTGCGTGTGCGGGGTGTGTGTGTGTGTGTGTGTGTGTACGTGTGCATGTGTGTGTGTTATGTGTGTGTGTGCATGTTCATCTACTTGTGAGTGTGTGTGTGCGCTTACGATTATGCGTGTGCGTGTGCGTGTTTGTGTGCGTGTGAGTGTGCGCATGTCGTCTACATGTGCATGTGCGTGTGCGTGCGTGTGCGTGTCTTGGTGCATGTCCGTGTGCATGGCGTGTGCGTGTGCATGTGAATGTCTATGTGCGTGTGTGTGTACGTGTGCATGTGTGTGTGCGTGTGCGTGCGCATGTGTGTGTGAGTGTCCATGTCCGTGTGCGTGTGTGCGTGTGTGCGTGTGTGTGCGTGTGTGTTTGCATGTGCGTCTGCGTGTCTTTCTGCATCTACGTGTGCATGTGCATGTCTATGTGCATGTGCATGTGTGTGTCTTTGTGCGTGTGCATGTGCGTGTGTTTGTGCGCTTGCGAATGTGCGTGTCGGTGCACGTTTGTGTGCATGTGCGTGTGCGTGTACATGTCTGTGTGTGTGTGTGTCTATGTGTGCTTGTGCATGTGTGTGTACATGTGCGTGTGTGAGTGCATGTGCATGTGCGTGTGTGTGCATGTGTGTATGTGCGTGTGCGTGTGCGTGTGCGTGTGCATATGTGTGTGATAGTGTGTGCGTGCGTGTGCGTGTGTGTGTGTGTGCGTGCGTGTCCAGTGCGTGTGCGATGTGACCATCTATGTGTGTTTGTGTGTAATTGTCTCTGCATGTGCACATGCGTGTGTGGGTGTATGTTTATGTGTTTGTGTGTGTGTGTGCATGTAAGTGTGTGTGCGTGTGCATGTGTGTGTGTGTGTGTGCGCGCTGTGCAT
>CM031235.1:851122-858622 GCA_018340775.1 Taxus wallichiana var. yunnanensis
ACTTTCCTAAACTAGGCTCATTGGATAGGAAATTTCCTCACCTTTCCAACCATATAAAGAAGTCCTCCTAACTCCTTGTAAAACTCAAGTTATGGCTGGGCGGAGTTTTAGGGGAAAATTTTCCCTCGGAGGTCCGTGGGGTTAGGGAGAAAATTGAGAAAAAAATTCCAAATGCCACGTGTCATCACGTGATTGGTGTTGGAGAGTGCAGGTCGCGGGGAAAAATTGGAAATTTTTCCCTAAACCAAAGTCTCAATTTTCCAAAGGAAAATTTTCCTCCATGCCTCCGCACTTGCTCAAATGGCCACGTGGTGCTTTGTGATTGGCATGCGGGCGGCGGAGGAAAAAGTGAAATTTTTCCAAAAGGGAAAAAAGTTAAGTTTTCATTTCTAAATCCACGGGCCCTCCACCACGTGTCAACACGTGATTGGTTGGTGCGTGGGTTGCGGGAAAATTGGGAAAATTTTCCAAAGGCAAAATTTTCAAAAAGTTAAATTTTTTTATTTTTTATTTTTTTAATTAAGGGCCTGCCCCTCCAAGGTGCCACATGGCAACTTTTGATAGGAGGAGAGGTTGGTGGGGCCGCGAAATTTTTAGGAAATTTTTCCAAAGTTCAAAATTTAAATTTTTCTAAGGTCGAATTATTTCATTTTTGGTTTGGGATGGCCATTTTGAAGTAAAACTTCAAATGGCCATAACTTTTGATAGGAAGCTCCATTTTAGGCAAACGAGGACTTTCCGGAAAGCTCTCGAGTCCTATTTGCATAGAAATTATCAATTTTAGAATTTGGTAAATTTTAGAGGGTCAATTTTAAGAAATCGATCTATAGGGTTTATAATTTTAAAACTGACAATTTTTCCTACTTGGGAGATTTAATTCAATTTTGATATTTCTTCTTCTGAGCATGTAAATTGAGCATTGGGAAATGGTCTTGGGTAAGTTTAAGTATATTTTCAAGGTCTAATTTGGATATTGGGTTGCATTTGGTAAATTTTACGTTTTTTGACAGTAAGTTGGATTGTGAAGTTAAAATTGGATTTGATAGAGTTTTTGAGATATTGTCTTAAATATGAAGTTCAATGTGGGTTCAATAGGACCTAATACATCTATAATACTTTGTTTCCTTTCTCAATTTTAACTAAAAATCTAAACTGTATATTTTTGATGAAATTCATTGCCAGAATTAAAGAAAGAAACAGAGATCATTGCTAACAAGTTTATTAACCAATTTGCATCTTCCAAATATGGGGAGGCATTTCAAATCTTATCTAAGACATTCAATTGATTCAAACAATTAATTGACAATTCATATGCAAAATTTAAACTCTAGTTTTGATTTCAAACATAGTACATTTACTGGCAATGCTATTTCTTAATCTCTTTCAAAACAGAGTTTTCATTTCACAACAGCAACTCGGATCTAATACAACAATGAAATTTTGAGAAAGGAATGTAATTATTTATTTGATTTCCAACAATAATTTAACAGTTTATCTCTTTCTTTGAATTTCAAGTTATAATGCACAATACATATTTCTTTCTTTCACATTCTTCTCATAACACAGTATGGAGTAATAATTCTTTACGATTCACTTATCACTTTCAACCTTTTAATCTCAATACAAGATGTCTTCTCATTATAATTAACAATACAAATCATCCACTTCAAGGTGGGAAGGTTACTGATGAACTTGCTAAAAGGAAAAAAGCATCAAAGCGTGTGCATACGTAACATCCCCATTTTAAGATACTAGAACAAGGGAAAAAAATTTATACAACGTTCCCTATTATGAATTATATAATTCAAACACACATTCAAGTTTTAATAATCGTTCTCTGTCCAATTGATGCAGTTTGGATCACACAATTTCCTTTTAAAACTAATGTTCTCTGTTCACATATTTGCAATATGGAACACACATTCAGTGCCATTCAATCATATAACAGATACCATATGCTGTTGTAAATGACTCGAAGAACTACCGATCTCCCATTTTATGGCTCGAGTTTCAGCGATCTCTCATTTCATGACTCGGCGACTTACCGATCCTTCATGTTAATTCATGCATAGTATAATGAATATACAAGGTTCTCTTACCGTTTCCGGTTATCGAAGTGATCCATTTAAGAAGCCTATCTGAATATTTGTTACTGATATTCATCTGACATCCTGCATCTTAAACTAGGTGATTAGGACAATGCAACCAGCACTTGCGATACTTTGGCCAAATATTTTCACATGCTTTGCATGATCATATTCCTAGATGTGGTACACATCATTGGAATACGTCCTTCACCTCACTTCATCTGTTATCTAGAATGGTCTTTCCTGGTCTCTTCCAGTCCTTCCGTTTAAGGTCAAGCTCTAATCCCCAACTAGCAATATGAACGAGTATAGGAAGTTACTCATGGTAACTAAAGATACGCAGACATACGACATCGTCCCTAGACGACTCCGTGTGTCTAGTTACCTTTAGTCCTCCGGAGTCACTCCGTATACGTGATCACATTCCTATCCCCAGCCAAGAACTTAGTATTCAGCTTATGTAAACTTGATGAATTAATTCGGGAGGGCATTGTAATATGTCAGCTATAACATTGTGTCATCATGAAGGTCCCGCCTTCATGAAGACACCATATTGTAGCTGGCGTATGTCAATGTTCTACGGAATCCTCTCATCGAGAGTACACATCCAGCTCAAGTGTGATTTGGTTGTAATCTTAATATTTAAGATCTACCTTCAGCAGCCATGTTGATCCTTAAACCTCGTTCTCGTTACAGTTGTATGCAGCTAAGAGAGACTTAATCTGTCTTCTAGCTTAATACACATCTCCTCCTTCATACCAAAGGGTTGCATATTCTATTCTTGGTTCTTTTCTTAATCTTTGGACTAATCAGTCCATTATCGATAAACCTAATAAGTTTAACCTATTAAACTTAACCAAGTTTTTCCACAACTATAAACAAATTCAGAATTCCATCTTATTAGACACCATTTAAATGAGGTCTAATTCTAAATGAATTTATTCTTTTATCTTCCTTAACCTTACTTAGTTAAGGTCAGTTAACAATAGCTATGATTTCCCATATCTTTATTTTCTGAATTTAAACATTCGAGGCTATTAATGGAGTCCGAATACAAGGTTTGGTTGTCCTAAGTTATTTGATATCCCTTAGCCTTGAACTAATCTCGAAAACCTTCCAATTAGGATTTCATGTTTATCTAAATCTTTTTAATGTCAATTCAAAATTCATCTTAACCCAAGTATGAACTAATTACATTTCAACGTAAAATTTGCATTCGGTAAAGAATAGATGTTATTTCCTTTTAAATTCATCCATTAACATTGGAATAATTCCAAATCAAGGAATAATGTTATATTCTCAAACTTATTCAACAATATCAAACTCGATACGATCATTAAAAATATCACACTCGTACTTGTATTCATCCATCGGCTTTACAATCTATACATTTGCCAGTCCAAATGACTGGACTTTGTTTATATCAAACAACATTACAACTCATAAAGATAGAAGAATGTAATTTCTTCCTTTCTCATTTCCTCATAGAGGAGTAATAGCTATCAATACAATCCATCTTGATTATTCAAAAGAAGTATCGAAAAAACAATCATGTCTTCGTTTGTACTCAAGTTCCATCTATAAAATTACTTGCACGGGTCAGTTCATTAAACTGAGCATATTAAGCACTTGTCATTAAAATGAAGTGCTTTTAATTAACTGTCTCAATAAAAGAACCCTGCTTTTATGAAACGTTAATATGAACATCATTCAAGAATTAAGTATCAAAAAGGATGACCAGCATAACAACTCAATCATCTAATTACCATCCCAATCAAACAAAAAGATTACTAACTTTCTCCCAAATAATTACTACAGAAGTAATTTCCTCTAAGTAGTTCCAGATTAAAACATCTGTATGAACTAATACACATATGTATATAATGTTGTTTCTAATGTATTTGCTGTCAGTTCTATTCCTTTTTTTTAACAGTTGAAATTTCAAGAGATATATTTCAAATAAGAATTCCAACAGAACTACCTTCCTTTCATACTACTCATCCAATTTCAAACAATCAAATGCAGAAGAGAAAAGTAGTCATTCACCATGAAAATACTGGTGTCATTTCTCAAATTCATCAACAACATAATACTTCTTTTAATTTAGAAAAGAAGGAAAACAACAATTAGTTGTTGATGCTTACGCCTAAGGCAGTAAGAAATTCCTTCAATATCAAATATAGAATCTCAACCGTATAAGAGAAGAAATAATCATTACTTCAAATTATCCATCCAATATTCTCTTCCTTTTCATCATAAGCTGTAATAAATAATTTATACAAGAAAGTGAAAATCAATGATCAAAATAAAAGAAAGAACATTTAAACCCATAATCGAATAGAAAAGAAGAAGTTTCATATCATTCCTTCTCATTGCTTAGCTAATTATCAACTAATTAGGGCTGATCTGCACCCATAGGATAACTTCTTTTAACATTATATTTCAGTAGTTAGAACTTACTAATCACCATTCAAGGAAGCATATCAGAGCTCATTGGCATCTGATTCCACTATATATATATAAACAACAAAATCTTCCAATTAAAATCCTTTCCAATAGTTATTTCCCCAAACGAACATTTCTAGCTAGGTCTGAACAAGCAAGAATGTACAGCTAGTTACAAAATCATGATTCTTAGCATAATAAAAAAAGAATCATTTTTCAAACATTAAAGTAATAATTCAACTTCAGTTTAGTTTTAATGAAACAACAAAGAAGTTTAGAATGCAGTTTGAATATATACACACACATATATATATATACATATAATTTCATCATCGAGTCTAAAGGAGACTGAAATAGTAAACTCTATTCCATTCGGCAGATACCCAAATACTCAGTTCTAGAATTAGGTAAATAATTCCTAAAACAAATTCTTTCACTAATTTCAAACCAAATACGGAGGCATTTAATCGTTTTAAATTACATAAGAGTAAAATGATGAAACAAGCCCACTGTCCCAAAGAATTTGTATTCTATGCACTATAATATAACCAGAAAAAATAACTCATGCACGGTTTCATCAAGCATTCTCATGTTTTTTTTTAAAAACCATTCACGCACAGAACATAGAAAACAATCTACATATCACTATCACTTCCATCAAACCAAACCCATAATGCACAATGAAACCCAATTACCATTACTTTCAGAATTTAAAACAACGAAAAAGAAAAACTCATTTCCTTAATAATTTCATAAAAAAAACACTCATTTTCTTCAAAATGCAACAAGAATACCCAAGTCGTGTTCGTTTTATAATGACAGCTCAAACTAGAGGTCATATCGAATCCTTTTATCCTTCCATTTTTACAAGAATGCACAGAACTCAAAAACAATACTCACATCGTTGGTACATTCACCAACTCAAATCCATAATGGGTAATAGAAATGATTACACAATACTATCAATCTGCACTCATACAAAAAGAAGAAAGATTCATTTCATTTACCCATTTTATAAAGAAATATTCAAGTCACATACAAAGAAAGAAAACGACTCAACCCAAAATCACTTCAACATAACAACAAAAAATCGAATAACCAAACCCCCTCATAAGAGCGGGGTTGTTTTAATGAGACGATTAAACAAAAGCAAACGGTTTAAGGAGAAGGGCTTAACATGCACCGTAATTTTCTTGAAGCTCAAAGAAAACCGTGCCCACAGGAGCTATTCTTCTCCACGGCGATAGTAGTAAAGCTTTCCAAATAGTCACCTACTTCCACAGGCTTAAAAATAGCCCTCGGCTTCTCCCAAGATAGAATCAATAACCAAAAATTACAGCAGGTTCGATAGAACCATGGAGGAACAAAATGCAGAGCAACTAAAATCCAAATGCGCACAACAACAAAAACAAACTTCCCTCACAATCCTCTTTCCAAGGCGAGTTTAGTCGCTAAGACCAAGACAATTAATGCATTGAATGCATTCCTTTTTCCTTTTTCCTCACGCAACCACCGACTCAAGTTGGTGAGTTACTAATTTCAAATTTTTGCATGCAATCATGGTTTAGTTTCACAACTAGTTGGACACCTCCAACTTTCCCTATGTTCACTTGCCAAACTTGGCGTTGCAACCAAGACGATAAGGACGCCATTCATTGTCCTAATTAATTTCCAACCTTCCCTCCTTATCCTTTCCATCCACATGGGTCTATGCGTCCCCTTCCTTAGGTTAGGATTAGTTTAGGATTTTAATAGTCCATATCTAGGTCATTCGCCTAGTTCATAGGTTAGTAGGATTTACATCTATTTTCACCCTTATAAAATCTAAAATCCATATAGGATAGTAGTTAGGATATTAGATAAAACTTAGGGGTAGGTTAGGGTTTAATCCCCTATTATTTAATTAATTAGTTTCCAATCAAGTCCTTCCGACTGACATTCATATTCAACACTATGCAGGACGTTTCGTCCCATGTTCCACATACCTGAGCCACCCGCATCCAGGCCTTTATCGCCTTACGTGGTCTAGCATTACAATGGTGTGCGGTTCGAGAATCGAACCTTTTTCATTGGCATCTACGTACCAGATATTTATACCTGAAATCAGGTGCTGCAATATTTATATTAACCTTGATTTGGTTTAAAAGTAAATCGACAAAGCAATCACAAGAAAGTCATAGCATACCTTGGATCAATGGAATTGATTCAAGGTGTGTTATCAATCGCGAATAGAGTTCATCAAGTATGCGACAAATGTGCATGTTGTCACATCAGCAATCATACAAGCAATAATAACTTCTATCCCAAGTAACAAATTACATCAAACAAGGGTCCGTTAACAACACATTTCTTTAAGATCAAAGATATATCTTAACATGTTTATCTTCATTTCTGCGTTTCAACATTATGAAAAGTAATCACCATGATAACTTACAAAATCAAGGTGTTACACCTTCTTTCTCCAAACAGTGCTTGTTGATTTCTTCATTCTTGCAACTGTGAATCACAACAAGTGCGGGGAAAGGCAACGTCTCCACCCAACAAGTGTGTCGTGAGTGGGAAAAGAAAGCCATCTTTCCCCATTGTGTCGTGTGCCTAACCATATTGGAATGGAACATGATGATATAACACATGCAATATGGCTTCTTCACATACATGTGCATAAATTCATAAACACAAATATACACAAAGCAAGAAGATGTAGTTCTCAACTATAACAATCAATTCCAAACAAAACAAAGGCTCCTTCTCTAAGCAAGTGTGTTAGTGCTGCGCAAGAGTAAGAACTATGGAGGTCTCCTTATGCCTCCCAAGTTGAATTTTGGGCATCCACCAAGAGCAAACCGCCAAGATTATAGCAATCCCATAAACCTTACCCCTCCTCATGTGTGTGTCCTTATCCCTCCTCCAAATTTATCCCTTATACCTCCCAAAGTAGAAAATGCAAGCAATTTCCTTTCCTGGTGGA
>CM031235.1:866122-873049 GCA_018340775.1 Taxus wallichiana var. yunnanensis
TGATGATTTAATTCGGGAGGGCATTGTAATATGTCAGCTATAACATTGTGTCATCATGAAGGCCCCGCCTTCACGAAGACACCATATTATAGCTGGCGTATGTCAATGTCCTACGGAATCCTCTCATCGAGGGTACACATCTAGCTCAATTGTGATTTGGTTATAATCTTAGTATTTAAGATCAACTTTCAGTAGCCATGTTGATCCTTTATCCTTGTTCTTGTTACAGTTGTATGTAGCTAAGAGAGACTTAATCCGTCTTCTAGCTTAATACGCATCTCCTCCTTCATACCGAAGGGTTGCATATTCACTTCTTGGTTCCTTTCTTAATCTTTGGACTAATCAGTCCATTATCGATAAACTTAATAAGTTTAACCTATTAAACTTAACCAAGTTTTCCACAACTGTAAACAAATTCAGAATTCCATCTTATTAGACGTCATTTAAACGAGGTCTAATTCTAAATGAATTTATTCATTTATCCTCCTTAACCTTACTTAGTTAAGGTCATTAACAATATAGATATGATTTCCCATATCTTTATTTTCTGAATTTAAACATTCGAGGCTATTAACGGAGTCCGAATACAAGGTTCGGCTGCCCCTAAGTTATTTGATATCCCTTAGCTTTCAAACTAATCCCGAATACCTTCCAATTAGGATTTCGTGTTTATCTAAATCTTTTTAATGTCAATTCAAAATTCATCTTAACCCAAGTATGAACTAATTGCACATTTCAACGTAAAAGTTGCATTCAGGTAAAGAATAGATGTTATTTCCTTTTAAATTCATCCATTAACATTTGAATAATTCCAAGTCAAGGAATAATGTTATATTCTCAAACTTATTCAACAATATCAAACGATCTGATTATTGAAAATATCACACTTTTACTTGTATTCATCCATCAGATTTACAATCTATACATTTGCTAGTCCAAATGACTGGACTTTGTTTATATCAAACAACATTACAACTCATAAAGATAGAAGAATGTAACTTCTTCCTTTCTCATTTCCTCGTGGAGGAGTAATAGCTATCAATACAATCCATCTTCAGTTAATCAAAGAAGTATCGGAAAACAACCATGTCTTCATTTATACTCAAGTTTCATCTGCAAAATTACTTGCACGGGTCAGTTCATTGAACTGAGCATATTAAGCACTTGTCATTAAAATGAGGTGCTTTTAATTAACTGTCTCAATAAAAGAACCCTGCTTTTATGAAACGTTAATATGAACATCATTCAAGAATTAAATACCAAAAGGATGAACAACATATCAACTCAATCATCCAATAACCCTCCTAATCAGACAAAGGATTACTGCCCTCTTTCCCAAATAATTATTACAAGAAGTAATTTCCTTCAACAGTTCTAGATTACAAACATCTGTAAGAACTAAAAACACAATTATGCAAACTGCTGTTCTAACATAAATGCTATCAATTCCATTCTCTTACAATAGTTGTGAATTCAAAAGATAGATCTTAACTAAAATCTAAACCGAATTATTGTCCCTTCTTTCATCTGACTCATCGATTTCAAGCAATCAAACGCTGAAGAGAACAAGCAAACAACAATTAAATACAAATGCTTAACCCAAGCAGTACGAAATTCGTTCCATAACAATTATAGATTTCCAACTGTATGAGAGAAAAATGATCATTAATTCAAATTATCCATTCACACTCTCTTTCTTTTCCTCATAGTTGTACTAGAAGTTTTAATCCAAACGTGATATCAATCATGATAACTTGATCGAAAGAGAAATAAAAAAAATCAATAATCGAATATAAGGGAGCAAGATCATATCACCTCTTCTTCTTGTCTATCCAAATACCTCTTATTTAGAGCAGACATACTCGATAGTATAATTCATTCGAGTAGTATATTCAGTAATTGAAAACTACTATTACCTTTCCAAAAAGTTGACCAGAGTTCATTGCAACTGGTCTATAAACATTAGTACCAAAAGAACCTATAACGCAATCATTTCCTTTTAAACATTTCACTCTACAGACATTCACGTCTTTATAACATGCAAGAGTGTACAACGACTACAACCAGTCACACTTTCATCCTAATAATGAGAGTTTTCACTTTCCAACAACAAAGAATAATTCCATTCATATTCTGTTCTTAATGAAAACGATGAAAGGTCCACAATCCTTAAATATATATATATATATATCCTTGAGTTCAGCAAGACACAATATAATTTGCATGCTCTACTCAGTCTATTATATAGACTGATTTTCTATTCCTCGTCAGATTAAAACTTCCTTCCAAACAGTCCTATATGAATACCAAGAACCAGCAGGCAGAATACCATATCAAATTAGTACAGCAAAGTAAGATGCTACAATAACCTTACTGTCCCAGGGAACCCGTGTTTTATGCAATGAAAAAAAAACATCAAGGAATTATAACTCGCATAATAGTCTAATTATATCACCACATGACTTTTTTTCCCAAACGTTTCCACATGCCCGAACTCGAAAATACAATATTCGCATAACAATGCCTTTATCAATGCAAACCCGCATAGGGTAATAGATGCTTGTAGCAAAGTGCATCAAAACAATCTCAACAGCAAGCCAAATCTCATTTGTTTCATTCATTTGCATAGAAACACTAAGCCATGTTCGTTTTCATGATGACAGTTCAGACTAGAAGATCAAACCGCATCCAAAATGCACAATAAAATCCTCTTTCCCATTACCTTGATTTGAAGTAGCAAAGAGAAAACATAATTCATTAATGATTTCAATAAGAAGAACAATCATTTTCTTCAAACACCCGAGAATACCCAAGTCGTGTTCATTCTTTTAAGGACAGTTCAACCAGACATACAAATCATCTCATCTTTTCATTTTCACAAGAATGCTCGAACTCAGAAGTGATATTCATTTAGCTAATGTATTTATTAGCACAACCCAAAATGGTAATAAAGCGAATACCCAACAACGCCGAAACGAACCACACAAGAGGACGGTGTATTGACTTAATCATTATGCAAAGAATGCTCAAGCGCGTCTGACAAAAAAAATGACTCAACTCAAAATCATCTCAACATAATAGCCAAATCAAATAACCAAAACCCCCATCATAAGAGCAGGGTTGTTTTAATGAGACTATTAAGCAAAAGCAAGCGGTTTAAGGAGAAGGGCTTAACATGCTGTTAATTTTCTTGTGGCTCAAGAAAACCGCACCCACTTTGGAGTTGTTTCTCTCCACGACGCGTCCTCGGCCGAGGCTTTCCGACCAGTCACTAACTTCCACGGCTCAAGAATAGCCTTTGTTTTTCCAAAGAACAGAGATAATAATCAAAACACAGCTGGTTCGACAGAACCATGGAGAAACAAAATGCAAAGCAACTAAAATCCAAATGCACACAGCAACAAACAATTTTCCTTTTTCCTCTATCCTCTTTCCAAGGCGAGCTGGTCGCTAAGACCAAGATAATTAATGCATTGAATGCACTGCCTTTCCTCATTCCTCACGCCACCGCCGACTCGGGTTGGTGAGTTTCCAAATTTCAAATTTGCATATAAATTCCATTTAGTTTCTAAGCTAGTTGGACGCCTCCAACTTTTCTTTGTTCCCGCCAAACTTGGCGCTGTACATGTAAGGACTTCATTTATTGTCCCATTAAATTTCCTACCTTCCCCCTTATCCTTTCCATCCACATGGGTCTATGCGTCCCCTTCCTTAGGTTAGGATTAGTTTAGGATTTTAATAGTCCATATCTAGGTCATTCACCTAGTTCATAGGTTAATGGAATTTATATCTATTTTCTCCCTTATGAAATCTAAAATCCATATAGGATAGTAGTTAGGGTATAAGATAAAACTTAGGGGTAGGTTAGGGTTTAATCCCCTAATATTTAATTAACTAGTTTCCATATCAAGTCTTTCCTTTGACAGGTCATATTCAACATTAAGCGGACATTTTGTCCTAAGTTCCACATACTTGTGCCACTTGCATCCAGGCCCTTATCGTCTTATGTTGTCTAGCGTTACACGGTGTGTGGTTCGAGAATCGAACCTTTTTCATTGGCATCTACGTACCAGATATTCATACACAAATCGGTCTTTATGCACATTTATATCAACCTTGATCTGGTTTAAAAGTAAATCGACAAAGCGATCATAAGAAGGCCCGACATACCTTGGATCAATGGAATTGATTCAAGGTGTGTTGTCAATCAGCGAATAGAGTTCATCAAGCATCGACAAGTTTGTTGTCTCATTAGCAATCACACAAGCAATAATAACTTCACATCCCAGTATCAAGTTCACAAACAAGGGTCCAGGATCAGCAACACATTCCTCTAAGATCAAAGATGTGTCTTAACATATTTATCTTCATTTCTGTAATTCTGACATCATGAAAGTAATTACCATGATAACTTACAAAAATCAAGGCGTTCAAATTAACCAATTCAAGGAGTTTCTAGGACAAAATTTAGTTATTGTCCTTCCATTCATAAGTTCATACCAAAACAGATTCACTCTTTAAAACAGTGTTTTAAGATAACTGTAAAATAGACCAATAATTGTCTAAATTTGGTAGAATTATCAGTTTTTCAAATTTCAATTTCGATCAAACAAGTATGGAAAAGTAAATCTCATTTCTTCAAGATTTTCCCAAGTTGCACTTTCTTCGCTAAACTGGTCCCACTAGACCTTACATTGATTCACTTCACGATTTCTTAAGTACAACTGGCGAGTTCCCAACACTCGAATGGGCTTAACCATGATTATTCCTAGGTCTTGGACCTGCAAGGAATTCCAATTCAGCACATGTGATAAATTTGTTACGTATTTCTTAAGCAAAGAAATATGAAAAACATCATGCATTTGTGATAAAGCAGGAGGTAATGCTAGACGATAAGCTACAGGGTTGATTATTTCAACAATTTCAAAAGGTCCCACGTAATGTGGCGACAACTTGGCAACCTTGCCAAAAGTTATTGAGCTCTTTTTCGGCTTAACCTAAAGAAAGACCTTCTCACCAAGTTTATAATTCCTATCTCACCAAGTTTCTTTGGAGGGAATGGCTGTTTGGAAGGGAAAAGGACAGAAGAATTGAGATGGGGTGGAAGACTAGGGAATGGAGAAATGGATTCAACACTTGGGACAGCAGATGGAGAGTTTAAAACTTGACACTGCTGAGATAAAACAGATTGGGAAAGAAGGAGAGAAGAGGCATGAGATGGTGTGCTTACCTATTGACAAGGTTGTTGAATACTCCTCTCATACACCTTTATTCCTTTAGTCCACTTTGTAAGTAATGGTAGTGTTGTAATCATGAATTCTAGCTTCTCTTAAGGGTTGTAATGCCTTGGAAAAGGTCCCACCCATGGACAAGGTGCTCTCTGACCGATTCTAAATGCTTTCATTTGTGCTTGAGCCACTGGATTGCACCATGTTTACCTCTATCTTTTGGATTTGTTCAGCATTTCTACATTTTATTTTTACTTCCCTCACAACTAGCATACCCTTGTGTTTAACATGCTTCATATCTAAACTAACTTTGTACAACACTTTGCTCTCATATGGGTAGACATGCTGATTTTGAATTTGATCAAAATGCTGATTTGGAGGATTTGTAAAACATGTTGGAGGTGTGATATCTTTACTTTGTTGTAAATGTGAATTCCATGATGGAAATGAAGTCATGATTGCACAACTTCATGGAATGGAAAATAATGAAAATGATGGAAAGAAGAATGGATGGAAATGAATGGAAAACAGTGCCATGACTTAGAGAATGAGTTGTTTACCGGATGGAGTCACCGGATGTGCTTTTGAAAGTGCCTCTAAAACACTAAATCTTTAACAGAACACACCAACTGTCACAAGATAAAGTGGAAGACCTCTAAGGTCCCATCGAGCGTGCCAAAACTGTTACAAATCAGCGACCCCCTAGATGTTGATCAGATTTCTAGTTTGATCATTCTAAGCATCCAGTGTGATTGTACAACATTGAATCCTCTTCCCAAGTGTGGGACTTGCAAAAGGGAAGAAGAATCTCAGATTAGAGGCTGGTTCCTCAACTCCTCGATCAACTATTTTACTTGCATAATTGCGAGAGGTTTAAACTCCTAATCCTACCCTAAATTCCAAAGGAGATAGAGATAGAGAATGTAGATAAACTAAAACTAATGCTAATAGGTGATGCACCAAAGGAATTGTAGACACTGATCTTTGCATGAAATACCACATCCATAAGGAAACACGAAGACAAAACATGCATAAATGCTCAAAATGTAATGAAAGACCAAGAAAGCAATGATAGATATATGAAAGGATTGAGGGATTTTAATCACGGAACATATATCAACATCTCGGATCCAATACGAGTACATTATAGTGATCCGAGAAGCAAGAAAAGGTGTTGCATTACATGGAAAGGTAAAATTTCTTCACAAATTTTGCCAAGGAGGAAGAAAAAGGAAGTTGCAGAGTTGAAAAGTGTCTCTCCTTTTGCAAAAAATGAACTCATTCTAGCTTTTACAGTGCAAACCACGACCCCAGGAGAGAGAAATGGGAAAAAGTGCAAGGGGTTCAACCATTGACCAAAATGCCATCAAAACAGCATGGGCGCCCTGATATACCCATTCCCTAACATTTTTAACCATGCTGGGAGAGAATGCGAGCCATTCTTCATTAAAAATGGTGGTTGAAACGTCATTTCTGTCCATGACCACGTGCCAGAGGCATTTTTCAATTTTCTCTCTCCAAAATCCATCAAAATGCAAAAATGACCCTAGAATCTTGTAGAGAATTTCACTAGCTTTCCATTGATATAAAGAACATGAAAAACCAAGCTCTGGATCGAAAGATATGGTGATTTGAAGTTTTAGAAAAAGCAGGGGCCAAATCGGGTCGGTGGGAAAAAATTCAAAATTTTGCACCTTTT
>CM031235.1:873149-988844 GCA_018340775.1 Taxus wallichiana var. yunnanensis
TTATGGTAGTTGTATTGTATTTCTATGGTTTGTGTTAAATTGTAAAATGGCTTTCTAGCATTCCTTTGGTGCATCACCTCGTTAGCTTAGGTTTATTTTCTCATATCTTCTCAACCTTGTCTCCTTGGTAAGATAGAGTAGGTTTTAGAATAGATCCTCTGTAATTTATTTGTATGCACCTGAATAGAGGAATAGGAACTGACAACCTTCATCCAGAGAGCTCTCTCAATTTCAAAGTCCCACACTTTGAGATATGCTCCATGTTGTGCAATCACACTGAGAGTCTCAACTCATCTAGTTGTAGGAACTCATGGGTGTTGTGATTTTGCACTAACAATTTTGGCATGCTCGGTGGGACAAAGAGGTCTCCATTTTATTGTAGCAAGGATTGATGTGCACTTGTTGCAAGTTTTCAGCTTTTAAGAAGCTCTAAAGTTACACATCTAGCGACTCCAAAAGAGACAAAATCCACTAGTTTCAACATTCCAAGCTTGTCAAGTTCATGAGAAGAATACAAACAAGGTCAAGAACTAGAGAGGAGGGACTATTTTTCTATCTAGCACTTGTCCCCAGATAGAGGGAGAAGGGGAAGAAGAGCCCAGAGGTCTCCATCTCCACCAAATAGAACCTTGTCAACACCTCCTCCGTAGGCGTTCATTCAATCAACAAGGGTTCTCAGGCCAATCATAATGGCACAACCACCCAACCCCTATGTCGACTTCACTGGTGTAAGCACCCACTCGCCTCAATACACAAAATCTAGTCCCATTTGTAGCATTAAAAGCATCCCATATTTCACTAGAGAAAACAGAGGACTTCTCCTAGTGACCACATTAAAGACATTGCAAATGTCTGCGTAATTCATGAGATCACTGAGATGGACATTGCAGTCAAATTATTAGCCTCTTCACTCAAGGGTAAAGCTTCACAATGGTTCAGAGTCTAACAATAGGCTCTATTCAGAATTGGGACCATTTGTGTAGAGCTCTTCACAACCAATTTGGAGAAAAGGGAGATAATATATCCTTGTTGGAGCATTTAACAACAATCAAGAGGGATCCTAATGAGTAGTTGACAAATTTCAACTTCATATTCCAAAGGACATGGGACAGATTCCATTGGCCATGAGGCCCATAGATGAAGGTGCTTTCTTATACTTTCTTAGAGCTTTAAATTCTGATATTTCCTTAATGATTCAATCAATGGGAGGCACAACCTTACTTGTAGCCTATAACATTTCCATTAGAGCTGAAAATTTTTTAATTCAGGTTGGTAAACTTGCCCCTAGGCCACCTATGCCTCTATATCTAGAACTAGGAGCTCCAAGCACTAGTCAAACACCCACATTAGCTCCCATACCCACTCCAAGGAATCAAAGTTCAGATGAAGCCTCTACCTCATCTTCTAGCACTTCAAAAGAACTACAAGAGGTTATGAAACAACTACAGAACCTAGGGAATGAGCTAGTGACTATCAAAAGGCAAAGCAAGCTCGATTTCTAGGCAGAGCAGACCTCAAACTCAGTATTAGGCTAGACCCCATATCAATAAAATAGAAAACCAACTTAGGCTGCAAATCAAAACCAAAACCAAGGACAACCTCAAGCTGCTAGGCCTTTCGACCATATGACCCAAACACAACTTCAACATCAAAGGCCTTGGTTCCAACACAAAATAATATGGCACAAGAATATGACTGGTGTTTCCCATGCAATCAGCCCCACAACCAGTCAATGTGTTTCAATGGTGCACTAAACCAGGCCTTGATGGTACAGACCATTGGTGTGTCCCAAGATCCCAGTCAAGAGGAAAATCAGTAGCAAGAAACTCAGCAAGAGGCACCTCCAAGTGAGACTATGCTTTTCAATTGGCAGGCTAAAGACTTCTGTGGAGTTAACCAAGCCCCTTCTCAAAGTGTGGCTGCCAATACATGATCCAAGAAAAGGAATATTAGAGAGGGAAAGTTATCAAACTCAGGTAATCCTCAACCTTCTATTATTCCACAAGGTATTGCACTCAAAGTGCAACTCCCAATGTGCAGAGTCAGCCCAAGCCACCCTCAGACCCACTCAAACACCGGTTGTAATGACCCATGTGTAAGAGAAAATGTACCAGGAAAGGGGCAACAAAAAAGATAGCTCAACCCCATTTAACATCATCAAACAAATGTGAATATTTCAATGTGGGAGTCATTAGCTATCCCAAGGCAGAGAGACCTGTTGTAGGCTGCTATAGCCAATTGGTCAACCTCATACCAACCCCCCAACCAACAAGAGAAAGTGCTTACCAATGTGGCTTGGCCTAAAGGAAACCATGGAGGACAAGAAGAATTTGAAGCCCCTCTATTCTATGTTTCATTGATCATTGGAGAAAAATTGGTACATAATTGCATGATTGATTCGGGGCAAGTAGCTCTGTAATGCCAAAACAAATAGCCAATCAGTTGGGTCTTCAATATGAAGTCATCTCCAAGGGCGTAGTGTAATTAGATGGGACAATGGTAACAACAATTGGAGTCATCAAGGATTTGATCCTCACATTACACACGTGCCCCAATGACCCAATTGATCAGTATGGAAAACGTATCGATCATAGACTTGCTACCACACTTTGCATTGTGTTTGTCAAGGACTTCACGCTAAAATCGTAGAGTTATTTATTTGTTGATTGGTCACACATGTTATTTAGAACAAGATATGGGACTAATGCTACGATCGATCTGAGCCCATTGCATATTACCATATTGAGCCTTATGTACCCATCCCAATCAATGCCAATTGTTCATCCTTTGATCAAGAGGACCTCCCAAATGTTTGTGAGGCAGATACCAAGGTTGGGTGTATTCCAGACTTGACCCTCGACGAATGGGTGAACAAGAAGCATGCTTTTGACCCCTATAAGGAGATGGAGGAATCTGAGCTAGGATTCTATTGTTTACATGAAGATAATCATCCTCTTCCTGACATCATTAAGCTAGACCACAAAGATGATAATGAGGTATGGTAGTTATTATTTGATGGCTCAAGAAGTAGACAAGGAGCCGGAGGAGGAGCTATGCTTGTTTCACCTCAAGGTATGAAATATTACTCGGCTTTCCATTTCCAATTTGATTTCTCAAACAACACATAGCAGTATGAAGCCTTGGTCCATGGACTACATTGGGAAAGGAAAAGAGGGATTAAAAAATTGGTAAGTGTTTGGTGATAGTGAGCTAGTTACGAATCAAGTCTCGAGGACAAAATTCTGCCAAGAACAATTTGTTAAAGAACTACAAGAACTGGGTATGTGACCTCATCGAGTATTTTGAAGCATTCGGCATTAGTTCCATCCCAAGGAAGAAGAATGAAGCGAGTAAGACATGGATGTAGCAATCGATTGGGGCAACATTTGATGTTGTAGAGAGTATCAAGAGTGATAAGTCTCAGCCCCATATCAAAGTGGTTGTGAGACCAGTTGTCCTTGATAATAACACAAGTTGGTAGGTCTTCGAGAATGATCAAAAATTTTTAACTTTCTACAAGAAGAATCTAAGTTATCCTCCGTAAAACCAAGACAAATTGGAACAACGAAGATGGCGACCAAGTGGTGCAGCTGAGAACCAACAAACTACCAAAGGGTCTTGTAACTTTGGAGTCAATATTCAACCCAAATGATCAATTCCAAAGGAGAAAGAAAATATTCAGTAAAGGGTGAAGATTCAAAGCCCATTTCCATAGAAGAAGGCAAAACATTGTGAATCGGCAAGGTAAGTACTCAACAAGAAAAATCTGAGTTCATTCAACTTTTCCAAGAGTTCCCAGATGTCTTTTCTTGGACTTACAAAGATTTAAGAGGTTTCAACCCCAAAGTTGGCATAACAAAAATCAAGATGGATCTAGGATCTAAGCATTTCAAACATGTAAGCAAAGGCCAATAAATCCTCACATTGAGCCTCTCATGAGGAAAGAGTTAAATAAGCTAATTGAGGCCAAGCATCATCTTCCCTATCAAGCACTCAAGTTGGGTTACAAACTTGGTGCCCGTAAAAAAGGAAATGGAGAAATCAGGTTGTGTGTAGACTTTTGTGATCTAAACAGAGCATCACTCAAAGATCACTACCCACTTCCATCAATGGAACAAATCTTACAGGTTATAGTTGGCTCTGAGAGGTTTTCATTGCTAGATGGATACTCAGGCTATAACCAGATAATGGTGAAAGAGGAAGATCAATTCAAGACAACCTTCACCACCAAATGGGGTACATATGCTTATAAGAAGATTCCATTTGGACTATCAAATGTCGAGCAACATTTCAGCAAGCTATGGACATGGCATTCAAAGGATTAATCAATAATATAGTCCTGATGTATCTAGATGATATCACCGTTTTCTCAAAGAATCTTGTAACCGTCTCTTCCACCTCAAACAGTATTCCAGAGTGTAGAAGATTTGGAGTGTCATTAAACCCAAAGAAGTGTGTGTTCTTGGCACATGAGGGAAACTTTCGGGCCAAATTGTCACAAGAGAATGGTTAACAATTGATCCTGAAAGGGTTGAAGCCATCCGAACACTTCCATTACCACAACACAAAAAGTCTCTCCAAATCTTCTTAGGGAGAATAAACTTTGTTCGTAGGTTTGTGCCTGATTTTGCCACTCTTGTGAATCCTTTAACAATGATGTTGAAGAAGAGTCTTGCATTTAAATGGACAACGAAGGCAAAGAGATTTTTGAGGCCATCAAGCTTGCAATATCACAGGCCCTAACTCTTGTTAACCTAGACTTTTCAAAGGAATTCATGCTATATGATTTTGGAGGGTCAGACACAATCTCAACTATCTTGGTTCAGCCTAACAAGGAAGGTTCAGAACAGCCCATAGCCTTCTTCATTCAAATCTTGGAGGATTACGAGGTAAAGTACTCTTTCATTGAGAAGCATGTCCTTGTTGTCATTAGGAGTTTGAAGAAGTTCAGACACTTAGTCTCGAACAATAAGATTCAACTACTAGTATCTCATGTTGGTGTCAATGTTTTCTCCTAAACAAGGAACTTGAATGAGAAGAGAGCCGGTTGGATCACTCGGGTAATGGAGTATGACATTGAAATCAAGGTGACCAAACTGGTTTGTGGCAAGGGTCTGTGTGAGAAGCTCACTTCCAAGCAACAAGCTGAGTTAGTGGATGAAAAGGAGGCCATCCTATTACTTCAGAATGATCAAGAACAACCATCTAATGATACACCTATTCCATGTTGGACTCAAGCCTTGGTGCATTATCTCCAAATGGTTTTTCCCTCCATAATGGAACAAAGAAAAAGGAGATACTTCAGACTACAAGCCATCCCATATGTGCTTGTTGGCGAGTCTTGTTTAAGAAGGATATCAATAGTGTCCTATTGAGGTGCATTGGGATATGCCAAATTGAGAGAGTGTTGCATGAGTTCCATGATGGAGAAGCAGGAGGCCACTTTGCCCCTCGAGTAACAACTCTCAAAATCATGAAAGTTGGTTATTACTAGCCTACAGTGTTTAGGGACTGCTACTCATGGATCAAGAAGTGCAAGAAGTGTGCATTCTTCACAGGGAAGGAGAAGTTAGCAACCCTACCCCTTCGCCCAATTTCAGTGGATCAGCCATTCATGCAATGGGGATTAGACTTCATTGGAGTGATTAACCCAAACTCAAGCCAAGGCCACAAGTGGATACTTATAGACAACATGACTATTTCACCAAGTGGACTGAGGTGGTGGCACTTAAGGAAGAAAATGAATCCAACATCTTGGATTTCTATGAAGGAATAGCCACTAGGTTTGGAGTCCCTGCCACTATTATATCAAATAATGCATTGGCATTCCTGGGTACAAGGATCACTTGAATGGGATGTCAAAAATGGTGTATACCTCAGCACTTCATCAAACTATTACCCTCAAGGTAATGGCCAAGCAAAGTCCACAAACAAGAACCTATTAAGGATTATCAGAAGGACTCTTGATGAAAATCAGAGAACTTGGCATACAAAGCTCAAATCATCTCTATGGGCTGATAGGATCACATCCAAAAGGTCTACAAGAAGCTCCCCATACAAGCTTGTATATGGAAAAGAGGCAGTATTGCCCATATCATTAGAGCTGCCCAGCTTTGGAGCTCATGAAATAGTTGGAACTAGCCGAGTTTGAACCTATGGAAATCAGGTATACATAGTTGATGGAAGTAGGAGAGGCAAGAGAGCATGCAATGCAGGTCATGGAGAAGGATCAAGCATTGATCAAGAAGAGTTTTGATAAGAAAGAAAGAACAAGGACCTTTCAAGAGGGGGACTTAGTTCTAAAATGGGATGCAGATCGGAAAAACTAGGAAGGCATTCCAAGTTTGATGCCATTTGGAGTGGCCCCTACATGATCACAAGGTGTAAAAGTAGCAATGCTTTCCAAGCTGGCTAAATTGGATGGCAAAGAATTACATATTCCAGTCAACGGGATCCATCTCAAACATTTCTACTAAAAAGGAAGGTTCCACCCTTGTAAATATTAGCATAGGACTTTAATTTCCCTAAGTGCATATGCACATTGTCTTGTTGTAGCATAGGTTTTATTTCCCTAAGTGCACCTAAGACGAGTGTTTTTTGTTTCTCCAAGTTTACGCCATTATGCAATTTAATGTGCCTCCAGTGAATGCACCATTCCCTTCAAAGCATTTCCAATGGGGAGACCCATAGTTGTTATAACAATTGCTCATTTTAAAATAGAACAAATACAGAAAGCAACTAAAATCGGGTCTCAAAGGGTCCATTTCGTAAGAACAGGACCAACGTCAGGCCACCACCCACAAATATGTGCCTAATGGATACAACAAGGCAACTAATCTCTTCATCTAGCAGTAGATGCCCCTGTGAGTCACTAAATTGTTATCTCAATTTTTCCCCACGGAAAAATTGATCAAACACGACCCCACGCAGAGAAATAAATCCAAGGGACATTTCCGTTGAACGAGCCTATGTTTCAAATCCGATAGTCGTGGTTACGCAGTGGGCTCTACAATGGAGTAGTAGGGTCGGGGAAGGGCCAAATAGTGTCATAGAAAACCAGAGGCTCAAAGGAGAGAAACGGAGAAAGGCTCAAAGTCTTCAAGATTTACAAATGATTCAGAATGAGCCCAAATTGACTAAGTATGGAAGAATTAGCGGAAGCTTCCACGTGCCTCATCGACACTTCTCCAAAGGTTAAACCCAAAAGCTGGAGGCTCGAACAAGTGCGGAGCTTCCACGTGCCCTAGACCCGAAAAGGGACAAGCTCGCCAATGAAAATTCCAAATGACCGTAAATAACCACGTGTCGGGCTAGGTGTAATTTCAAAAGAGAAAGCTCAAGGCGGAGACTCAAACTAGCGCCAACTCTCCACGTGGTCATGGTCCAATAGAAATTCAAAGAGTAGCAAATCGCTTAAGTATAAGAGTGTGGAGGAGGGTGTTAAGTGTCTCGGCTGACACACACTCAAAGGTGTGGCCCAAAGTGGAGAATTGGACAAGCTCCAAGCCTCCATGTGTCTAGGGTTTAAGAAACTAATCGACCCAAATCGCTAAGTATCAAAGACTCGTAGAAGTTGCCACACGTCATCTCGGTGCACCTTCAAAGGTAAATATAAAAGTGGGTATCCTAAACAAGCGCTAGCCTTCCATGTGTCCTGTGTCTAAAAGAGGGACAAACTTTGAGTCGATAGTTGAAAATTCAAGATGGGGTAGAATCAGCGGAAGGGTGCCACGTGCCTCAACCGCGTAAATTCAAGAGGGGTGGCCCAAGGGCGAGACTCAGACAAGCGCCAAGTCTCCACGTGTCCCAGGTCATATATATGGCCCCACCAAACAAAAGGACTTAGCCAAAACATAAAGGAACAAAGCAAAGCCGTGGAAGGTGCCACGTGTCTCTTCGAAGTGTAATTTCAAAAATGAAATCTAAGAGCAGTCCCCAAACATGCGCCATCTCTACACATGGCCATGCTTCAAGTCAAGGTGGGTTGTCAAGGGAAATTCAAACTTTTGGCTCGAAAAGGCATAAAGTATAAAAATGAGCCGCACGTTCGCTGACACCCAAGGAGCCACGTGTCAGGCCTAAATTACATGTGGGTCGGCGTGCCTGGGGAGGAATTTTCACCCAAATGGAAAATGCAGACCAATGGGCCCGAGGATGGTTTTTTGACAAGAATGAATTACGGGGCTGCGAGGAATTTTTGCATTTTTATTTTTTTGTGCCAAAGGGCGCAAAGTGAATTTCAGGCTCACGGACTGATCTCGCTAACGGTTTTTGCCATTTTTGTACGAACCCAACTCAAACATTCAAATGGACATATCTTTCGATCCAATACTAAATTCAACAAATTTGGCACCATTAGAAAGGTCTCGACCTCATCCATGCCATGAAAACATAAGAATTTAATTTTGATGAAGTTAGGTGGGTAAAAAATGGGAAAATGTCTTCACACCATTAATATGCAATTCGATTTCTCCCGACAACTAGATCATATTTGATTTGATTTTTCATTCTTCCTTCTTCAACATCGCTGGAATAAACATAGAGCAGGTAGACTTGATGAGATTGTGGGTAGATTTGCGAGCAATAGGCATTGATGGCCGTAGTTGAGCTTCAAATTAGTTTTCCCACCTCTCTCCTTCTTCTCTTTTTTGCATCTATAAAAGGAGTTGGGCTCATTGTAAAGGGTTGGACAATTTTGTTTTGCACCCTCCCTTCTTCCCTTGTCTGCAAGAGAATTTTGGAGCTTTTGAACCTCCCATTCGAGTTGTAATACAAATTTTTACCTCTTGGCTACTATAGTGTATTGTATCAACTCTTGGAGCAATAATATATGTTTGTGGATGATTCCCAACCCTTTCATGTGTTCATTGTTGTCTTTTGATCTCTCATTACAGTTTGGTTATTTGTGCATGGTAGTTGTATTACATTTCTATGGTCTGTGTTAAATTGCAAAATGGGTGTCTAACATTCCTTTGGTGCATCACCTCGTTAGCTTAGGTTTATTTTCTCATATCTTCTCAACCTTGTCTCCTTGGTAAGATAGAGTAGGTTTTAGAATAGATCTTCTGCAATTTATTTATATGCACCTGAATAAAGGAATAGGAACCGACCTTCATCCGAAGAGCTCTCTCGATTTCAAAGTCCCACACTTTGAGAGATGCTCCATGTTGTGCAATCACACTGAGAGTCTCAACTCATCTAGTTGTAGGCACTCAAGGGTGTTGTGATTCTGCACTAACAGTACCATTAACCAAGGGATGAGATCAATCAAAACCAACTTAACCCTAGAAAGGAAATGAGTATGAGAAGGCTTACAATCAGACATATTAAATGAGCAAGAAAATCAAGAGAATACTTAGGCTATGCAAAATCACAATACCCGAGTTAGATTGTGAAATTTGAATCCCAAGAAAGTAATGAAGCAATCCTAAGTTAGTCATGGAAAACTTGTTGGATAAGGCAATCTTCACATAATCAATGATAGAGGAAGAATTTCCTATGATCAACAAGTCATTGACATACAAAACAAGGATAAGTAATCTTGAGTCATCTTCACGCAAATGTAAACATTTGGGTCGATTCAAATTGAGTGAACCCTAATGTAAGTAAAAAGGAGTCCATCTTGGCATACCAAGCCCAAGGGGCTTATTTAAGACCATAGAGAGACTTCTTTAACTTATAAACGAGGGAGGGATCATGGACATAACCTGGAGGTTATTCCATATAGATCTCTTCCTCTAGGTCCCCATGAAGGAAGGCACTCTTTACATCCATTTGATGGCTTTACCATCTATTAGCCATAGCTATGGTGAGGGTCAAGAAAATAGAATTCATATTCACAACCGGAGTAAAATTTTCCATATAATCAACCCCACTACACTCCTGGGAGAAACCCCTAGCTACTAGTCACACTTTAAAATTTTCGACGTCTCCATCTACTCCATAATTTGTTTGGAACACCCACTTACACCAAATGATTTTTTTTCCTTTCGAAAGAGGGGTGAGATCCCAAGTATCATTCTTCATGAGCGAGGAATCTCCTCATCCATTTCCCACTCAGGTATACTAGAAGCCTCTAAGAAATACTAAGGGTAAGAAGAGGAGGCAAAGAAGGAGTGAGTTCCAACGAACTCCAATAAATTATGCCTCCTATCCTAAGGATCTCCAATCCACTCTCCAACACTCTACAAAGTTTTCCTAGCCCAACGAGGACCAAGAAGATCGTGCTCGAGTCATGAGATTCTTCACTCGAGTGAGAAGGAATAAGGTTCCACTCAACACTACCGTTAGAATCAAAAGACTCCAAAGCATGAGGGGGTTGGGAGGAGGAGGATTGAGAGGAGGGGCATGCTCAACAAAATCACCATCTAAAGATTCAATTTCAAATCCAAAATCATAAGAATCGTAGAAGGTAGAGAAGGGGAATTTGAAGAAGACTCATCAAATTTCACACTTCTCTCAATATAAATCTCATGAGTAGTAGGGTTCAACAATCGATATCCCTTCACACCATCAGGATACCTAACAAATATACAGGTTTGGATTTTGGTTTCAAAGCCTTGTGTATCTTCTTAGGAATCCGAGCCATAGCCTTGGATCCAAAGACTTGAAAGTGCTCAACATCAGGCTTGCATCCAAACCAAGCTTCAAAGGGTATCATCCCTCTTACTTGCCTTGTGTGGAACACGATTATGAATGTAACAAGCATAATTCACTACTTTAGCCCAATAGTGTGGAGGAAGAGACTTCAAGTGAACTGCAGGACAAGTGGCCATCTCCTTAAGTGTTCGGTTCTTTCTTTCTGCAACTCCATTTTGTGAAGGGTTGTAAGAAATTGTATGCTACAAAGCAATCCCTTTAGAAGTATAGAAATCCTTGAACCTATTGCTCACATACTCACCTCCATTGTCACGTTTGAAGAAGTTTGATAGAATGTTATGCATGTTTCTCAAGCAAGATCCTTAAAGTCCTAAAATGTATGAAGAATCCAGGACTTAAGCTTAAGAAAATATACCCAATTATATCGTGAATAATCATCAATGAAGGTAAGTATATAAATATCTCTAGTAAATGAAGGAGACGGAAACGAGTTAGAGATGTCACTATGAACAAGATCTAAAAGACGAGTAGCTCTAAGGGATTTTCCTTTGTCAAAACTCTTTTCAAGGTGCTTCCCAAGGGCACAACCCTCATAAATACCCTTAGAAAATCTAACGCGGGGTAACTCATTACCATTTCATTTTGGATCAATTGTTCAAGGTAACAAAAATTTAAATGCCCAAAACGCTCATGTCATAGCTTACTAACCTCATCTACATGGTTGAGAAAGGCAATGAGCTTCAAATAACTAGAAAAAGGCATACAACCATGAACGGTGATTCACCTTTCCTCACCTATTGTAGTGTCATTGTGAAGCTCACAAATAATCACTGAGTTAGGACCAAATTCCACTCACATTCCTTCACCAAGGTGAGTGATTTGGTAAAATGATAGGATATTGGTAGAGAGATTAGGAACACTCAACACTTGGTTAAATGTTCCCCCATCCATCTCTATCGATCCACTATCGGAAACCGACATTGTCGTGTCATCACCCAACATGATTTGGGACATACCATAAGGTTCAATGTTGAATAACTCAACATGCGAAGAATTCATGTGGTGTGAGACACCATAATCTATGATCCATGTCAATGAAAGATCAACTCAAGCTACAAGGGCATTTCCTTTCTTCTTATCAAATTTAGAATCTCTTGCAGTGGAAGACTTGGCTTTCGAGATCATTTTGTTTGATAGACTCAGAACACCTATATGATTTTTCTCAAGTAAATGAGTAAGGTGATCAATTTGTTTTCTCATACATTGATGTTCTTTATGACTAGTCTTCTTGTAATAGGAACACTTACACTTTTCTTTCTTCACTTTGGGCTCAAAATTTGAAGCATTTGTGTTAGATTATGGTTTGGCTTGATTTTCCTTGGTTTCCGTCTTAGGTTGATCTTTTCTCTTCTTCTTCTCGGTCTTATTTTCCTTACCATTAATTGTTACAAGGGCATGTGACTTGGACTTGAGAGACCCCATTTGAATGAGTTTTTCTTGTTCTCAAATGAGTTGGGATGAAAAACTATCAAATGAGGGCATATTCCAAGCACTCGCCCAAAGCATCTTTTTGTAGTGTGAAAGTTTGACACGAAAAATGGATTATTCAGACCTAACTTAAAGAGAATCGATAAGATCAACTAGGAATCTTTCTTCTCCACTTTACATTATCGAATTTTCTCGTGAGGATTAATGCTAGAACCTCGTGCACATCAAAGATAGGTCATGGCTTCAATGGAGATGAGAATGCTACGTAATTAGCAAGAGCATGAATCACAAGGAAAATCAAGTACAAAAAGATAACAGAGTGTCTAGCATGCTCATAAATCAGAATGAAGGGGTACATATAGGAGTGTTGTGTAACTCTTGTGCATGACATGTGTACACAACCCTATGACCTATTCAACTATGACCTATTCTCACTAAGTGAGATGACTAACCAACTAGGTGGATAAGACGTCGAATGACAACAAGTCTAGTCATACACCAACAGCTTTCTAACCATGCATCATACTCTCGAAAATTTCATATGGTCCTTGTTTAATATCCTTGAGTGTGCTAATACCCATACGCTTGAACTCGGAATGTGAAACTCGACCAAGAAGGTGGCTATAAAACAGGGACAAAATCTTGTAGGATTTTATTAATAATCAATCAATCAATTACACAGTGCAGGTTGTAATATATATATATATATATATATATATATATATATATGTATGTATGTATGTATGTATGTATGTATGTATGTATGTATGTATGTATGTATGTATGTATGTATGTATGTATGTATGTATGTATGTATGTATGTATGTATGTATGTATGTATGTATGTATGTATGTATGTATGTATGTATGTATGTATGTATGTATGTATGTATGTATGTATTGCACAACCAGATACAAACAATAAAGGATGTTGCATAGGTACACCCGTGAACTAATACAAACAATAATATTGTTAAAACAATATAACAACTCCCGTAGTGTTTGAATAAAAATAATAAGATGGTTATGATTAAATATAACCATATAACATTTAATAAATAAACTAATTAATATGCAATGCATAATTAATTAAGGTAATAATATATTTACCCTAACATTCCCCCCTTAATTTTGCATTGCCTCAAGGGATGAGGAGAGGAACTCTCTGAACATCTCAAACTTGTCACATGCAAGTGACTTTGTGAAGATATATGCTCATTGTTCAAATTGTTGGAAAAATTGAAGTTGTATATTGTGCTTCAAGACATGCTCACATATGAAATGTACATGTACCTCAATGTGTTTTGTTCTTTCATGAAAAACTGGATTGTGAACAAGTTTGAGAACACCTTCATTGTCAACATACATGGTGGTCGGTTTGTCCTGATGGTATTCCAAGTCCTTTGAGTATGCAACATAGCCAAATCGCTTCACATACAACTTCTCCTACATAACGATATACTCAGACATGTGGAATGAGCGAGAAACAAAGTGTTGTTTCTTGCTTCCCCATGATATTGGTCCAGATCCCATAAATAACACAAACCCTAAAGTGGATTTTCTATCATCAATATTGCTTGCATGATCTGAATCTGAATATCCTAACAAGAAGAAGTTGTCGTTCTTCTTGTATTCTAGACCAAGATCCACTAATCCTTTGAGATATCTCAAAATACACCTTGCTACCTTCCAATAACAAAATTTGGGTTCTGCATGAACTCCGGATAGATATCTCACTTTGCAAAGTTGATATATGGTCTAGTGTAGGTCAGGTAAATGAGACTCCCAATCAACTACCGATAGAGAGTGGAATTTACCTCAGGAGATGGATCTGAACGAGATAACTGCAATCTATTCTCCATAGGTGTAGCAATCGAGTGTGCAATCCATCATCCTAAATTTCTCGAGCATTATCTTGGTATATTTCATCTAAGAAACAAATATGTGATTCTCTTTCTACCATACTTCCAATCCAAGACAATAGTGCATTGTACGAGATTTTTCATGTCAAACGATTGATTAAGATCTTTCTTCGTTGCATCAATCATCCTCATTGAACTTCCAGTGATGACTAGATCATCGACATAGACAATGACAATCACAATCTCCCCCTTGATTTTTGAGGTAAAGATTGGGATCGTATGGATTTATAAAAAATCCATGTTATATGATATGTTCATCAATTTTGATGTACCATGTCTGGGGTGCCTGTTTGAGGCCATACAAAGATTTCTGAGTCTGTATACCTTTGCTTCTTGACCAGGTACAACATATCCCTTAGGTTGATTCATATAGAATTCTTCTTGTAAATATCCATTCAAGAAGGTAATTTTATGTCCATCTGATGGAATTTCCAACCAAAATGTGCAGCTAGAACAAATATCATCCTAATCATTTTGATCTTAGCTATGGGAGAAAATGTCTCCTCGTAGTCAATGCCTTCTTTTTGTGCATACCCCTTTGCTACTAGTCTCACTTTATACTTGTCTATTATCCCATCTAATTTGTACTTTGTTTTGAATATCCATCTGCATCCAATGGGTTTCTTCCCTGGTGGAAGATCAATAAGATGTCAAGTGTTATTTTTCATTACTTGATGATATGCAGAGTCCATGACATCTTTCCAATATTTCGATTGTATGGCTTCCCTGGACTATAGAGGGATCATCGACACAATAACTCTACTCATCAAAGCAAAGCTCACTTCTTCTCTTGCTTTATCATGAGTCATGGTCCAGGGTGGATGTATTCGGTGGAGCATCCATTCTTGCATCTCATAACATGCTAGTATACCACTTAGGCATATGTTGAACTATTCCCATGGGTCATGGTTCTATCATGATCATCACCATCATCCCCATCATCACTTTCATCATCTGTGGGAACATCAGCTTCAGTTTTTACAACTGGTGAAGAATCTACATTAGGTGAGTTTGGAGGAGGAGACTCTGCTTCCTTATTCTCAAAGAAATCAACATCTTTGCTGGTGTAGACTCTCCTGGTCTTCGGATCCATCAATCTGTACCCAAGAGTCTCTTCACTATACCCAATGAAAATGAGTTTTTATGATTTCATATCCAATTTATTTCTATTTTTCTTGGGTATGTGCATACTTGCTTTGCACCTAAATACTTTGAGGTGTGCAATAGATGGTTTCCTCTTTGACCATGCTTCATGTGGTGTTACTCCATCAAGAGAAAATGTGGGCACTCTATTCAACAAATACACAATGTTGTATTTACTACTTCTACCTAGAATGTATTTGATAGTCTAGAGTCGGTGATCATGCATCACACCATTTCCATTATAATAGGATTTCTTCTCTCAACAACACCATTCTACTACAGGTGTGTGTGAGAAGGCATTTGTCGACGAATCATGTGAGCTTATAGGTAGTATTTGAACTCATCAATGGTGAATTCCCCCTTGATCCGTGGGAGATTTTTGATGTGATGACCAGCTTTCGTTCTCAATAGCTACTTTGAAATTTTTGAAGGTTTCAAAAGATTCACTTTTCTTACAAAGATATTATATCCACATTTTCTCAAATAATCAACACAAAACATAAAATACTGAAATTTAGAATGACTCATTGCATTGGACTCAAAAGATTGGTATAACCTTGGTCAAGCATGCCATGAGCTCGAAAATTACTCTTCTAAAATGAATCTCTATGTTGTTTTCCAGCTTTAGGTAGTGAGGAAACTTGTATGTATCCTTCAAAGATATGGTAAACCACGTACCATATTGCATCGTTGAAGTGTCTCAAGATACTTGAAACTAACATGACCAAGTATCTGATGCCACAACTATGCAGAGGTAGATTTCTTAGCCACAAGTTCTTGATCATATTTGTGGACAAAATCAAGCTGGAACATGCGTCCCACATTGGAGGATTTTGCAACTATTTTTGAGCCTCGTGATTTGTCTCAAATTAAACATGTTTTCTTGTTGGAATGAATATCAAAGTCAATTTTTAAGTTGTGATCTAGGAGTTGACTGAATGACAACAAATTTTTAGTCAACCCAGGGACATATAAGACATCTGATAGTCTACAATTGCATGAACCAAGGGGTAGAGAAATGTTCCCAATCCCCTTGAATTGTATATGAAGAATCATCACCCAACGAAACATGGTTTTTCAAAGTTATTCCCCTAATTAAAGTAACCTACTATGTGGCCGTCATGTGTCGAGTGGCTCTCGAATCAACATACCAGACATCACTAGATGATGTGGAAGGTTCACTTGATTGAGCAGTGTACAAGTAGTCTTCATTATCTGAATGTTCTTCTTGCTCAACAATATTTCCTTGCTAATGGGGTCTTCTTTTCCAGTTCCCCTTTTCTTCCCTTGATTGTAGTTCGTATGTCCCTTGTGAGATTGTTGGTGTTGAGGTCTAGAATTACTTGATGAACCTTTCTTGTATGTATTATACCAACAATCTTTCAACTCATGTCCTCTTTTACAGATTGGACATTTCTTCTTTTGTTGTTTGTCCCCTTGATGTTGATACTAATTCTGATGTTGGGACTTTTGATAGGAATTAGGTTTTCCTTTTCCTTTTCCTTTCCATTTTTGATGAGAAGAAAGTGCATGCTCCTCTTCATCATCCTTATTATGCATGGCTTCCTCTTGTTGTAGTAGGTTTACCAGCTTTTCAAAACTAACTATCGTATCTGACAAGTTTAGTGTTGTTACAAAAATGTGGTAAGAAGAAGGGAGAGCTCTCAGAATAATGGGAATGAGAGCTTCATCTGTGACCGCTTCTCCCAGGGCTAGAAGTGAAGCCCTCAACTCTACAAATCTTCTCAAGAAAGCTTCGATTTTCTCATTTTTCTTGAACTTCAGTGTGTGTAACTGACTCTACAAATTCAGAATGACATTCTTATTTTTGGCCTCATATATTATGCTCAACTTATCCCATGCTTCTTTGGTTGTTTTGGCATCTCGAATGTGGGGTTACACATCGTCGGACACTCCAAACAAGATGATGAGTTTGGCCTTCTGATATGATCTATAAAACTATCATTGTTGTGTCGTATCGTTAGTTGATCTAGTCGAGTACTATTAGTGCAAATCAAGAAGACTCCCTAAATGACCTTCAGATCTGTAAGTGAGAATTGGGTCATTTAGTGTGATTGCACAACATGGAATCTTTTCCCCAAGTGTGGGACTTGCAAAAATGGGAAAAAAATCTCCAGATTAAAGGTTGGTTCCTCTACTCCTTTGATCATATATGTGCGAGAGATTTAACTCAAAATTCTACTCTAATTCTACCAAGGAGACAAGGATAGAAAGAAAAGAAGATAAAACTAAACTGACAAGGTGATACACCAAAGGAGTGGTGAACATCTATTTTTGTAGATTGACACAGATTATAAAAATGCAACACAAATCATGCACAAATTTCTAAAATTGTAATGAAGGATCAGGATAGAGCAAACAACACAAGAAAGGATTGAAAATTCATTCACAGAACTTGCATTGTCATTTCCATTTTTAAATACGAGTTGCATTACAAACAAAAGGTGTAGACACCAAAATCATGTCATAATCACCTTGGTCCCCTACCGTAGCCCTATAATCACTTCCTCATCCTCAACACCTTAACACCTATCTCCTGCACCCCACACATTTTAATTTAATTACTTTAATTAAATTAATGCCATTTATCTCCATATATATTAATTTAATTATTTTAATTAAGTTAATGACCTTTTACCCACACACACATTAATTTAATTATTCACATTAAATTAATTCACTACCCTCACACATCTATTTAATATAATTGCCTTTATTAAATGCACCTCACCTAACCACCCCCATCATTTGACCCATTAACCTAAACCCTAAACCAATGCCCAAAACAAACCTAACATTACACCCATCCCCTCACCTCTCATTAAAATCCTCCTAAGGTCAGTTTTCATCCCGAGAAAAGAAGAGACCCTTATCAAATGACAAAAAACTTCCTAGGAAACTTTTGAACAACCCACAGGTATCTCGCCCAAACCGACGCTCGGTTCACCTAAACCGATGTCGCCTCCCTAAAACCAACGCCGGTTATGCCGAGAATTAACCAAACAACCTATATAGACCCATCTAAACCTTTGTAATCGAGGTTGAACCTTCGGCATTGGATTTCCTTATCATGAATTCGATCTTTTCAGATGCAAGCAACAAAGCAAGGATTAATTTGTGATCAGCCAAGACAACCAGGTTCACTTGGGACAACAATGAAGCCTCTTCCCAACACCTTCCAACACAGCCACTCTTCCACTGGGTTTCGATCAGTAGCTCACCAAAAAGTAAGTGTTTCCCTCTCATCTATTTCAGTTTTTTATTAACATCGGTATTACTCCTGACAAAGGATCTTATCCCTTTTACCGTTTCTTCATTCCTCCTATCCAGTTTCAGCCACCCTCCTTACCCAACCATTGTAATACCTTGCCCAACCACCCACTTGACTTCCTCACCAACCCCAGACCTTCGCAACATACCTATACCTCCTCTATGATCACCCAACACCTTCTACTAACCCCATTCTTGCCTAAAACCTTTAAATCCCGGGACTGTGTAACTTTACCTTTCTCTCGACCTAACCACCGCTAGTTCTCTATAACCATCGCGATTATTTAAAATTGTGGTCGATCTCTATTTTCCTTACCTTTACTGAATTACAACTTGTTTCGACATATACCTACCTGAACACCTATTTGACCTTCAAATATGTATCTAACCTAGCCTATTAGCTCAGATTCACCTATAACCAACCTACTTGACCTTTGGATCTCCTTCTAGCCTAGCTTGTTAGATTAGATCTAGCCTATTGCATTTGTATGAGATGCCTAAATCATATTAAACTATAGTAGGACAATATTTACTTTATTTTCAGCATTGAATTGTTTTAAACAGTGGACTGATAGCCATCTAGGAAGTATCACACTTCTAGGATCTAGCACATGCTAGGCAATCCACTGCATATATCGTTTAACTCTCTTTGGTGGTCTTGCTTTGATTCTTACACAGTAGTTCCTCCTAGCCAAAAGGAAGGTCTCACAATCACTTCAATTCAGGATTCAGATACGTGTGCATACAACCTACAACCATCCCAAATTAGGTATTCCTCTTACCACCTTTACCTTATCTATTTCATCAAGTACTTCTCAGAAAAACTAAGAAATCAGGTGAAACATTTTGGCATGCCCGGTGGGACCCATTCGGGTTCCTTGCATCTTTCTTCATTCCTAGGTGAAAAATTGTGTGTGTTTGTTTCCCTTCTAGTAGCATTCACATTAAAACTTTCTCCTTGGTAACATTCTCTTCTTTCTACTTGCTCCGAAAGACACATTTCTTTTGGTGTATTTAAAAAGAACCTTCTTATTCTTGTTTTCGCATTTTAGTGAAAGAGCATCCTCTTTATGTTCATCTATTGCTTTGTCATTGAATATCATACTTTCAATTTGGGTTTAAAACAAGTGCACTTTTGCATTCTAATTTAACTCATTAGCTCACATTAATTGAGGGCAACCTATACGTTGGAAGTCATGACGGTGATGGTTGAAAAAGAATCATAGAAAAGAACTTCTATCTTTTTCTCTTTCTCTGAATCTTACCAAACCGCACAAAAATTCAAAATACATACATTCTTAAACAACATCCTACCCGGAAGAAGCAAAGAGGTGATCACACGACGTCCGGTTTAACCCAACCGACGTCGGTCTAAAGTCTTCTTAGATACCTATCCAAAAGACACCTATTTCACTTTCTGAGTGTAAAAGGCTCCTATCACCTTTCATATTGTTGTTACTTCAATCACAGTTACCTTACGTCTCATCCTATGTGAAAATTGTCACTCTGGGACTATCATTTAATAGGTGTTGGGTTTTCACGAGAATGCACCGGTTAAGCCTAGCCGCATAGGTTTTCCCAAACCGGCATCGGTCACCCTATGCTATTCTACTGTTCATTTCATAGCCAACCTAATTCACTTACAATTGATTTTTTTCCTATTTTTGTTAGGTTATGTTTCGTTGAGACATAGTAAAGTCTTGCCAAATCAGTTCTTACCCACATGGTGCTAACCTAGAGTCGCAAGTGCCCTCGTATTTCACACTAGTCAACTACCGCTCCCACCTAGCCCTTCACCACCTAGCTCTTCACCACCTAGCCCTTCATCACCTAGCCCTTCACCACCTTCCATCTCATCATCCATGGATCCCAATCAACCTATCACCATTCCTACAAGTGACACGGAGTTTGCATGACTCCTAGATCAGAATCCCATTGCTTTGAACCACTACCTCACCCATACCTCCACTCGAGATGCCTCGGTCAATTGATTTATGGCATGCCTGTATCCTTACCTCCATCCCTAATGATGGCTTCCACCTCAGCTCCACCTCCTACCATGGTGACCTCACCCATTTTATCGCCGGGCCAGGTTGTGTCAAGCTAGGTCCCACGCCAAACTTTGACCGCCATATCCAGCTACCTTTATAAAGACTCAAGTCTCCACCATACCTTCATCCACCACCCAAAACATAGCATCATCCACACCTGTTGTCTCATATATACCAGTCGACAATGCTACCACCCTTTGTGTCGGTAACCTCTACCCCATTTCAAAATGTTTTCCTTTCTATTCCCAGTCTTTTACCTCCCATCTCTATCGGGTCACTACGAGTGTCCCACCCTCACATACCTACTACCAGCCGCCACCTATTTCATCGGTCATTCAGTCTGGATATATACCCTCTATGTCTGTCTCTCAATTCCTGCCTCCTTATTCAACACCACCATATTCGGCATGTCCTATTCTTCATATGCCCCACAAAACCTTCTTCTCTGCTCCGGGGTACCCATCTTCACAACCTAACAATGATTTTATCAAGTTAATGATGGAAAAGATGCAGGACATTAAAAACATCTATTTCTAGCTCCCGAATTCTCTCACCTATGACAAGATTTGTAATGAGCCTATTCACCCATCCATTTGTATTCACCCATATCTTGTACACTAGGAGATTCCTAAGTTTAACCACCTACATAGTAAGGAAGACCCACAACAAGATTTGCAATCTTTCAAACATGGGTGTTACTTAATTGCCCATGATGATGCTCTACCTTTGTGAACCTTTCCCATGTCCCTAACTAGTCCAAAGATTGGACTGGTATAGTGGATTACCTAGACATTCCATCTTCTCATTCAACCAAATAGCCCAAGCCTTCTTGGATCACTTTTCGATTAACGTCGTCAAGAAGGTTACCATGACCGATCTCTATTCCACGCGTCAATATGACGATGAATCTATCGCAGATTTTGTCACTCGATGGCGTATCCTAATCAACTAAACTCATAGAGCTCTTCACATGAGCACATGTTAGACATATTTCACCTACCTTACAAGTGCAAACCTTTCAAACATTCAATGAGGCTTTCACCATGGCACGTAAGCTTGAAATTTGTGCCATCAAAGAGAAGAAGATACAATTATGAAACAAGAACTCCTTGTTTAAACACACAATACTTACTCTTCCTCGAAACCTTAGATGAGTTATTCCAAAGCCAAGGAATGCCAATGCGGTGGTATGGCCTTGCCCATCCATCCAATCATGTTAAACCTTCATCCAATCTGTCACCAGTTCAAGCCTTCCAATTCAAACGTGAACAAAATAAATACACCTCAATTGGGAACCATATTCATCTATTTTAGAAAATATTATTAAATCTAATGTCATTGCCCTTAAGCCTATCAAACCACATCTTTTGGTTTTGACCCCTCTCGCCCCATACTAGGTTGGTACAAGGAAAATGACTACTGTAACTATCACTAGTGTAAATGGTCATAGTGATAGCAATTGTATCACCTTTAAAAACATTGTTCAGGGAATGCTTGAGAGCGGTGAGTTAGTCCTGGATAACCCTAATGCACCCGCCAATCAAGACCTTCATATATTCAAGAAACCATTCCCAACCATTCCCGTCTAATGATCAAACTGGTAATGCCTCACACAATGAAAGTAATACACGTGAGGTACATGTTATCTTTACCGACTTATCACTTGATTCCCAAATATCTCCTATCCCCTCCATCAAAGAAATCCTAGCCCGAAATCCTCTACCCGCACAGGAACCTACTTTACTGTTCCTCTACCCATAGAGGAAAGCCCTTCACCTCCCCATACACCTCAGAGCAGTCTCTCGTTATCACCAATATCATTTCCCCTTCCCTACCTAGTAAGCCGCTACCAATTGTACCTCCCCACCCATTGAGGAGTACCCATCGCCTTCTCCACCTATTTAGGATCCAATATATTTTCCGTTACCACTCGGTGACCATTCTCCAACAAGCTACCCAAGATCATACGGACTCTACTTTCGCTCTCTTACCTACAGGCTGAAGCCATTGAATTCCTTGTTTCTCGGACACATTTTACGGGCATCCCCACACGTTCCACATCTACCTAATCTACCATAGTGTCGTTCTCACATTTGGTGACCACTGGATTATGTTGATAGGTCTTTACTTTGGGGGCATCTCTTACTCCCGGTCTTGACCCAAATGCAATCATCTTCCACTGACACCTCTACCATTTATCCGAAGAAGTTTCAACAACCCAAACCACACATGAACATAACTCTTGATACATCTTCTATTGCATCATCCTCATCTATACCCGCCTCTCTACCTACTAGCCAACGTATTCCAACACCATCTCTTGTATCTAAACCCACTAGTGTCCTAGGGGTCACACCCACATCAAACCTTGCACATCCTCCTGTCAGGATACACTTGACCACATCTTCCCATATACCTATTGAACCAATCCCTCAACCTAAACAAAAAACCCAACCTTCTAATCTGCACACACCGACCTCACCAACTACACCTTTATCACCTTCACCCCTACCATCTATCTTGGGACCTCACCCCTCTACCTTAACAAAATCTACTCTCTCCAGGGGTAAACCTAAAAATCCCTTGACCCCTTTACCACAGCCTGTAGCTCTACGCTAGGTGAACCTTGCGTCCTTCATCACCATCTACAACTTATTTCCTTCCTATACCACCATTACCTTCTATACCTCCTTCACTACCTATGACATTTTCTTCCACCTCACTGTACCTCCCTCTCGACTTCGACCAACACCTACCGCTACACCTCGCTTTTTCCCCTTGGGTCACTCGTCCTCTCCCACCATTAACCCTACCATCTACATCACATGCTCCCCTACACTTCTACCTCGGAAAAAGCACCAAAACCAAAAAAAAACCATCAATTTCCAAAGAGATGGTTAAATTAACCCTCTTTCGTTGTTGTACCTACACCAAATAAAGTACAACCCAAATCCAAGACTACATTACCTCAACTACCACCATAACTACCCAATCTTCCAACCAAACCTACTTTCACTTCACATTGTGATCCACTGGTGGGATCATATGCCACCATCTTGGCTAACCTCCTGAAAGCTCTACTATCACTCTCCCTCCTCTTAGACCTTATGACCCTCTTAAACCTAAACCGGAAGGGTTTGATGATACTAAAATTTTCACTTACCATCGTGTGCCAAGACATGATGTTGAGAACTGTAAGGGTCTAAAGGCTTCCCTCATTCAATTATGTCCTTCTGACCCCAATTTTGATGACGATGACCTCCTGGATGATGAACCTATTTCACCCTCACCACCTTCTTTCATCCTCCTCCTACACCTATACCACAACCTCCACCCTCACACCATGACTCATAGAGTCGCCTCCGAAATTTGAAATTAACATGGTTTGCATTAGAGAACTTGCCACACCTCCACCTAAATGTCGTTGCGCCCAACTAACCTCATAAGGCTTTTCTCCTCCAATAGGTTTTTTCCCTTCATGTCATTATACCACTTACCCTACACCTTCTCCATTTGCCAACTTCCCTCAAATCAACATGGTACACGTCACTACACGTGCACAAAAGGCAAAGAAAAGGTAACTGACCCACCAACCAATCCTATACCTAACATACCATCTGCACCCATACCTAAAATAACTATCCATGTCCCCACATACCCCATTTCTAACGATGTCACACATCACACCATGCTCAAACAATTACATCAATCTCCCCTCAAAATGTCCTTATACGACCTCATCCAAACCTTAGAGTCACATCGTCAAGTCCTCATCGAGGTCCTTCATTCTATTAAGGTTTTACCTAATGACCCCACATTATGTTATAGCATCTATTATCACACCTCATTATGTCACCTCACTCACAAAATTGCCATCTACCTCATCACCTCCACCTCGTGCACCAAGTTGCTCTCCTTAGTTTCTCGAGAGGAAGAAATTGTCCCCACCAAACCGATGACCCGGATCTCGCACTTTTCATCTCCATCCATATCGATAATATATATGTTTGACGCATTATGATCGATGGGGGAACTAACGATAATCGTATCTCCTCTCACGCATTCAAACAAATGTGCCTACCCAACAACCGCATGCATAAACATCTAGTCATGTTGCGTTCATTCAATGATGTTATCACCTCTACACTTGGTACTATCATTCTCCACATTCGTGTGGGTCCCCTTCGTTCTCGAGTTTTTATACATGTTGGAAGGGGTTTCAATACAATTTGTTGCTTGGTAGACCTTGTATTTGTGTCATGGGTTTGTGTCCTTCTACTTTGCACCGATGTGTAAAGTTAAAACATGAAGGACGTTCTATACCATTCCAAAATGACCCATCACCTTTCAAAACCTCGCACATGCTTTATCGGCCCAATGATGTCCTTGTACCTATTAAGGTGTCTACCTCCATGCCTACATCTTCTTCACACATGACCCCATCCACCAGTTACCATTAGAACCTCACCTTCACCCAAATCTTCTATTCTCATAGTTGTTGTCACTTCTACCAATCACACATCATCTTCCCAACTAATCGACACCTCATCTCGATCTAACTTCTAATGTTTCAGACACCAAATTTGTGTCTTACGACCCCTTGTGACTCGTGCATCTCATCTCGCAATATAACCTCATCACCTAAACCTTACACAATTATTTATTAATTACCTTGTAATGGATAAATCCACATCACCTTACATGCACCTCATTTTGCCACTTCATCATGACCTAGCCCTAACCCTAAACTAACCTAATTAAGACCCATAACTTGGTCCACACCTACACCCATAACTAATGACCCCTTTGTCGCACCCAAAACCGACCTTCTAGTCACTTGACCAAGCCCGCAACTAATCTCTCGGGAGAAAGGGGGAAGGTGGGCGATTTTACTAAAAATAGCCTACTTTTTCCTTACCGATGTCGGTTCCTACTCGACCACCGTCGATTACATAGCATAACCGCCATCGGTTCCTGTAAATGGGCTCCCCAAACCAAAAACAAAGGATCGAATTTCATTTTTGGGTCAAAGAAAAGGATTCTTTGAATCAAGAAAGAGCATCGGGAGAGCGATCAAGAGACCCCGGATCTTTACTTGACCGAGCGAGACAAGTGAAGAGATAAGGAGAGTTAAGCGAGAAAGGAGAGCAAGCCAGGGACTCAATCTGAATCGAGCCTGTGATACTCGTGATTTGATCTGCTGTGTGCTGAGACTATCCTACCTCGAGTTCGCCTTTGCCATCAGAGCTCTTGGACCTGCATCTCCGCGAATAATCAGTAAGTTACTTCTTGCATGTCCTCTTTAATAACATTTCTTCGACTTTTTTGAATCATAAGTCCTCACAAATCCATTCTTGGATCCACTACCCAATGTGTCATTGCATCTAACTATCATTCATCTACCTCTCATCACCCTATTTCCTAATATTACCTATATACTGACCCTACAAATAACCAACTACCAAACAACACCACCACCTCACAAAACAACCAACCTTCGGATCTTAGACTCTCTGATATCGGTCGCCGATAACACGCCATCGGTTATCGATGCCGGCATCGGTTATCATGACTATAACCAATAACCACCTTTCCCTACCCGGTTCAACAAAGCAATTTAATTGATATCTTACGCTCTTTGTGTTAATTCATATTAGCGGGGAACCACCTTCGAAAGAAAGTTTTATATTTCACAGGCCCAGGCGCTTTCCTCATTTATTGTCTAATTAAAATCTTGTGGTCTTGTGTTCTTATTTGTAGGTAGTCCTTCCAAGACAAAAGGAGTTCTTCGCAGCTTTGATCTTTCTCTGATGAGTACGCGCACACCATCTCGACATTCTACAGGTGTATTCCTCCTAGCCCCACCCTTATTTGTCTAAAAGGAACGAAACATTAGAGTGAAACATTTTGCACGCATTAGGTGGGACCCATTTTGGGTTTCTTTCATTTTGCTTGCTTTCATATAGGAGTATACTTGCTGTTTTCTTCTTTTAAAAAGATATTCAAAAGGTTTTGTATTATTTTGATAAAAGAACTTGCTTTGCTTTTACATCTCGCATTAGTGAAAGTCATCTCTTTTGCTTCATCGAATATCATTTTCAATTTGGGTTTAAAACACGTGCATTGCATTCCCGCTTGTTGTTTTTCAATTCTAATAAACATAGATTAAATAATGAGTTCGTACACGTGGGGTGATATCACGGTATCGACGAAATTAATCTTACTTTCACCGCATAACACATACCAAATCACTTCACAATTAACACAACAGCTCAAACATCCCCCTTTTCCAGCGGTATTCCTCCGCCCGATTGAGGTAACCTTATAAGCCAAAACAACTTGACATTTCCCCTAAGTCTCTTGTTTAGGATTCTAACATCATTCTACGTCTAAAGGCATAAGCCCACGATAATTAAAATTAACCCTAGGGTTAATCTCTGGATTTGTGTGTGCATCTTGCTTGTTTTTAGTTCTGTTTTCTTTCTCATACTCTATCTTCTGTGATCAATAATTGGACAAGTATACTAAACGTTGTTAAAAATCAAATTAGCAGCCCTTTTATATCTTGTTAGCCTGAGATTCTTACACACGACATCGGTTATCTAACCGGCGTCGGCTATAGTATAACCGACATCGGTTCTTAGGCCGATATCGGTTCTTGTCTTTTCGATTCTGACAAACCAAGACAACTACCAATTTTACTAACGAGTTTGTTTCTATTCTGGCCCAGTTGAAACCCTCATGGACTCTTGTCCATGGTTGTTATCACTTGAAAGCAAGCCGCCGCCATGGTTTCACATGCTTGCTCTGTTTCTTTGCACCGAATCACCCCCTTCACATTCTCAGTGGGAATCCTACGGATACCGGTGAGGTTCCTAAAATTCTGTGGGAGATAAGGACTTTGCTAAGTTTACGGATGCTAATTCTAGCACTGCACAATACTACTTGTCTCATACCCCGACCGTACGCTGATGGTCAGCTCGCTTGTGGTATGCATATTAGTATAGCTGCTCATTTAGCTCCCACTCCGCGATAATACCGCCTTGCTTCCTGCATCTCTAGCCCCGTCTCTCAATCCGGCGGCCCCGAGAGGTTCATACGACCCCGATTAGCTTTCCTTTGGTTAATCTTGGACCCCACATATCACTACCACTGACTGCCCCTACCTCATCTCTCTTGCAGATGCTCAGTTCATGACTTGCTCTCTCGCCACCCATCCACAGTGAAGCTTTCCTTCTCAAGCTCCGCCTACCTTTTCATTCCCATACACGTATCCTCATAACCTCGACACCTTATATGGGACATCCCTGATTATTTCAGCCTCAACATATTCATCCTCCATACCTTATCAACACTTAACCCCACCATTGTCCAGGCGGAGGACCTTGGCCCATTTGCCTCCGTTTACCACAACCGCACCATCATCCCATCCAACCACGGATTTCATCAAACAAATGATGGACAAAATGCAAAACACGGAGGCTTGTTTCGGGAAGTCGTAGCGCCTTGAAATACGAGCAAGTTTGTCGGGATCCCATTCACCCTTCTCGTCCCCTTCACTCATATCCTCCTCAATGGGAATTGCCAAAATTTACCCGTTTTAACATAGTAAGAGGACCCTCAACAACACTTGCGATCATTTAGACATGCTTGTTATTTGATTGCTCATGATGATGCCTTGTTACTCCACACCTTTCCCATGTCCTTATCAGGACACTGCTTGGAGTGGTACATTGCTTTAACCCAGACACTCAATCTTCTCTTTTAACCAACTAGCCCAATCTTTCTTGGATCATTTCTCCATTAACATTGCTTGAAAGTATCTATCACCGACCTCTATGCCATCCGAAAATTTGAGGACGAATCTATCACGCATTTCATTGGACGATGGCGGGGCCTTATCAACCAACTTACATATGCCTTGCCTCGGGTTGAACTTATCGAAATTTTCACGTGGGCATGTGCTAAGCACATTTCTCCTACTCTTCAAATTCAAACTTTCCGCACATTTGATGAGGCCTTTACCATGGCTCGGAAACTAGAATTCGAGCCTTAGAAGAAGAAATTGCGGTTGTGGCAACAAAAACCCCAATTTCCGAACTCCCGATTCTACCAATAAACCAAATACCACCACTCCTCACGCGTCCACTTCTTCTAAATCAAAGGAGTTGTCCACGCGGTGATGGTCAAATCTCAACCACCGCCTAAATACTCACCAAAAACCACCTATAAGTACAAAGCCGAGCCCATCAATTACACTCCCTTAGGAGAAACCTATGGCGTCATCTTGGAAAAATTGCTTTCAAAGCCGGTGAGCTATCACTTTGCCTCTGTTAAACCTCACTCAGGGTTTGACTCCACTGCGCGATACCTTCTGGTACAAAAGAAAATGACTTCGTAACTTTCACCGCGTAAAGGACATAGTCATGAAAACTGCAAGATGTTGAAAAACATAGTGCAGGAAATGGTTGACGCAGGGGATATAACCCTCGATAATCCTAATGCCCCTGCCAACCGAAATTTGAAAATCTTCAACAAACCATTCCCGAATCACTCTTCCAACAGCAACGTAAACTAGGATATCTTAGCCGAGGAGAGTGTTCATGAGATCCATGCAGTCTTTGATACCCAGCCCAAAGCCTCTATCGACAAAATTTTGAATCAAGCCTCTTCACTAACACAGGAGCCCGAACCTCCTTTACCACCATCGAACCAAAGCGAAATCATTCCTTTACCCATAAAGGAGTTAACTGCCTAGACTTCTCTTCCCATCGATGAGTCTTCTTATACCACATCCCTACAAGATTGCGAACGGATGTTATCTAACCTATCTATTTCCCAGATTTCCCCTTCTACCCCTCTTGCTGCACAAGAGGAAGGTACGCCACTCCTTTTGACATCCTTAGACGAGGAATCTCTTGCACCGACATCACCAAATTCTTTAACCATGTACGGATCCTCTCGAACATGCCCTCTTACCTATTAGTTCTTCATCGCCTAAATCTTTTCAACGACCGGTTGACCTCTTGACATCTATTGATACGATGCCTCATTTACCCCCTGTATCACACCCACAAAGTGGACCGGAATCACAACCCACCTTTCTTCCGTACAAAATTTACAATTCAAACTCAAGACTGCCGTTCTCCGGAAGATAGACGAATCCTATGGGAACGTTTGAGTACTCCTATTCTACTCAAATGCAAATGACCGATCCTCGATGTCTCCACCATATACCGAAGTGTTTACTGAAGCTTAAAATGCCCATGTTCTCACCTTCACCCCCTCACCTCTACCAAATGCCCCGTCCACTTCTATTAACTTAGCCAAATCTTCCCCTACGCTTGGGACCTTACCCATACCAAGTCTAACACACCCACCTAAGCGGCAGATTTATCTAAAAATAAAGTCGTCCACCCCATTAGAGACGAGACTCAATCTCCTAAACCTATACCTCTATCACAACTAAAACCATCATCGTCACACCTACCTTCCATATTGGGACCCCATCCCTCTACCTTACATCATATATCATACCTCCTGCGCTTTTCTTTAAAGCGACCTACGCCTTCCACACCCATACAGTAAAGCCGGGGTATAACAACACCGTCACCAGCGTATCCGGTCCACCTATCAACCCTAAACAAATTCCATCATCAAAGATTTGTTTTCGGTCACTCTATTTCCCAGTGGTTGTTTTACGATACCACATCATCTCCCAGTGGCCTCATCATCCAACATAATGTAGCGCGAAAGAAACCACGTTTAGTGAAAACCACGTGTCAACACCCCCTCGGCTAAACCACCACCCGTACGAACCAACCACGCCCAAACATTACCAAAATCCAAACAATCAATACCCTCATCCTATTCTAATTTTGACCCACTCGAAGGATCTTACACCAAAATCCTTTCTATGTTAGTAGAGAATGTGACCATTTCCCTACCCCCACTTAGACCTTATGACCCGTCTAAACCTCGACCTATAGGTTATGATGAGTCTAAGATATGCGCTTATCACCGCACACCAGGACATGATGTGGAGGGATGCAAAGCTTTAAAAACCATCCTTCGTCATCACCTCTCCCCGGATAGAAAGGTTAAGAAGGATAACCTACGAAGAGAGAGACCTTTAGCTTGATTCCCTCTACTATATCATATGTCCCCGCCTCACCAAGATCTATCATTATTACAACCCCACCTCTTGAAGACCATGAGTTATCCCAACCATCTTCCTCATCTCGGTCTACGAGATTAATATGATTAGTGTTGCTACTCGAGGCGTAAAAAAACAATGGGAAAGCAAAAGAAAACACACTGCGGCATCTCTTTCTCCGTCACAACATCCGATTACCACCACCTAAAGTGGTTATTCGCGGACCCACCTATCCCGTCTCTAATGGCATTTCCCACCGAACTATGATCAAACACTTCATCAATCGCCTGTAAAATGACACTTGTGATGATCTCATTCGGACTTCTGAATCTCATCGACAAGCTCTCGTTGAGATCCTTGAGGATAGAGGTTTTACCTAACGAAACATTGCCTCGTTACCTCTATTCTAACACCCAATCACGTTGCCTCTCTCACCAAACAACAACCCACCCTAACCACTTCGTCTCGTACGTACCTGCCAGTGCTGCTGTCGGTTTCTCAAGATGAAATTGTCGATTTTGGTGCAGAAGATCCTGACCTGCCTGTTCATCTCGAACTTACGTCCGGGACATTCGTATGCGTCGTGTTATGATTGACACTGCCGAAAGTCTTTAGCCTAAATATCATCTCTTCAAAATCCTTCCAACAATTGAATATCCTTCGGTTGCTTTGCATGTGTGAACCCCATCATGTTGCGATCATTCAATGATACTATTACCTCTACCTTAGGCACCGTGATCCTCAACATTCGAGTAGGACCACGTACTTTACCCTAACTCTTCTATGTCCTTGAGGGAGAGTTCCAATATAATATATTGCTTGGTCGTCCTTGGATCCGGGCCATGGGATGCGTTCCCTCAACATTACATAGATGCATAAAATTTGAGTATGAGGGAAGTCCTATATCGTAAAAAGCTGATCCTCCCCCTTCAAAACTTGCAATATGTTGTACGCCTAATGATTTACTTGTACTGGTCAAGACACCCATTCATCGACCCGACCACCTCTTGCACTTTACTTCCGACCACACCCACACGCTACACCTTGACCAACGAAACCCATTACAAATATTACTTCCCGTATAACATCCCAACCTCCGGACCCTTAGTAGATGTTTTTTCAACGCCTTCTGTTTGCTGGGGAGTATCGCTATATAACGTTAGTTCTTTCCATACCCCACGGGAGTACGGACGAGTACATGCACATCCTACTTATGGCCGTCGTGTGGGAGAAGTAATCTCTACGGACCACCGCCTTGCCCGTACTAACCTAACATATGGGGGTGTCAACGCATCTTCCGTTGCCCTGAGCCTCCTCTTGGTGTGGTTCCTTTCAATCCGATTTTCAATACCCGACAAACCGTCACTTCGCCCTCACCTTCTTGACTCATTGTGCTTGGAAAGGCTTTGGTTTTGGCCTTTATGAACAAGGCCGACATACGCTCATCCCCATCACCACATGCAAACATAATGATCGTAGTGGTCTCGGTTTGAACACTTACATCGACGGAACCTCATGTCAGGTTGTCTTACTAGAAGACGATGAGCGTCACCCCTACCGAACCATCATCACCCATTTTGCCTTCGTCTCCCACCGAGTCGATAGATCCTGAATCTATCCCTCCTAACTTTTTTTTTTCATAAATGCTATCTTCCTAGGTCCTCTCACTTATCAACGCGATAATGAGGACCCCTCTTCTATTCCCCTTCTATATCCGGACATGATTGAAGAGGACTCCCTTGATTAATGTTATTGAGTGCCAGGATGATGACTTCATCCTCACTTACCTTGCGCGGATGATTCTTATATTCAACGAGCCTTACCATCGAAACCCAAACCATGCCGAACGAATCTACTATAGAAATCAACATCCACACGGAGGAGGATCCTCACATTGTGAAGATCGGACAATCCCTTTAACGCATTAGAACAAGTCGCCTTTACTACTTTCCTCCGTGCTTCGCATGACGAAGCTTTTCGCTTGGTCCTACTGTTGACATGCTAGGAATTGATCCCGACATTGCTGTCCATAACATTACACTGAAACTCGATTCCAAGCCAATTAAACAGAAATTGAGAAAAATGCATCCATGCATTGCCCTCTTGGTCAAAGAGGAGCTCCAATGACTCCTTTCTGTTTCCTTCATTCTGCTATTGACTATCCTCAATGGATTTCTAACATCGTACTGTCACTCTACAAGCGACGGAGGGGACTTTGGATATGCACGGTTTCCGGGATCTTAACCTCGCTTGCCACTAGGATGACTTCCCCTACCTATTATTGACCGACTTGTTGATCTCACTGCAGGCCATGAGATGCTCTCTCTCATGGATGGCTTTTCGAGGATACTGACCAAATTTTGGTTGCCCCCGCCGATCAACACAAAACTGCCTTCATAACTCCTTGGGAACCTTCCATTTACCGTGTAATGCCATTCAGCCTTAAGAATGCTTGGTGCCACCTATCGGGGCTATGACCTACATTTTCATGACATTATGCACACAATCCTTGAAGATTACGTCGACGATCTTCTTGGCAAGTCTAAACATCGCGAGTGAACATCTCGATGTTTTAACCATTATTTTTGATCGCTTTGTTACAATATTCTGTCCGTCTTCAACCAAAAAATGTGTCTTTGGTGTCCTTTCGGAAAACTTCTTGGCTTTATCGTCTCTTTGCGTGGCATTGAGGTCGAACCATCTAAAGTCAAAGCTATTCGAGAAATGCCCCCACCTACTAATCTCAAACAATTGCGTAGTTTACAAGGTAAGTTCTGATCTATCGACGTTTCATCTCCCAACTCTCGGATCGATGTCAACCTTTCCATCACCTCCTTAAAAGGACATTGAATTTCAATGGAGCGAAGAGTGCCACCAAGCCTTTGAAGCTCTCAAAACTTATCTCTTACACCACCGTGCTTATCCCACCTCAAGACGACCGCCCTTTTCTACCTTTACCTTTCCGCCACCGACTACCACGTAGGGGCCATTCTTGCACATCGTGACTCGAAAATCGAGAACAAGCCGTTTATTATATAAGTCGTACTTTGGTGGATTATGAGACTAGGTATACACATGTAGAAAATTGTGCCTAGCCACTATCATTCGTGGCTACCAAACTCGACACTACCTTCGAATCACAAAACTTTCGTCATCACCAACACGGACCCCATCCATTACATGTATGCCAAACCTCATCTAAACCAGCGCATCGCCCGATGGCTCATGCTCCTCGCCGACCTCGACCTTGAGTTCGTCCACCGAGAAATCAATCAAAGGACAAACCATCGCGAGACCAACTTACGCGGAAGCCCCTTTACAGGGAGCAATTTACCAATTTTACATTCCCACTTGAAACTCATCGCCACTCTTTCACTCGGGAGGAGTCGTATCAATGACTCTCTTCTTGATGGATCCAAATGCCAGCGCGGTGGAGGAGCCGGCGTTGTTCTTATTCCTCTCGACGCCGAGCCTATGCCTCTTTCATTCCGACTCGATTTCCCTGCACTAATAATAATCGGCGAATACGAGGCCCTTGTTCTGGTCTCAGGTTACGCTTTGCACTTAGGTATCAAATCTATCAATATTTTCGGCGACTCTCAATTGGTAGTCAATCGAGTTATGGGCATCTACCAATGCAAAATGAGGAACTTCAAAATACAAACACTACGTGGATTCACTTCTTGCCTTATTTACTCATTATTCTATCCAAACTATTCCCAGCTCCACTAACAAATTTGCGGATACTATGGCTTGCTTAGCCTCGCAAATTCGGCTTCATCAATGACTCTCGACATTTTCGTCTTGGTCCAACAACTCTTTGCCCCATCTTATTCAGCCCCGGTTGTTTGTATGATAAATAATGTGTCTGCTAATTCACAGGATACTTGGTATCACCAATTTCACGACTACCTTACAACCTCTGTTCTCCCATCTGACCTTACTAGTACTGGTAAACGCGCTTTTCTTAAACGTGTTTCTCGTTATGTAGTTATGGGGGACTCCTTTATAAACGTGGCTTTGATGGCATCCTCCTTCGATGTCTCACAGCGCGGAAGTCACCATACCATCCAACGGGTCCATGATGGTATTTGTGGCGGACATTTTAGCGGTCTTGCTTGTGGCTAAACGAATCCTTCGCCTAGGTTATTATTGTCCTACTCTCAATAATGACCGCCTCAAATATGTTAAGCGTTGTGTCATGTGTCAACAACATGCTGACCTCAACATACTCCTAGCCATCATTCTGGTCGCACGAGATCTTTGGCCTTTCTCACAATGGGGTTTAGACCTTATTGGTGAGATTCATCCATCCTCTTCACAACGTCACCGATGGATTATCACAGCAACCAAATATTACACAAAATGGGTGGAGGCTATTCCACTCATTTCAACTAAAAAAAAAAAAATTGTAGAGTTCATTAACCACCACATTATTTGTCGTTTTGGTGTTCCTCATCGCACGATAACAGATAATGGAAAATCTTTCAAAAACAAGTTGTTCACAAGACCTTTGTGACAACTTTGGCATCACACTTAGCTTCTCATCACCCTACTATCCACAAGCAAATGGACAAGCCGAATCCTCTAATAAAACACTAACCAAAATCCTCATGAAAGTTTTCAATGAATCGGGCGAAATTGGCATGATCACATCCCTTTGCCCTTTGGGCTTATCGTACTAGTATTCGTACCTCCACTAATGCCACACCTTTTTCTTTGGTATACGGTACATTTTGAGGCTGTTTTTCCTCTCGAAATACAAATACCCTCCCTTAGAATATCTCTTTAGGATATTCTCACCAACGATGATTTCCGCGGGCGGTTAGCCCAATTGGAGCTTCTTGACGAACGTCGTCTTACGACTCTTGATCACCTTCAAATCTATCAAAAGCGCATCAAACGTGCTTATGATAAGTGACTTCATGAGCGTACCTTTAAGGTTGGTGATCTTGTCCTCAAAGAGAATCAACATGTCACCAAACTAGAAAAGAGCAAACGTGGAAAATTTGCTCCCAATTGGATTGGGCCTTATATAATCACTCACACCTATGGATCGGAGCACTTATCGTTTAGCTTAACAATGGTAAACTGAGCACAGAACCCCTAATGCCTTGCATCTTCGACCATTCTCTTTGTTGAATTTAGTGTTATATCACTTTTATCTACTCGCCGCTCGTCCCTTGAGCTCATTTACGCTTCCACATGCACTTTGTTTCCTACACCTCATAATAAAAATCAAGCTCACATAGTTTGATTCTCACCTCACCTAAACGATGCCTTCCCCTTTTAGTCTAGTCCATGACTTCAAAGTATTAAAATAAGTTGTGTTCTTATGGGATTTTCTTGAGTCAAACTTCTACTAAACTAGATGCTTCATGCCAAAAGAACATCTAGTCATCTAAATTAAATATAGACTGCTCCTCGAAGGACAGCTATATACCGAACTATTCTTATTATATATAGATTTGCTCCCCAGAAGGACAGCTATGCACTAAAATCATATACTGCTACTATAAATGATCGCTCCCTCGAAGGACAGCTATACACGATCGACCTTTATCGAAACTTCTTGCATTGATCAACTTCGTGAGACCTCAAGAATAATACAATCAATATCCCTTGTAGACTTCCCACATCGATCGAGTCTACATTCATAAAATAAAAGCCTCATTCAAAAGAACTTTTGAGTCATGGACTTGTCTATTTAGGGTAGGTTCTCTTTCGTCAGAAAACTCACTTTGTAATGAGTTCTCCGTACCTCAACTATACCATTCACCTCACCTCACCATTTATTCAACTCAAGGGACGTGTCGTACACCATAGGTTGTGATCATACAACTCTTTTCACCTATTGACTTCTCATCTATGCACTGCAGGTACCTAGGGCTTCAAGCTCGTTCTACGTTGTGTGGTTTGTTTAGCTCTTTCCACTTACGGAGCACTCTTTCCACTTTGCCTCGCATCTAGGATTGTGTGTTGATCTTAATCGGGACATGGTTCCTTCTACTTGGGTAGGCTAACTTTCGCTTCCCTTATACCTTTTTCATTACCAACACCAACAACCTTACCTTACCAATATTAATATCAATATTCTTACCAACCAACCAATTGCCTAAATCAGACCAAATTGCACGAATTCGCCTCTCCACGATCCTAAGGGAGAACTACATCGATCTGAGGCCCTTCCTTGCTTTGTCTGATGGGCTATGTAGGCATCACTTGGGAGACATGGGGTCTCCCAAGGTTAGCTCGACCATCCCCTACCATAACCTATCATGTGTGGTAAATATAAATATTTTTATGTATTTCTATTTCATCACATTCCTCTTTATCCTTTTTTCAAACACACAAAATCAAAACACAAACATTCTTATTATTATCGTAACTCAAATCAACATACATATTCAGTTTATTTAGATGTTAAACAAATACATCTTCTCTATCATCGACACGTTGCAGTCGGCATCTTTATTTTTATACCTCTATAACATTTACTTAGACCCTCACGATTCATCCCAGGCCAGGATGATGATCGTGATCGTCGACGCCTTCTCCAGGCCTCTCTGTCCTCAAAGGTACCCACGGCTATTGGTACCAGCCCAACCGATCTACCAATCTCTCTGTAACATGTGAATACGCTCTCTCGCATGGAGGTATCTAGCCTCTAGTCCCTCCCTCGTGACTCCAAACATCGCAAATATCTACCTTTCTTTGAAAACCCCTTGTTAACCATTTGGCCCACCCAAGGCGCACTAACCACTTGGCCCGACCCAGGCGCGACCAACCTATTTGGTCGACCAAGTCCGCACCAACTTATTTGGCCCGACCAAAGGCCGCGCCACCATTTGGCCCGACCCAGGCCGGAACCAACCTATTTGGCCCGACCCAAGGCCTCACCCCAACCATTTGGCCCGACCCAAGGCCTCACACCACCCATTTGGCCCGACCCAAGGCCTCACCCCAACCATTTGGCCCAACCTAAGGCCGCAACCCAACAATTTGGCCCGACCCAAGGCCTCACCCCAACCATTTGGCCCGACCCAAGGCCGCAACCCAACAACTTGGCCCGACCCACGGCCCTCACTCATCAATCAGCCCTACCCAAGGCCGTACCACTTAACTACCTTGCCCAACATCAACAACATACACTTTTATCCACCCATCACGTAGATTTTTGTTCAATCGAGCTCACCTGTTCGTGTTTTAGCATGATTAGGGTCCTTGACTTGATCTGTCGACCAACTTTGCCTAGACCTAGACCGTGACGTTTATCTCAACCAAACCAACCATTTGGTACTGCCGAACATGCCTAAACGTTCCTGTACCTTACCCGTTATATACCACCGGAGCTACTTCCTATGCCTTGATACCAGATTATATCACCCTTGTTTGGATAAACTATCGACCTTTGCCTATGCACTGCTGGTTTGCTCGTCAAATCATGTACCCTAGTCGTACGATTGCATTTCAACATGCGTCTGCTTCCTTGGACCTACCCCACCACCTTACCATCCCCTCTACACCATTTACCCTTTATCAACCCTATCCCTGATTTCACATTCTCTCAATCTGTGATAGATTTGAGGGGGATTACCTATACCCTTAACAACGGAAACCACTTCATATTATTGTCCGTGCAGCTTTACAAAACAAGCTACACGACAATAAGGGGCTAATGTAGACACCAAATTTGTGTCTTACGACCCCTTGTGACCCGCGTCTCATCTCATGATATAACCTCATCACCTAAACCTTACACAATTATTTATTAATTACCTTGTAATGGATAAATCCACATCACCTTACACCTTACCTCATTTTGCCACTTCATCATGACTAGCCCTAACCTAAACTAACCTAATTAAGACCCATAACTTGGTCCACACCTACACCCATAACTAATGACCCCTTTCTCGCACTCCAAAATCGACCTTCTAGTCACTTGACCAAGCCAACTAATATCTCGGGAGAAAAGCGGGGAAGGTGGGCGATTTTACTAAAAATAGCCTACTTTTTCCTTACCGATGTCGGTTCTGCTCGACCAAGTGTCGGTTACGTAACCACCATCGGTTCCTCGTAAATGGGCTCCCAAACCAAAAACAAAGGATCGGAATTTCATTTTGGGTCGGAGAAAAGGATTCTTTGAATCAAGAAAGAGCATCGGGAGCGATCAAAGACCCCTGGATCTTTACTTGGTGAGCGAGACAAGTGAAGAGACAAGGAGAGTTAGCGGCGAAAGGAGAGCAAGCCAGATCGCTGTAATCCTTTGGATACGAGCCAGCCTGTGATACTCAGCTGATTTGATCTGCTGTGTGCCAGACCATCCTACCTCAGTTCTGCCTTTGCCATCAGAGCTCTTGGACCTGCATCTCCGCGAATAATCAGTAAGTTACTTCTTGCATGTCCTCTTTAATAACATTTCTTCGACTTTTTGAATCATAAGTCCTCACAAATCCATTCTTGGATCCACTACCCAACGTGTCATTGCATCTAACTGTCATTCATCTACCTCTCATCACCCTATTTCCTAATATTACCTATATACAGCCCTACAAATAACACAACTACCAAACAACACCACCACCCCACAAAACAACCAACCTTCAGATCTTAGACTCTACCGATATCGGTCATCAGTAACCGCCATCGGTTATCAGTAACCGGCATCGGTTATACTGACTATAACCAATAACCAGCCTTTCCCCTACCCAGTTCAACAAAGCAATTTAATTGATATCTTACAGTCTTTTGTGTTAATTCATATTAGTAGGGAACCCACCACCTTCAAAGGAAATTTTATATTTCCCTGGGCCCAAGGCGCTTCTCATTTATTATCTAATTAAAATTTTGTGGTCTTGTGTTCTTATTTACGGAGTAGTCCTTCCAAGACAAAAGGAGTTCTTCGCAGTCACCGATCTTTCTCTACGGTACGCGCACACCATCTCGACATTCTAATGGTATTCCTCCTAGCCCCAACCCTTATCTCTGCTTCTAAAAGGAATGAAACATTCCGAGTGAAACAGCTTTCCTCCATTCCAACCACCAATATATCAACCATTGATCCCATGGAAGGTGTATTTCAATGCCTCACTATGGGGAGTACCGTCAGATATCTTTATCAATACATTCCTTACTCCCAAGAGTATGGAAACCTTCACCAAAGATCCTCACTATGATCACCACATAGGCGAGCATCTCCTTTATGGTCCTCCCCCACCTCCATACCCATCTTACCTATGGCAGACTTGATATTTCCACTTACGCACACGAACCACCATCACAAACTCAACCTTTTTCAAGGTGACCTTCATTCACTTACTAATCACCGCTTTTCTCACACCTTCCTACACCGTTGTTCTGGTAGGTTTTTTTCCTTTATGAGCAAGGTCATCACACTATTATTTCATGTACCACGCGTAAACACAATGATCGTGAGTGAAATCATTTTTACCAAACTACCACCAAAAAGCCCCATATTGAACTCATTGAAGACATTGACCCCTCTCCACCTTCTTCACCTACCCCACCTTCACCAATGGAGTCGATGGATCCTAAATCTATCCCTTTTTTCCATAAATACCATTTCCTTGGGCCCTCGACCTATCACCACGATGGTGAGGCTCCTTCCTCTCTTCCTCTCTTATATACATGACATGATAGGGGATGATACTCCTATTAATGTCATTTAATGTTAGGATGATGAATCCATACTCACTTACCTTGGTGTTGAAGACTCTTAAATTCATCGGTCGTTAGGCATTGATCCCACTATCATGGTCCACAACATTATGACCATTCCCAATGCCAAACCCGTAAAACAAAAGTTGAGAAAAATGCACCCTCACATTGCTCTTCTTGTCAAAGAAGAACTTCAATGCCTTCTATCGGTTTCTTCATCTTACCCATTTATTACCCCCATGGATTTCTAACATCATCCATGTCACTAAGGTGACAGGGGGACTTCGCATTTGCATCGATTTTCATGATCTCAACCTTGCCTACCAAAAATATGATTTTCCTCTCTGCAGTATTGACCTGGTTGTTGACCTTACCACTTGGCCATGAGATGTTATCACTTATGGATGGTTTCTCGGGTTATAACCAAATCTTGCTTGCCCAGAGGATCAACACAAAACCACATTCATTACCCCTTGGGGGACCTTCTACTATCGAGTCATGCCTTTCGGCCTTAAAAATGTTGGTGCCACCTATCAGCGGGCTATGACTTACATCTTCCATGATATCATGCATCGCATATTGGAAGATTACGTGGATGATCTCTTGGCCAAATCTAAACGTCCACGTCCGAGTACCTCATCGTCCTCAAAACCATCTTTGACCGCCTCATTAAGTATTACATTCACCTTCAGCCTTAAAAGTGTGTCTTCGCGGTTCTCTCAAGGAAGCTCCCGGGATTTAGCATTTCCTTACGTGGTATAGAAGTTGACCCTACTAAATTCAAGGCCATTCGGAAATTCCTCCGCCCACTACCCTTAAACAACTCTGTAGCTTGCAAGGTAAATTGCAGTACATTCGTTGTTTCATTTCATAATTATCGATCGTTGTAAACCATTTCATCACCTTCTTAAAAAGGATGTCTTTTTCAAATGGGATGAAGACTACCTAAAGCTTTTGAGGCCTTAAAATAATACCTTCTCCAACCACATTGCATGCTCATTCCACCTAAATACGTTCAACCTTTTTCCCTATACATATCAGCTACCGATCACTCTCTTGGGGCCATGCTCGCTCATCGTGACGAACAACATAGGGAGCGGGTGGTTTATTACATAATCCATACCCTTACGGACTATGAAACACGATACACTCACCACTGAAAAACTTTGCTTAACATTCGCCACCAAACTTCACCATTACCTACTCAACCACAAAACCTATGTTGTGACCAACACTGACCCCTTACACTTCATGTATGTTAAACCTTACCAAAATCAACGTGTTGCACATTTGCTCATGCTTCTTGCTGACCTAGACCTTGAATTCATCCACAAAAAATCTATCAAGGGCCAAGCCATTCTCGACCCATTTCATTTGAGGTGCCTCTTTAAGGGAATCAATCTTCAAACTTTGATTTCCCTGACGAATCCATTGCTAACCTCTCTGGATGATGACCCTTACCAAATGACCTTATTCTTTGATGGCTCCAAATGTCAATGTGGGGGTGGTGTAGGCATTATCCTCATTCCTCTTGATGGTGAACCCATGCCCTTATCATTCAAACTTGACTTCAAGTGCACCAACAATATCGTCGAATATGAAGCACTCGTATTAGGTCTCATCACTTTGCCTATGCCTTAGACATTAAGTCCATTAATATCTTTGGTGATTCTCAACTAGTAGTAAACCAATTCAATGGCGTTTATCGGTGTCATAACGAATTACTTCAAGAGTAAAAATGTTACGTTGGCATCATCTTGACTACCTTTGACCACTATAAAGTTCAAACCATTACTCGTGATCCACCAATAAATTTTTGGATACCATGGCTCGCCTCGCTTCCCAAATACCTGCTTCACTGTCCGATTCAAACATCTTTGTTACCACAAAATGCATACCGAGACCTTCTTATCAATATTTTTGTATTAACCTCATCTGAGGCGCCTCACTAAGCACACAAGACCTTTGGTATAAGCAACTTGCGGACTACCTTTCCCTTTCTATATTGCCTCCTAACCTCACACGTAATGGAAAATGTGCCTTTCTCAAGAAGGCCTCTCGTTATGTCATCATGGGTGGCCTCCTCTATAAACGAGCCTTTGGCGGTATTCTCTTATGATGCCTCACTAGTTACAAATCCCTATACCATTAAAGAAGTTCACGATGGCATATGTGGAGGTCACTTCAGTGGCCTTTTGTTGCTAAATGCATTCTTCACCTAGGCTATTATTGGCCAACCCTCAATCATGATTGTTGCGACTACGTTAAGCGTTGTGTAAAATGCCAACAACATGCCAATCTTCATCATACACCTAGTCATGCCTTACAAGTCACTCGTGACCTTTGGCCCTTCTCTCAATGGGGTTTGGATCTTGTCGGAGAGATCAATCCTCACTCCTCCCTAAGACATCAATGGATCATCACCGCTACCGAATATTACACCAAATGGGTTGAATTCATACCCCTCATCTCCACTAAAGCTGAGAAAATATGTGAGTTCATCAATCATCACATTATTTGTCGCCCGGTGTTCCACATCACCTTATCACCGATAACGTAAACAATTCAAAAAAACTCTCTGAAGCTTTGCAGACACTTTCGAAGATCCAGCTTAGCTTCTCCTCACCATATTACCCCCAAAACCAATGGCCAAGCCAAATCCACCAAAAACCCTAAACAAAATTCTCATGAAAGTGGTTAACGATCTTTGGGAAAGGATTGGCATACACACATTCCTTTCACTCTTTGGGCATACCGTACTAGTATTCACACCCACCACCGCTGCCACTCCCTTTTCTCGGTCTATGGTACCAGGGTTGTTTTACCTCTCAAAGTCCAAATCCCATATCTGTGTATCTCTCTTGAAGATATGCTTCTTCGATGATGACTTTCACCAAGACCGTTTAGCACAACTTGAGTTATTAGACGAATGTCGTCTTCATGCCCTTGACCATCTCCAAGTCTACCAAAAATGCATCAAGTGTGCCTATGAAAACGTGTCCATGAACACACCTTTAAGGTCGGTGACCTCGTCCTCAAGGAAAATCAACACGTAACCAAAGTAGAGAAAAGCAAATGGGGAAAATTTTCTCCTAATTGGCTTGGACCATACATCGTGACCCATGACTATGGATCAGGTGCTTATCACTTGTCTTCACTTGATGGTAAGCCCGAACTGAGCCCCTCAATGCCTTGCATCTTCAACCGTTCTATTGTTGACTTCTAGTCCTACATCACTATTTATCTAGTTCATGCTCGTCCCTTGAGTGCCATTTACCTTTCTCTTTTCCACACCTCATCCCCAATGACTAAACAAGAATCATGTGATTACCCGTCACCTTTTTCCTTATCTTAAATATGTGCACCATGGCTCTGCACATGGCATGATTCTCATGGATACTTTTCATCTTCTTTTAGATGAGATCCCATGGTCGTTCACCCTTGCCTTCTCAACAAGAACCAAATGCTTCGTTATAGTCTCGTCCATGACTTAAAAGCCAAAAAAGAAATGTGAATCCCTCATAAGGACATCTTCCAATATAAGGGATTAACTCCTTGAGTCAAACTTCCAATATAAAAGATGAATCCCTCGGAAGGACATCTTCCACCTTCACATTGCCGCTATAAGTGGACCGCTCCTCGAAGGACATCTATAAAAGCTCACAACTCCCTACATAAGTCTATCCAAAAGAAGACTATTTCCTCAAAATAAAGATTCGAAGCTTCCGCATCAATCGGCTTTGCGAAGAACTCAAGGAGACATATACTCATCCCGTATAGACTTCTGCATCGATTAGTCTATCTAAAAAGTAAAAAGAAAAAGAAAAAGAAAGTAACCTTTTTCATCATGGACTTGCCTATTATGATCTTGGCTCTATTTTCCAAGGCATTCTACTTCCCATTTTATGACCCAACTACCTTCACCTCCTTACCCATTGTATTTTCACCTCATCTTGCCTCAAGGGACCTGCTTAGAACCTTCAACATTTGGTGATTACTGTGACTATTCTTCACCTTTAGAGTAATCAATCATGTATTGTCTTTAGGGTCTTACGTTCACTAGCCTATCTATAGATGTGTTTCATACATTTTGATCATTGCCCGAATCGGGTGGTTTTCTTTCCGCCTTTTATCTTTTCTCTTCTTCATTACCTTTTGATCTTCCTATATAGGACTAGAGCCTCAATACCTGTCTTTTGGGATTTTCTCCTCCCACCTCAATCAGGTCTAAAATCACCCATACCTATTTACCTATATTCTACCTAACCTAATCGACCTTGACCTAATCATACCTATGGCCTAGAATCAACACTTTTTCCTATCGACCTAAAATCACCCATACCTATCTACCCGTATTCCACCTAACCTAATCGACCTCAACCTAATCATACCTATGACCTTGAATCCAACCTAACTATCAACCTCACTACCTATTCTTCTATCTTCTCATATTCTTCCCTAGCTTATGGGAGAACTACATCGGTCTGAGGTCCCTTTTTGTCGGGACTATGTAGGCAGCACTTCCAGGGCATGGGGCCTGGAGGGTTAGCTTGACCACTCTTTACCACGACCATTTGCCCCACATGTACCTGATTTCCTATTCATATCAAAACCTTGACATCTAAACCATATACCACATAACTTTTACCACTTATATTATTTCACATTTTCATACATAACCAACATTTTCCACATTTTACACCATCTCATGCATTTATATTGCCATTTGTTATCAAAATACCGAAATGAACATCCATGCCTAGGCCGACCTGACTCAACCATGCCTAACCAACCCGACTAAATCCATGCCTATCACCCGACTCAACCATGCCTATCACTGACTTAACCATGCCTAACTTGACTCGATCCATGCCTAAACCGATCGACTCAATCCATGCCTAAACCGACTCGACTCAACCTTGCCTAACTAACTTTGACTCAATCCATGCCTATTACCCGACTCAACCATGCCTATCACCCGACTCAACCATGTCTAACCCGACTCAATCCATGCCTAAACCGACTGACTCAATCCATGCCTAAACCAACTTTGACTCGATCCATGCCTACACCGGCACCGACTCGATCCATGCCTATAACCCTACTCAATCCATGCCTAACTCATCTATTTTCCATCCATATCATAATAAATTAAAACTCATACACATCAACACATCATCAAATACCATGAATCTCATCATATAAATCAATAACTGTGTATCTCAAAATCCATGCTGTCTCATCATCATGACCAACATCTCAAAAATTTCAGCGTGCGAGCCGATATACAATACAAAATGTCATTAGCATGCGAGCTGGTCTCATATATACATGTGTGTATCAATACAATGTACACCCGTATCACATAAATGTGTATCTCCAAAATAATCATCATGTCGGCATGCAGTGGTATATAATAAAAATGTCATCGGCATGCAAGCGGTCTCCTATATACAAAAAAACATGAATGAATCAATACAAAATCTCTTGACATGCAGGCCGGTCTCATATATAATACATATAACAATGACTCGGCACGTAGGCCAGTCCATAACATTTCAATCATCTCCCCATCTGATGTCGGGAATGTTCCCTATGGCTATGTCTCTCCCGACCCTCTCTCGCTGCACTCCGTGCCTGCACCCGTCACCGCCTCACCTCCTACCGATTCCCCCTCACGTGGGGCTGGCCTCTATACACTAGTGGCCTCACCAAAACCCCCCGTCCATGGGCTCTTCATCCCCCATACTCTCCACACTATGAGTGTGGGATCTCGGTCCTCTCACTTTGGAGACTGTTGTGCTCTATACTCGGCATAAGAGGGCACATCTAGCACAGGCCACTAACAAATGATCCTAGTAATACCGTGCCTCTCCTAGGGCATCTCTAAACCTGGCCATGAGCACTGCAGAAGTGCCATGGGTCCCGCTACTGCGTGGTTACTTGTCTGATGGGACTCTGTCTGCAGACTTGCTTGACTGAGCCATGTGTTGGTACAAGAGCTCGAGTCGGCCTGGGAACCTATGCACGTGCACTCGTATCTAGGCTTGCAGGTAGTAATTTGTGCCTATGCTACTCTTTGTCAGTGCCCTGGGACTCGTAACCTACCCTTGTCTTTGTGGCCAATCGGCCTGTAAAGCCTACACCTACATCTCGTAGAGCGGCCATCTCCCTCCATCTCCACCTACCTCCTCTCCATCTCCATCTCCCCCTACCTCCGCCTACGTAGGTACTTGTCTCTGCTTTGAGCTGCGGCGATAGCTATTCGGCCTGTAAGAGGGAAACTGTGCCTCTGAACTGAAGGTGCCCTGCGTAATCTGAGTTACGTCACCAAAGTAGCCACACCTCGTTGTAGGGCGTCTCTAAACTGTGATGGTGGCTAAGTCTGGATGCCCTGGCCTTGGTGGTACGGCTCTCAGTTGTGCCACCCACCACTACCTGTACCCATCTATAACCCCAACATCATCAACTGGGTGTCTACTTAGATGCTCCTCCTGTCCCGTCCCACAAGATGGGTCATGGTGGAGACATAGGTCTCTCCACATCATCTCTCCGATACTGAGGGAACGGAGGCGGTACACCCTGGACCAATCCAAACTAGCATCTAACCCACTCTACAGTGTCTGTTCATGCTCTCTAACTCTCCTCCCTCTATCCACGGATGAATCTTTAGCCCACTAGCTCTGTGGCCATATTTATGTATGGGAGGAATCCCACATACGGACCTCCAAATGATGTCCACTCTGGACAGCCCCTCCAACAACCTCCGTAGGCTACATCATGCGTAGCTCTAGCACCTCGGGCCTCTCCAATGGTCGCACCCACTTCCTGTACCCAACTCTCAAAACTCTCTGTGGGAATGCATCCACTGGGGCATCCCCACTGGTCAAACACAAGCAATGTGCTCGTAAGCCCAGCAATGTAGTAGTACGGTGTAGCGAGATCTTTGAACCTCCGCTATCGCCCATAGGCCCATAGCTCTCTATATACAATGTCAACAATGAAGGTGCCCATGCGAACCGTGTCCATTGTATCACCATGTCATGAAGGACTCCCATCAGTGACCTCGGGAATCTCCCACCCTTTGCATTCGGTGAGTGCGAAGCGGCACACCTGTCTTCATCAAAAGTACCACTAACCTCATCTCCTCTGGATGATCTCTATACATCACTCCATATCTCATGCTAGTCTTTATGGAATGTCGAGTCTCTACACCTCACCAAAAATGGGTGTTAGTAGCTCCTCAGATGCCTCTGAAGAGATAGAATAAACCTAGGCCCCCAATATGGGCAACCTCAAGATCCTGTAGACGTCCTCCAAGGTGATCGTCATCTCACCCGTCGAGTATATGGAAGGTGTTGGTCGTTGTGTCCCATTTATTGATGAGGGAAACCATCGGACTCACCTCTGGACTATACGCCGATGCGCCTCACCCCTATCAACCCCACCTCTCGCAACATGTCGTCACTCCTCCCATGTTGTGCTCGCTTATAATGTCATAATAAGGGCGGCACTGGTCCCTCATCCATAGCTCGTCTCGGGCCTACATCCCACAAAAATAATATATTAGTCCACCTTCCCAACTTACCTTATTTCTACCCTACCTATCTACCCTAACCTCACCCTCACCCACACCTACCCAAACCCATCTACCCAAACCCATCCACCCAAACCCTCACCCACACCTACCCAATCCCATCCACCCGGAACTATCTACCCTACCCTCACCCGAAACCACCCTCAACCCTTACCCACCTACCCTACTTTCTCCCCTAAACCCTTCCCCTCTCACCTAACTTCTTTCCCACCCTTCCCTTACCCTCTTCCCTTTTTTTTTTTTTTTGATCCCCATTCACACTTAGGAGTAATCGACCCGGTTGTCCCTGGGTGACCATGATCTCCTTTGACCGCACTCTGGTCACTACCCACCGACGTCGGCCACAAGTTGACCAATGTCGTTCACCGTCCTGCCACCCGCCCCACTTCCCAACCCTCCTTTTTCCTTCCTACTCTCTTTCTACCCACCCAAATCCATCTTTACACTCCTAATTATTCCTATACTACTCTCTTACCCTCCACCCTACCCTTCCCCATTCCCTTTTCCCTCTCTTTTTCCCATTTTGAAATTATTTCCCCCAAACCCCCATTTTTAATATTTTCTATATTTTACATCAAATTCACTAATAATCAATAACAAAAGGTTTAAATCCTACTTGATCTCACTGCCACCTTCATGGTGGAACCTCCGCCTCTGCGCCGCTCCTCCCGATCCCTCTCCCGGCCTCCGCCATCCTCAAATAATCCTCCCACTCCTCCACCAATTACCTCACTCGACCTGATCTCCTAGCCCCACCTCCCACTCAACCAATCCCGCCTACGTGGCTCGCCAACCAAGCTCTCTAACGCTCTCTTTTTTCCTCTTCCTCTTCTCTCTCTTCCTGTCCTTTTCTCCTTTTTACGATGCACAAATGACTTTTAAAACGTGGGTTTTCCACTTTTTATAGCCTACCCAACTCAACCGACGTTGGTTACCCTTCACCGATGCGGTCTAATTCCCTAGACAACCGTCGTCGGTTCCTCTCCATCATCATCGGTTCATTTTGACCATTGTGATTACCCCGCCTACTCATTACCCTCACATTGCCTTCGTTTTCCTTACCTCCTTTTTCTTTTACCTCCCCTACACCTACCCTGGACCACTTTACCTTCCCCTCGGCCCTCCACCTTCCTCAACCTCACCTTGTTATTCATTGATGCCTCCTCATTTTACCCCTACCTCAGCCTTACCCATGTTGTGACCTATCTACTTGGACCCAAAAAATTGTTTGTGACCTTTGACCTCATGTGTTCGCTATACCTTGCAACACCGTTACCTATGTTGTTTGACCTCATGACCTTACCTTGCCTATTACCGTGACCATTTATCCTGACCCTACCTTTGGTGTACCAAAACATACCTAAATGTTCCCGCTCTAACCTACGTTGTGCTTCCTGACCTTATCCTATACCTTGGATACCAGAATCACTTCAACCTTGTTTGGATAAACCTATCAACCTTAGACGATGTAGAGTTTACAAGCTCTTCAACCTGGTATTGTGTCACAGTTTATACGTATCGTGCATTCAACTGCCACTACCTTTGACCTTGGCCCGTTTACCGTTTACCTCTATGCCCGATTTTCCCTTTACTCCTTTCCTATTTTTCACTATTCTTCTTCACATCCACTTTTATCAAAACCACTCACCGATTTTCCCTATCACCTCATCAATTCTGGTTTGAGGGGATCACCCTCATTTCAACTTGGGAAACTACATTCTATTCTTGTTAACGCCGCTTACCAATGAAGCTACGCAACAAGAAAGGGTAAAATGTAGACACCAAAATCGTGTCATAATCACCTTTGGTCCCCTACCGCAGCCCTATAATCACTTCCTCATCCTCAAACACCTTAACACCTATCTCCTCGCACCCCACACATTTTAATTTAATTAATTTAATTAAATTAATGCCATTTATCTCCATATATATTAATTTAATTATTTTAATTAAGTTAATGACCTTTTACCCACACACACATTAATTTAATTATTCACATTAAATTAATTCACTACCCTCACACATCTATTTAATATAATTGCCTTTATTAAATACACCTCACCTAACCACCCCCATCATTTGAAGCATTAACCTAAACCCTAAACCAATGCCCAAAATAAACCTAACATTACACCCATCCCTCACCTCTCATTAAAAGCCTCCTAAGGTCGGTTTTCATCCCGAGAAAAGAAGAGACCTTATCAAATGATGGAACAACTTCCTAGAAACTTTTGAACAACCCGAGGTATCTCACCCAAACCGACGTCGGTTCACCCTAAACCGAGTTCGGTTCCTTTTACCGTCTCTTCATTCCTCCTATCCAGCCAGCCACCCTCCTTACCCAACCATTGTAATACCTTGCCCAACCACCCACGTGACTTCCTCACCAACCCCAAACCTTCGCAACATACCTATACCTCCTTTGTGATCACCCAACACCTTCTACTAACCCCATTCTTGCCTAAAAACCTTTAAATCCCAGTGTGTAACTTTACTGAGTCTCTAACCTAAACCGCCGCTTTGTTCTCTATAATCATCGCGATTACTTAAAACCATGGTCAGTCTCTTTTTCCCTGAACTTTGTTATAATTACAACTGTTTCTAACATATACCTACAGAACACCTATTTGACTGCAAAATCAGATCTAACTTTGGCATGTTAGCTCGGATACACCTATAACCAACCTACTTGACCTCTGGATCTCCTTCTAGCCTAGCCTGTTAGATTAGATCTAGCCTATTACGTTTGTATGAGATGCCTAAATCATATTAAACTACAGTAGGACCATATTTAATTTATTTTCAGCATTGAATTGTTTCAAACAGTGCAGCGACACCATCTAGGAAGTATCACACTTTCGGGATCTAGCACATGCTTTAGGCAGTCCACTTTGCATATATCGTTTAACTCTCTCTGGTGGTCTTGCTTTGATTCTTACAGGTAGTTCCTCTTATACAAAAGGAAGGTCTCACAATCACTTCGACTCATGATTCGAGATACGTGTGCATACAACCTACAACGATCCCAAATCGGTATTCCTCTTACCACCTTTACCTTATCTCTTTCGTCAAGTACTTCTCGGAAAAACTAAGAAATCGGGTGAAACATAAGGAGGTAGAAAATAGGTTGCAGCCCTAAAAATGGTCTCGATATTCCACAAATTCACTTGCCAGGTGAAGGAGGGAGCCTGCGAACATAAAAATGTCCACCCTTTACAAATGAGCCAAATATGGCTTTTAACAATGAAAAAAAGCGAGTTCGGCAAGGAGAAACTCAGGGAAAATTGAAATGAATGATTCAACCACCGACTAGATCCATCAAAATAGCATGGTTACCCTTAAAAGTTCATTCCCCAAGATTTTTGACCATGCTAGAGAAGAATGGAAGCCATACTGCATTAAAAATGGTGGTTGAATGTCGGTTCGCTCTTTTCCCCATGCTAAAGGATTTTTCATTTTTCTCTCACTAAACTCCACCAAAAAACAAAATTTAAGATTCCATCATGTAGAGGACTTCAATATCTTTCCAATGACACCAAAATCAAGAAAAACTAAGCTCTAGATCGAAAGATATGCCCCTCTGAAGATTTAGGGCAAAACTAGGGCAAAATCGGGTCGGCGGGCCGAAACCTAAAATTTTTCCCCTTTTTTGAATTTGGGAAAAATCCCCAAAATCTCCGCACCCTACCACTCCACTACCATGTGGTGCTTCCTCATTCATCCACGGGTTCAAATGATCTATTTTACACTTTTTGAATTTTGGAAAAAATTCCAAAATTTCTTTGCACCCCGCCGCTCCGGACACGTGTCATCACCCTATTCACTACGGCACGCACTCCAAATTTTTCCTTTGACGCTGCTGACCACTTTGGAAAAATTTCCAAATTCTCCCCACACCCCGACCTCCACCAAGAACAGGACACATGTCATCCTCCCATTAGTCCGTGGGGATTTAACCAAAATTTCCATTTCCTCCTTGGCGGGCCTGCGGGCCAATTTTTTCCTTTGTGCCTTCTACTACTTTGGAAAAAGCCAAAATTTACTCCACCCCTCCGACTCCCGCCACCCTCATGGACACGTGGCACATTCTCATTCAACGTGGGGCTTCTGGGCCAAAATTTTCTTTGCGCCATTTTTGGAAAAATTTCAACTTACCCCCCCGATCGACCTCTGCGCCACGAGGCACCTCCATCGTGGTTACGGACCTCAAGCCATTTCTTTCCTCTACGGGCTCCGTGAGAAAAATTTTCCTTTACGCCCCACCCACTCCTTGGTGATTTTTTTCAACTTACCCTGTTGACCCACCATTCCGCTGCCACGTGGCACATTCCTATTGGTTGCGGACCTTCCCAAGGAAAATTTCCCTCAAAAACTCCGCCGAGCCATAACTTGCAAAATACAAGGAGTTAGAAGGAAAATTTTACCTTTTTGGAAAGGTGAGAAAATCCTCTATCTGATGAAACCATTTCCAAATAATTTTGAGTGCCTGAAAAGTGGAAAAATTTGACTGAGGCACAAGGAAGGAAGGAATGAAAGAAAGTTAGTCAAAAATAAGCAAGGGGCTTATTTTGGATAACAATTTTGGCGACTCAGAGGGGTCATCCACCTACTGGATGAATGATCAGTGGCCTTTGAAGCATCCATTGGGCATGGAGTCATCAACTTAACTACTTGGTACTCTCAACTCATTAGAAAATTTCTAGAAAGAAGATTGTGAGAGTAGAACATCACTTGATCTGGAACATGGCCTGCAAAGATGCATCCTTGGGACAACAAAGCTTGTGCCAAAGCACTTAGGGAAATGTAAAACTAAGCTACAACAAAACAATGTGCACAAGCACTTGGAGGAATGAAAATCTAAGCTAATATGTACAAGGTGAGGAGTTTCCCTTCTAGTAGCAATGCTTTAGATGGATTCCATTAACTGGAATCTGCAGTTCTTCACCATCCAATGTAGACAATTGGAAGGCATTGTTGTTCTTACATTTTGTGACCATGTAGGGGCCACTCCAAATGGCATCAAACTTTGAATGCCTTCCTAGCTTTGCTCGGTCTGCATCCCATTTCAACACTAAATCTCCAACTTGGAAGGTTCTAGCCTTAGCTTTCCTATCAAAGGTTCTCTTGATCAAGGCTTGGTCCTTCTCCATTGTTTGGGTTGCATGCTCTCTGATTTCTTGGAGTTCCATCAATTCTGCATATCTAACCTCCATGGGTTCAAACTCCAACAATTCCAATTGCTTCATGAGTTCCAACATTGGCAACTCAAGTGACATAGGCAAGATTGCCTCTCTTCCATAAACAAGTCTGAATGGAGAGTTACCTGGTGGATCTCTTGGGAGTTATCCTATCAGCCCATAAGGCTGATTTAAGTTTAGTGTGCCAAGTCCTCTGATTTTCATCAAGAGTCCTCTTGATGATCTTTAATAGGTTCTTGTTGGTAGACTCAGCTTGGCCATTACCTTGAGGGTAATAATTTGATGAAGTGCTTAGATAGATCCCATTCTTAATAGCCCATTCAGTTACCTTTGATCCTATGAATGCCAATGCATTATCTGATATTATAGTGGCAGGTATACCAAATCTGGTTACTATCCCCTCATAGAAGTCTAGAATGCTAGATTCATTTGCCTCTTTGAGTGCCACCGCCTCAGTCCATTTGGTGAAGTAGTCTATGTTGTTGTTAGAATCCACTTGTGTCCTTGGCTTGAGTTTGGGTTAATGACTCCAATGAATTCCAAACCCCATTGCATGAATGGCTGGTCAACTGAAATTGGGTGCAATGGAAGGGCTGTTAATCTTTCCTTTCCTGTGAAGAATGCACAATTTTTGCACCTCTTGATCCACGCATAACAATCACTAAACACCTTGGGCCAATAATAGCCAGCCTTCATAATCTTGAGGATGTCACTCTTGGAGCAAAATGACCCCACTGATCCACCATGGAACTCTTCTAACATTCTCTTAATTTGATTTGTCCCAATGCATCTCAGTAGCACTCCATTTATATCCTTTTTGAACAAGACACCATCAACAAGTGCATATGGAATAGCCTACAATTTGAAGTGTCTTCTCTTGGTTTTGTTCATCTCGGAGGGCATAGGCCTATTTGTAAGAAGTGCATTATGTCTTGGGTCCAACAAGGAGTGAGCATACCACCATTCTCTTCTTGAACACCTCTTTGTTCTTGGTTGTCTTGCAACGCCAAAACAACATCCTTCCCATTGCTTGCTTCCATTGATTTGCTCAAGACTAGCTGCTCACACAATCCCTTTCCTCAAACCAGCTTGGTGAATTTGATCTCAATGTCATACTCCATGACACGAGTAATCCACCCTGCACATTTTTCATTTAGGTATTTGTTGAGGAGGAAGTCCTTAACTCCCACATGAGAAACCAGTAGTTGAACCTTGTTGTTTGAAACTAGATGCTTAAATTTCTTCAAGCTCCTAATCACTGCAAGAACATGCTTCTCAATGAAAGAATACCTCACCTCATAGTCCTCCAAGCTTTGGCTAAAGAAGGAAATTGGATTCTCTGTATTTTCTTTGTTCTGTTGTACTAAAATTGTAGAAATTGTATCATCACCGCCAAATGCATAAAGGATAAAATCTTTAGAGAAATCTAGGTTAATGAGAGTTGGAGCTTGTGAGATAGCCTCTTTGATTGCCTCAAAACTTGCCTTACCTTTAGCTGTCCATTTGAAAGCCATACTTTTCTTCAACATCATAGTTATTGGCTTGACAAGGGCTGCAAAGTCTGGAACAAACCTTCAAACAAAATTGATTCTTCCCAAGAAACTTTGAAGGGCCTTCTTATGACTTGGTAATGGCAGTGCTTTTATTGCTTCAACCCTCTTTGGATCAATTGCTAATCCCTCTTTGGAAATAATGTGGCCTAGGAGCTTTCCTTCATGAGCTAGGAAAATACATTTTTGGGATTCAAGGATACCCCAAATCTTCTACATCTTTGGAACACTTGTCTCAAATGAAAGAGATGATCTGCTGCACTTTTAGAAAATATAGTAATATCATCTAGGTATATTAGCACTATTTTTTTGATCAATCCCTTGAACGCCATATCCATTGCCCTTTGGAAGGTAGCTTTGGCGTTAGATAGCCCAAATGGCATTTTCCTATATGCATAGGTTCCCCATTTGGTGGTGAAGGTTGTTTTGAACTGATCATCCTCCTTTACCATGATCTAATTATACCTTGAATAACCATCTAGCAATGAAAACCTCTCAGAGCCAACAACAACTTGCAAAATCTACTCCATAGAAGGAAGTGGGTAATGATCCTTGAGGGATGCTCTATTCAAATCTCTAAAGTCTACACACAATCTAATTTCTCCACTCTTCTTTCTAACTGGAACCAAGTTTGTAACCTAGCTTGAATGCTTGATGGGAAATATGATACTTTCCTCTATTAACTTATTCAATTCCTTCTTCATGAGAGGCTCCATGTGTGGATTGACCGATATTTGTTTTTGCCTGATGGGTTTAGCACTTAGATCTAATTCAATTGTGTGTTGAGCTAGCTTGGGATTGAAACCCCTCAAGTCTTCATAGCTCCAAGCAAATATAATCAGCCAATTTTGACTTCACAAAATTGTTAAAAATAAAAATTTAAAAAAATGAAAAATTAGAAAATTTTGAAAAGTGTTACTTTTAAGTGGTTCATTGGACTCATCGCGATCGTCTTATTTTTGTGATCATTTCGGTCTTCGTTTCATGATTTTCGGGCGAGAACTCTTCCCGCCAGGCTTTAAAACGTGTTAAAATACATTAAAATAATTAATTAATATTTAATTAATTAATTGCTCCTTGTTTGATTAAATTAATTTTTAAAAAATCACTTAAGGAGTATTTAATTAAATAAATATAAATTAAAGTTCATTCGACAAGTTTTAGTGCTGGGGAAGTAAGCTTTTGTTTCCAACTGCCGGGTTGGCTTCCCGAACCCGGATTTCCACTTTCCTGGCAATTTCCTTCAAATTTCCCGCACGTGGGTTTTCCTCTGCCAATTGCCAAATCATGGATTGGCAAACGGGCATAAAATTCCCCAATTTCCCACATGGGGAAATTGGACGGGGATTGCCAACCCATTTTGCCATTCCCGTTGGCAATTGCCCGTTACTTTTCCCATTTCCCCCTGGCACTTAAGCCACTACCCGGGATGAGAGGAAGTTGAATTAATCCTCGTAACTTCCTCCATCAAACCCGTTGGAAAAAGTCAAAGCTTCTTTTTTCTTTCGAGAAGACATAATATTTTGTCAGCCTTATGCAAGAGAAACTAACGCCATTGTGAAGAAGAAATACAAGAAGGTTTTTGGTTTTGTTTTCAAGCTCCACGCATTCATCAAAAAGGTTTTATCAAAATCTAAAGTAGAATTTCACACACACCCAGTGTGGGAGAAGGGTTTCCACGTTTTAAAGGAAGGAGAAAACTTGCCTTTAAAAGAAAAACTAACAGGACAAAGCGATCATATCACGCATAAAGAGGAAAGAAGCCGAGTTTTCAACAAAACACAAAGAAACTGAAATTCTTTCCCACGCGCCTAAGGGTGGATACAATCCAAACATTTTTTTTAGGGCGCACGATATATGTGGATAGTTTTTAATAACAAAAGGAGCTTTGTTTTTAGCTACGCATTGGGAGCCCATGCACCAACATCTCCACCATGCCTAGTCAAAGGGTAACTCCAAAACTTTTCAAACAGTCCATACGCATTTGGAATAGATAAAAGCAAAAGCCCATGCACCAACTAGAGGAAAGAACTTTCCACGCGCCGGGAAGAGAAGGTGCCACGGATAGACAAGACAAGCATCCCACACATCTAAGGAGAAGAACACCGAAGCTTTCCATGCATGTAAAGGATGAGAATGCAGAAAGTAATTTTAAATCCCGAGGCCAAAGCACTTTCCAAATAATGAGGAGCAGCCTCCAAAGCAATGCCCGAATGTTTCACACCAAATTTTATCGACCATCTTCATAGGAGTTTCAATGATCCACAGCTAGCCGCAATTGGTGGGCTCTTTGCATACACACACAGGTAAAATGGAGTTGGAGTCTCAGCAGACGGCGAACCACCGGCCCTTCACTTTGGTGCAAGGTCCACCGAGGACAAAACACACACAATCGAGGAATGTTGAATGTTATTCATCTTGTTCAATATCAGCACTATTATGGTGCACTTTGCTTAAGAAACTTGCTCTGAAAGCTACGAGAAATCCTATAATAATGAAAACAAGTATTGACCGTATTGGCACAGGATCAATCGATGATGTTCTTGAGTATGGATCACACACTGCTTATTAGTATGCTTCCTAAACTTTTCCCTAAACCACGAATGCTTGTTTGCGCTCCATCAAATGTTGCAACAGATGAATTGATACAGCGTGTTCTGGATCGTGGATTCATTGATGGTGAAATGAAGGTCTGTCACCCTGATGTTGCGAGGGTGGGTGTGGATTCTCAAAATCGTGCTGCACAGGCAGTATCAGTGAAGCGTAGAACTGAAATTCTCCTAGGAAGGTGCCGTGAGGAAGTAGTTGACTATATGCAGCAGCTACAGGGAAGAAGGAGTCGGTTTCAACGAATCTGCAGAGTCTTCCTTTTTCTGTTAGGAGGGTCCCGATGGGCCCCGCTTTGATTAAAGCACGGTATTTGGGTGAGTACCACTCGTTTACTCCCACTCAGATTCTTGCGATGATTTTGTCGAATATTAAGCAAATTGCCAAGAATAATTTAAAAATGGAGATTGTGGATTGTTGTATTGGAATACCCATATATTTCACGGATCTTGAGCGTAGGGCAGTTCTGGATGCGGCCGCTATTGTCAACCTGAACCCACTTTGTTTGTTACATGAGACCACAGCCACGGCCCTGGCTTATGGTATTTATAAAATGGATTTGTCTGAAATGGATCCATTGAATGTCATTTTTGTTGATATTGGACATGCCAGCTTGCATCATTTCGGCAATCCAAGGTTTGAGATGATAAGGCATGATGTTGTCGAGCAGTGTTGTTGGAGGTCGATCTGATCTACCATTTGGCCTGTCCTGCTTCGCCTGTTCCTTACAAGTTTAATCCTGGCAAGACTATCAAAACCAATGTGGTGGGAACCTTGAACATACTTGGCCTGGCCAAACGAGTTGGGGCAAAGTTTTTTCTCACAAGCACTTTTGAGTGTATATGGAGATCCTCTTGACATCCTCGAGTTGAAACATCTTTGGGAAATGTTAATCTAATTGGAGTTCACACTTGCTCTGATGAGGACATGCGTATCATGGAGACTATGGCAATGGATTACCAAAGGGGAGCAAATGTTGAGGTTCGAGTCACTAGCTAGAATCTTCAATACATATGGTCCACGGATGTGTATTGATGATGGACGGGTTGTAAGCAACTTTGTTGCTCAGGGTTTGCGTAGGGAACCTTTAATTGTCTATGGAGATGGTTGTCCAAGACGATGAAGTCTCACGGATGCTTCTCGGGAAATCAACGCTATAAATTAACATGGAACATGCTCGAGAGTCACTTGATGTCGTACTTCAATGGATGGAAAGGTATAAGGCACAGTCATCTCAGCTCAAAGTGAAGAATCGGTAGCTCGTGGCATACATACAACATTTGATCAACTTGATCACCTCCGATGTCCAACTTCTAGTCCCGGTGGCTATTCCTAATCAGGAGGCGCTTGCAGCATCAAAAGAAAATAACATCATTGGCCATACGATAAGGGGTTGGATAGATCAAATTTTGTGCCAAGGTTTGAGGGTCGTTGATGAGGCGGCATGAATCTATGATCGGGTGCAAACCCATCTGGATTCGATTTTCTATTTTGGAGAGGCTCTTGATGTCGAATTGGTCACTCTTGACAAACAAACTCCCAGACATTCGTGAACTTGCCAAGATCGTCTTCGTGTCACTTGTTCATGAGGGAATACTTGAGTTCACACATCACAGGGTCCATATAGAGTGGCTCAATTCGGCCAAGTTCAGGAAGATGACGCTGGAGGAGATAGATCGCACTAACAATTACCCACGAGATGAAGGTGAACTACAATTTTGGCTCTTGGAGATCTTCTCAATGGCGAAAGACCAGAAGCTGGATTCTGATAAACCAAGGTGGCGTAACGACTACGGTCTCGCATGAAAAATGAATAATTCACCATGGAAAGGTACTCGAGAGCATGTGGATGAATTGCTCAAGTTTCAAGCTCAACACTCTTGTCATTTGGAGGATTGCGAGAGCACGGTCAATGAGTTCATTCTCGTACGATCGGGATAGGCGGACTCTTGGCCCAATGGATAAGGCACTGATCCTAGGTGTCTTGATCTGGGTGGCACATTGCTTTGACTAGGATGTCTACGTGTGCATCCAAGTCATTTAAGTGGGGTCCACATGTACCCATTTCTTTTATTTATGTATTTTTTCCTTAAATGACTTTTTAACTTAAGTGGTTTCTATTTTTAGTCACTTTTTAAAAGTTGGTTGAAAAAGTCAAAGTCACTTAAGTGCCCTATTTAATGTGCATTTAAAACCCTAACTACTTTGTAACCAACTTTTGGGTTATAAAAGGAAGTGAGGGGCTCATTTGTAAAGGTGACTTTGAGAGAGGAGAAGAGAATACTTTTGTGCAAGCTTTGTTTCAGAAGAAACTTTGTGTTCTTTTGTGAAAAACATTTTGGAGTTAATGGAATAAGAACTTTGTGTCTCATTCATTGTCTCTTGTAACATTTGGTGTTCTTATGTTCATTAGATGTTAGGTGTTTAGATCTTGCATGCAAATATTATCTTTGATCTTATTGTCAACATTAGTAATCAGTTGTTCTAGTTCACAGTGATCAAGCTCTGATTGTCTACTTGCTCATATGTGTTCCCTTTTACATGTTCTTGTTTAACTAACTCAAACTCCATTTTATTTGTGTTGGTTATTCATCTTTCCTCTTCATGCAATATTAGGCTCTGTTTTTACCTAACTCTTGCATGTTCTTTCAGTTCATTCCATTCCACTCCTTTCCTTCTTTCTATTCCATTTCCTTCATTCACTTTTCTTCCATTGATGTTCCAAAACACCCCCCACATACAATTTTGAATGTACAGATGTAAATACAGTTTTGGTTTTCAATAAAGGCAGCCTCACCTTCATTGAGGAGGGACTTCGTTCCCACACTGTTGCATGTCATTTGCATGCATGCAAATCCATATGCTAATAGTTTTTGGCGACTCCGCTGGGGATTCAGAAATCGTTAACCAGTGCTTGGTTAAATCTTTATGACTATCCCCTCTGCACAAGCTCCAGTTCTTCAACCGAACCTTGTGCCCGACGAATATTTCCAAGGAGACATTGCTGCCAACCTTCGAATAGTAGCTTGGGAAAACCGTGAAAGCTTGCAGCAATTTGTGGCTGTTGATAGAGCCATTGACAGAGAAATCTACATCGAAGACCTTAGAAGAAGAGCACCCGCACTTGTGGCCAGAAGACCTCTTGGGCACGTGTTGATAGTTGTTCACCGACGCGGTCCTCTTCCACCCAGGTAATAAGTTGTATGACTATTATAGGTAACCCACCTATCTTGCAACCAAATCTTGTTTTTGCAGATACTCAAGAAGACATATCATCAGATTTGAGGCAAGCTATTTGGGAAAAGTGCACAAGTAACCATCATTTTCATCTCGCCGCATCAGTACTAGATAACGAAGAAGAGAAAGCTGCGAGAGTTGTTAGAGTTATTCAGGCGCAAATAGCTCAAGAAAGAGAGCAAAGAGAAAAGGCTAGAGCTGGTCGGAACACGCCAGTGATCTCTTCACCATAAATATTCCAAACTAGAAGGAAAGAGGTTTACGCGAGGAGAAAAAGCTAAAGGTCGATCTGACCCCACTTTTGACTTTCAAGGAAAATTTGGTTTCAAGTTATCTCCTCCCAAGAAGAACACACCTCGTAGATCTGCAAGCCTTGCATCAAGTCCTGAAAGAGCAAGCAAGGAAGGAATCACTACCAGTCAAGCACTTGTCCTTGCTCACATTGTTTTACCTTCGCATACCACCTTTTCTCCAATGGCAGCCAATGTACCATGGGGAAATGCCATAGGCCCATTGGCCTTACCTGCTCGACATGAACTCCCACGAGGATCAAGAAAGATTCTTCCCAAGTTCGACGGAGATGGGAAGACGTCACCAGATGATCATATTTCTACCTTCTTCGCTGCATGTGTTGTTTTGTCGGTAGAATATGAAGATGTTGTTATTCATCTCTTCATCGAGACATTGCATGATATTACTGTCAGATTGGTTTCATCATCTACCCAATGGATGTATTACAAGTTGGGATGATATGAAAACTAAGTTTGAAAATTGATTCAAAATGGTGGAAGATGAACATGCTCTTCTTGCCCAACTATCTCAGGCAAAGAAAGAGCCTACAGAACCCATGAGGAATTTCGTGGCCAAATTCAACAAGATGGTAAACAAAGTTCCCACCGGGATTCGTCCCAACCTTGATGGACAAAAATGTTTCTTTATTAATGCACAACAACCAGAAGTGTGCTATCAGCTAAGAAGGGCCAGGGTGGCTACTTTGGAACTTGCTCAATCTTTGGCCATAGAAATCGAAGATGACTTAATCATGGCAGGAAAATTCAAGAAAAATTCCCTCAAAGGAAAGAGTCAAGAAACTCCCAACGTTTCAGAAACTATACTCACTAAGTTGGCTAATGATGTGCTAGCTTTGAAGAAGCAAGTTGCTCAAAGTAGTAAACCTGCTCCTTACAAAGACATCCCACGAAAAGGATACGTTCCCAACAAAGCCAGGATTGCAGGTGCTCCAACGAGGCTTGCTATTGAAGCAGCTCCCGCAACTAATTCCAAATGTGATGTCATTGAAGAAAGTGATGATGAGATTGAGGTCATCGAGGTTGATGAGGAAGAGCCTGATTTTGAGACATCTGAACCTGCAGTTGAAGATCCTGAGGAAGAAAGTAATAATCATTTCTTTGAGTACCGTTCCGATGAGGAAGACGAATATGAAGAAATTATAGAAGATATGAATAGTCAATCCTTCGTTGTCTTCACACGCTCTCAGAAAAAGGACCAAGATACCACCAAGGTGGGAGATAGAGAGGTTTCCAAGGAAACTCTCAAAGGATCCAAGATAAAGGAGGCTCCTAAAGAGTCTAGAGATACTGAGGTTTCAAAGGTCAAGACTATCTTAAAGAAAGGAGAGCCTTTGTTAGATCAATCAGTTAGTAAACCAATTACGAAGAAAACTTCTTCTTCCACATCCGTATCAACCAAGCCCGAGACCAAGGTCAAAAGGTGTGCCATCATCAAGTTCGAAAGAACTTGTATCCGAGACTTCAAGTGTAATTACCTTGCCTAAATTTGATATCATTGATCATATCAATAAAACAAAAATTTCCATGTCACAGCAGTGAGTACTTGAAGTCCAACAAGGATCAGCTCGAGAAGTTGGTCCGGTTTATCAAAGGCGACTCTCTTGTTCATTCCTCTAAAGGAATTCTAAAAACTCCCAAAGATGGGAAAACTCAAAATATTTTGGTGGCCACTACACCTTCAAATGAAAAGATCAAACCTTTCTTTGTGTCTTTTACGATCAACGGATGCAAGTTAAGTAATTGCATTATAGACTCTGGAGCCTCGGACAATGTAATGCTTTGGAAAAGAAGCACATGGTCTTGGTTTGACTTGTACGAGAACATTCGGATCATGTTACTCTATGGAAACCAAGCAAGTTCCTCTGATCGGGCAGATTAAGGATGCCCAAATGGTTTTAGCCCAATTCCCTCAAAAGTGAGTTAAGGTAACTATTTTAGTTGTTGATATCCCCACCTCGTATGGAATGTTGTTGAGCAGGAAATTTTGTAGGGATTTGGGTGGTGAGATTCAAATGGACTGGTCTCATGCCATGATTCCTATCAATGGAGAAATGAAGAAACTTATGCCGGAAGCTCAAGCAAAGTTCACGGTAACTAAAACTGAAGATCCTCGCGCACAGATCCTTTTCCAAGGCTCAAGTATGGGTAATTATATGATGACTACAGAAGTTCATACCCCTGAGATCACTTGCCAAAATTCCAATGAGATCTGGACTCTTGAGTTCGATGGAAGTTGTTGCTCAATGGGCTCTGGTGCAGGAGTGGTGCTCATATCTCCAAATGGTAAAATTTTTCCTTTTTCCTATAAACTTGAATTTTCAAATACTAATAACACTGCAGAGTACGAGGCATTAATCCTTGGCCTCCAAGTTGCAGAAGAGAAAGGGATCAAAAATCTGAAAGTCTTCAGAGATGCGGAATTGATCGTGAAACAAGTAAGAAATCAGTTCCGGTAAAAGAACGATCGTTTGAGACTACAAAAATAAAGTTTGGGACGCAATAGAAGTTTTCAAAACTTTTTCCATTAAATTTGTCCTCGTGAAAAGAATGACAAAAGCGATTCTCTAGCAGTCTCGGCGTCATTAATGATTCCTCATTCAGAATTTGATCAAGACAAATACACCATTGAAATGGTTTTTAGGCCAAGTGTTCCTGACAATGCAAAAAATTGGCAAGTATTTAATGATGATCAACAAATTATTGCCTTCTTGGAAAAGAGAGAAAATTTTGAACAGTTGTACTTTGAAGGAAGTGATTCGGCATTTCACGAATCAACTACCTCACCCATTCAGGAAGGAGTTGAGAACGAAGATCCTGGTGATGGCATCATTCAACTCAAAGGAAATAAAATTCCCAAAGGATTGGTTTCACTTGAAGAACTTTTTGACAAACATGATAGGTTTATTAAAGAGAAACGAGCAATCAAACTAAGAGCTGCCAGATACGTCATTTGGGATAACACGTTGTTCAAGAAAGGAATTGACGGCATGTTCCTCAGATGTGTTGATAAAGAACAACAGCCTAGGTTGTTGGAAGCCTTCCACAATCATGCTTGCGGCGGTCATTTTTCTAGCCCAGTAACAGCCCATAAAATTCTGAGAGCACATTATTACTGGCCCACTATGTTTTCTGATGCTCAGAAATGGGTGACCAAATGTGAAGCCTGTCAACAATTTGTTGGAAGACCAAAGTTGGCAAGCCGCTTGCCTTTGAAGCCCTGGCCATTGTCATTGAAGAACCCTTTCAACAATGATGGGGTTTAGATTTCATCGGGTCTTGAATCCTAATTCTAGCGCTGGTCATACCCACGTGCTCACCGCCACTAATTACTTTACTAAGTGGGTAGAAGCTATCTGGTGAAACAAACATCTACCGCAAATGTCTGTGATTTCATCAAAGAAAACATATTGGTTCGTTATGGAATTCCTCACAAGATCGTGACTGACAATGCCTCAAATTTTTCTTCTGTAGAGATGATAGGTTTTTGTTATGGATATGGGATATCTTTGTCTCATTCATCAGATTACTACCCGCAGGGAAACGGTCAGGCTGAATCCAGCAACAAAAACCTCATTACCATTGTGCGCAAGTTAGTCGAAGAAAATCAAAGAACTTGGCACAAAAAGTTATACGATGCATTGTGGGCTGACCGCATAACTCCCAAAAGGGAAATTGGGATGTCTCCATTTCAACTTCTGTATGGAACTGATGCTCAAATTCCCGTCACATTGGAGCTACCAGCGTTAAAATTAGCTCAGGCAGTTGATGATGAATGCTTCGCCAATGCATTAGATAAAAGGGTCATGTTCCTAAGCAAGCTCGAGGAACAAAGAAGTCAAGTGGCCAACAGGATCGAGGAACATCAATCCAAGGTAAAGAAGTTGTTTGACAGGAAAACTAGAGAGAGACAGTTTCAAATCAATGACTTAGTTCTTCTCTGGGATAAAAGACGTGAGCCGAAGGGAAAGCATGGGAAGTTTGACTCACTGTGGCTAGGACCATTCAAAATAGGACATACGTGGAGATAGTACCTACTACTTGGCATATCTGATGGAACTCATTTGCCTTTGCCCTACAAAGGGGGAGTATCTCAAATATTACCAGAATTGAAAATGGGTTGTTCCCCGTATGTACATAGGTAATTAGGATTTTGGTTTGTTTGTTTCCCTATTTTTCGGTCTCCTCTCTTGTGTCGCCCCATTTTTGTGCCCCATCATTCTGTGATCATGTTCATGACTATTTTGGTCTGGGTCCGTTGCTGTACGTCCATGAAGTCCTTGTCCCCAATCAGAGCCAGCTGTTATCAGCCAATTTTGACTTCACAAAATTGTTAAAAAATAATTTAAAAATGAAAAATTAGAAAATTTTGAAAAGTGTTACTTTGCGTGGTTCATTGGACTCATTGCGATCGTCTTATTTTTGTGATCATTTCGGTCTTTGTTTCGTGATTTTCGGGCGAGAACTCTTCCTGCCAGGCTTTAAAACGTGTTAAAATACATTAAAATAATTAATTAATATTTAATTAATTAATTGCTCCTTGTTTGATTAAATTAATTTTTAAAAAATCACTTAAGGAGTATTTAATTAAATAAATATAAATTAAAGTTCATTCGACAAGTTTTAGTGCCGGGGAAGTAAGCTTTCGTTTCCAACTGCCGGGTTGGCTTCCCAACCCGGATTTCCACTTTCTGGCAATTTCCTTCATATTTCCCGCACTTGGGTTTTCTTCGCCAATTGCCAAATCATGGATTGGCAAACGGGCATAAAATTCCCCAATTTCCCACATGGGGAAATTAGGCGGGATTACTGAACCCATTTTGCCATTCCCGTTGGCAATTGCTCGTTACTTTTCCCATTTCCCCACGGCACTTAAGCCACTACCCGGATAAGAGGAAGTTGAATTAATCCTCGTAACTTCCTCCATCAAACCCGTTGGAAAAAGTCGAAAGCTTCTTTTTTCTTCGAAAAGACATAATATTTTGTCAGGGTCTTATACAAGAGAAACTAACGCCATTGTAGAAAAGAAATACAAGAAGGTTTTTGGTTTTGTTTTCAAGCTCCACGCATTCATCAAAAAGGTTTTATCAAAATCTAAAGTAGAATTTCACACACAGCTGTGGGAGAAGGGTTTCCACGTTTTAAAGGAAGGAGAAACAGTCTTTAAAAGAAAAGAGGACAGCAATCATATCACGCAGGAAGAGGAAAGAAGCCAGTTTTTCAACAAAACACAAAGAAACTGAATTCTTTCCCACGCGCCTAAGGGTGGATACAGTCCAAACATTTTTTTCTGGGGCGCCCGATATATGTGGATAGTTTTTAATAACAAGGAGCTTTGTTTTCAGCTACGCATTGAGAGCCCATGCACCAACATCTCCACCATGCCTAGTCAAAGGGGTAACTCCAAAACTTTTCAAACAGCCATACGCATTTGGAATAGATCAAAGAAAAACCCCACGCACCAACTAGAGGAAAGAACTTTCCACGCGCCAGAAGAGAAGGCGCCAGGATAGACAAGACAACATCCCACGCATCTGAAGGAGAAGAACACCGTGAGCTTTACATGCATGCAAAGGATGAGAATGCAGAAAGTAATTTTAAATCCCAGGCGAGCACTTTCCAAATAATGAGGAGCAAATTCCAAGCAATGCCCGAATGTTTCACACCAAATTTTATCGACCATCTTCATAGAGTTTCAATGATCCACAACTAGCCGCAATTCAAAGGTGGGCTGCTATGCATACAAAGACTGGTACAAATGGAGTTGGGTTTGCTAGACGGCAGAACCCCGGCCCTTCACTTTGGTGCAAGGTCCACCAGGACAAAACACACACGGTCAAACGAGGAATGTTGAATGTTATTCATCTTGTTCAATATCAAAGCACTATTATGGTGCACTTTGCTTAGAAACTTGCTCTTGAAAGCTACAGCAATCCTATAATAATGCAAACAAGATTGACCGTATTGGCACAGATCAATCGATGATGTTCTTCGAGTATGGATCACACATTGCTTTTGTATGCTTCCTAAACTTTTCCCTAAACCACGAATGCTTGTTTAGCTCCATCAAATGTTGCAGTAATGATGAATTGATACAGGCGTGTTCTGGATCGTGGATTCATTGATGGTGAAATGAAGGTCTGCGCCACTGATGTTGCGAGGGTGGGTGTGGATTCTTAAAATCGTGCCGCATGTGCAGAGTTCGGTGAAGCGTAGAACTGAAATTCTCCTAGGAAGGTGCCGAGGAAGTAGTTGACTATATGCAGCAGCAGTTACAGGGGAAGAAGGATTGATTTAACGAATCTGCAGAGTCTTCCTTTTTTCGCATTAGGAGGGTCCCGATGGGCCCCGCCGATTAAAGCGCAGATTTGGGCGAGTACCACTCGCTTAATCCCACTCGATTCTTGCGATGATTTTGTCGAATATTAAGCAAATTGCCAAGAATAATTTAAAAACAAAGATTGTGGATTGTTGTATTGGAATACCCGTATATTTCATGGATCTTGAGCGTAGGTTAGTTCTGATGCACCACTATTGTCAACCTGAACCCACTTTGTTTGTTACATGAGACCACAGCCACGGCCCTAGCTTATGGTATTTATAAAAGGGATTTGTCTGAAATGGATCCATTGAATGTCATTTTTGTTGATATTGGACATGCCAGCTTGCATCATTTCGGCAATCCAAGGTTTGAGATGATAAGGCATGATGTTGTCGAGCCGCTATTGTTGGAGGTCGATCTGATCTACCATTTGGCCTGTCCCGCTTCGCCTGTTCATTACAAGTTTAATCCTGTCAAGACTATCAAAACCAATGTGGTGGGAACCTTGAACATGCTTGGCCTGGCCAAACGAGTTGGGGCAAAGTTTTTTCTCACAAGCACTAGTGAGGTATATGGAGATCCTCTTCAACATCCTCAGGTTGAAACATACTGGGGTAATGTTAATCCGATTGGAGTCCGCACTTGCTACAATGAGGACATGCGTACCGCGGAGACTATGGCAATGGATTACCAAAGGGGAGCAAATGTTGAGGTTCGAGTCGCTAGAATCTTCAATACATATGGTCCACGGATGTGTATTGATGATGGATGGGTTGTAAGCAACTTTGTTGCTCAGGGTTTGCGTAGGGAACCTTTAATTGTCTATGGAGATGGTTGTCCAAGACGATGAAGTCTCACGGATGCTTCTCGGGAAATCAACACTATAAATTAACATGGAACATGCTCGAGAGTCACTTGATGTCGTACTTGAACAGATGGAAAGGTATAAGGCGCAATCATCTCAGCTCAAAGTGAAGAATCGGTAGCTCGTGGCATACATACAACATTTGATCAACTTGATCACCTCCGATGTCCAACTTCTAGTCCCGGTGGCTATTCCTAATCAGGAGGCGCTTGCTGCATCAAAAGAAAATGACATCATTGGCCATACGATAAGGGGTTGGATAGATCAAATTTTGTGCCAAGGTCTGAGGGTCGTTGATGAGGCAAAGATGAATCTATGATCGGGTGCAAACCCATCTGGATTCTATTTTCTATTTTGGAGAGGCCCTTGATGTCGAATTGGTCTCTTGACAAACAAACTCCCGGACATTCGTGAACTTTCCAAGATCGTCTTCGTGTCACTTGTTCATGAGGGAATACTTGAGTTCACACATCACAGGGTCCATATAGAGTGGCTCAATTCGGCCAAGTTCAGGAAGATGACGCTGGAGGAGATAGATCGCACTAACAATTACCCACGAGATGAAGGTGAACTACAATTTTGGCTCTTGGAGATCTTCTCAATGGCGAAAGACCAGAAGCTGGATTCTGATAAACCAAGGTGGCATAACGACTACGGTCTCGCGACAAATGAATAATTCACCATGGAAAGGTACTCGGAGCATGTGGATGAATTGCTCAAGTTTCAAGCTCAGCGCTCTTGTCATTTGGAGGATTGCAGAGCACAGTCAATGAGTTCATTCCCGTACGATCGGGATAGGCGGACTCTTGGCCCAATGGATAAGGCACTGATCCTAGGTGTCTTGATCTGGGTGGCACATTGCTGACTAGGATGTCTACGTGTGCATACAAGTCATTTAAGTGGGGTCCACATGTACCCATTTCTTTTATTTATGTATTTTTCCTTAAATGACCCTTTAACTTAAGTGGTTTCTATTTTTAGTCACTTTTTAAAAGTTGGTTGAAAAAGTCAAAGTCACTTAAGTGCCCTATTTAATGTGCATTTAAAACCCTAACTACTTTGTAACCAACTTTTGGGTTATAAAAGGAAGTGAGGGGCTCATTTGTAAAGGTGAATTTGAGAGAGGAGAAGAGAATACTTTTGTGCAAGCTTTGTTTCAAGAAGAAACTTTGTGTTCTTTTGTGAAAAACATTTTGGAGTTAATGGAATAAGAACTTTGTGTCTCATTCATTGTCTCTGGTAACATTTGGTGTTCTTATGTTCATTAGATGTTAGGTGTTTAGATCTTGCATGCAAATATTATCTTTGATCTTATTGTCAACATCGATGTAATCAGTTGTTCTAGTTCAAAGTGATCAAGCTCCGATTGTCTACTTGCTCATATGTGTTCCTTTTACATGTTCTTGTTTAACTAACTCAAACTCCGTTTTATTTGTGTTGGTTATTCACTTTCCTCTTCATGCAAAATTAGGCTATGTTTTTACCTAACTCTTGCATGTTCTTTTAGTTCATTCCATTCCACTCCTTTCCTTCTTTCTATTCCATTTCCTTCATTCACTTTTCTTCCATTGATGTTCCAAAACACCCCCACATACAATTTTGAATGTACATGTAAATACAGCTTTGGTTTTCAATAAAGGCAGCCTCACCTTCATTGAGGAGGGACTTCGTTCCCACATTGTTGCATGTCATTTGCATGCATGCAAATCCATATGCTAACACTTCCTAAATTGATCATTAGGATTAAAAATGGACTCCAAAGTGACAAGTCCTTTGGCAATTTGTTGGTTCTCAGCTGTACCACCTGATCACCATATTGTTGTTCTAACTTTTCCTAATTTTTGGCTGAGAACTCAGCTTCTTCTTGCAAGAAATTGATGATTTGTTGGTCACTTTCAAACACTTGCCAACTTACATTATTGTCTGGCACTGATGGCCTTACAATCACATGAATGTTTGGCTGCACTTTATCTTCCTTGATACTTTCCACAACATCAAAGGCTGCTCCAACTACTGCAAGCCTATCAGCAGCTTGGTTTTCTTTCCTAGGGATGGAGTTGATGCCAAAGCCTTCAAAATCCTCAATGAGGTCCCACACCCTATTCTTATAACTCTTGAGCAGGTCATTTTTGGCAGCATGTTGTCCTTTAACTTGATTAACAATCAGCTCACTGTCACCAAAGACTTGTAAGTTTTTTATACCTCTCTTTCTTGACCAATGCAATCCGTGTATCAAAGCTTCATATTCAGTAGTGTTGTTAGAACATGCAAACTGAAATCTAAAAGCTGAATAATACTTAATGCCTTGAGGTGAAAGAAGCATAGCTCCCCCGTACCTTGTCTACTTCTTGATCCATCAAAGAACAGCTGCCATACCTCATTTTCATCTTTATGGTCTGGCTTGGTGATGCTAGGAATAGGCTGATTTTCTTCATGCATGTAATAAACTCCTAGTTCAGATTCCTCTATTTCCTTGTAGGGATCAAAAGCATGTACCTTGCTTTCCCATTCATCAAGAGTCAAATCTGGGATGCTTCCAACTTTGGTGTCAACTTCATCTGTGCTTGGATAATCCTCTTGATCAAATGTTGAACAATTGGCATTGATTGGGCTTGGAGTATGAGGCTCAATGTGAAAGTTTGCAATAGGTTCAGACCTGATTGTGGCCTTAGTTCCATATCTGGTCCTAAACAACATGTGTGACCAATCAGCAGATAAATAGCCTCCAATTCTAGCTATGAAATCCCTTGACAAACATAGGGCAAAAAGTGGTGGTAAATCTATCACTGACACATCTTGCAAAATAGTGACATTGGGGCATGCATGCAAAGTGAGGCTCAAATCTTTAATTACCCCTACTGTTGTTATTGTTGTCCCATCCAATTGTACCACCCCTTTGGATATGACTTCATATTGGAGGCCCAGCTTGATCAGCTATTTGCTTGGGCATCACAAAACTACTTGCCCCAAAATCAATCATACAATTGTGTACTAGTTTATCCCCAATGATCAATGAAACATAGAATGGAGGGGGCTTCAAAACTTTACCTTGTTGTCCTCCAAGCTTCCCCTCAGGCTGAGAAGCATTTGTGAGTACCTTCTCTTGCATATGAGCTTATTAATTTGAAGTTGACCAATTCTTCATGGCAGCTTGTAGTAGATCCCTTTGGCCTAGGATGGATAGTGATTCCCACATAGATATATTCACATTTGTTTTCTTCATTTGTTCAATGATGTTAAATGGGGATGAAACATCTCTTTTCTGTCCCCTTTAGCCTACACACTCTTTTCTTGTACATGGGCTGCAATAGCTAGCATTTGAGTTGGTCTAGAAGGTGGCTTGGGCTATCCTTGCACATTTGGAACATTTTTCTTGCCAACACTTTGTGGAGTGATGGAAGGTTGTGGATCACCTGAGCTAATGACTTCCCTTCACCAATATTCCTCTTCTTTGATCATGTGTTAGCTGCTACATTCTGAGAAATTGTTTGATTCATACCACAAAAATCTTCAGCCTACCAATTCACAAGTGTAGTCTCATTTGGAGTTGTATTTTGTTGAGATGTTCCTTGTTGTTGGTTTGTTTCTTGACTCACCTCACTCTCTACACCAATTTTTGTCACCATCAAAGCTTGGTTCAAAGCACCATTGAAGCACATAGACTGGTTGTGAGGTTCATTGCATGGGAAACACCAATCATACTCTTGAGCTATATTATTTTACACTGGCACTAAGGCTTTAGAGGTAGATGTAGCATTGGGGTTATAGGGGAAACGGTCTGTTGGCAGGAGGCCTTACTTGATTTTGATTTGCAGCTGGATTGGGTGGCCTATTAGGCTGATATGGTTGCCTATTAGGCTGAGTTTGAGATTGATAAGAAGGTCTAAAACTTTGGGCTTGCTACCTCTTGAGTGTAACCAGCTCATTGCCTAAATTTTGTAATTGTTTCATGACTTCTTGAAGTTCATTTGAGGCACTAGAGGATGAAGTAGAAGTTTCATTTGAACTCTGATTTCTAGGAGTGGGAATAGGAGCTAAAGTAGGTGCTTGACTAGTGCTTGGGCTTTCCAAGTTTGGATATAAGGGCATGGGAGGCCTAGGCACTAGTTTACCAGCTTGGATCAAACAATTCTCAGCCCTAATGGTGATGTTATAAGTTGCAGGTATATTTGCACCTCCCATGGATTGGATTAACATAGAAATATCAAAATTTAAAGCTTTGAGATAGTATAAGAAAGCACCTTCAGCTGTTGGCCTTACTATCACTGGGATTCTATCCCATGTCCTTTGAAATCTAAAATTGAAGTCTGTTAGCTACTCATTGGGAGCTCTCTTGATAGTTGTCAGTTGTTCCAATAGAGACAAATTATCTCCCTTTTCTCCAAACTGCTCATGGAGAGCTATGCACAACTGGTTCCAATTTTGGATAGAGCCTGCCCCAAGGTTCTGAACCATTGCAAGGCTTTCCCTTTGAATGAAGATGCCAATAATTTGACAACAATTTACATCTCAACAATCTCATGGATTGCACAAACATTAGCAATGTCTTTGACATGATCACCAGGAGTGGTCTAATTTTCCCCAGTAAAGTATGGGATGTTCTTCAATGCTGCAACTAGAACTGGTTTTGTGCATTGAGAGAAAGTGGGTTGCTGCCAGTGAAGTTGACATAAGGGTTGGGTTGTGCCATTCTGATTGGCCTGAGAACCCTTGTTGATTGGGTGAAAGGTCTACCAGGTGGAGGAGTTGATAGAGTTCTGTTTGGTGGAGATGGAGACCTTTGAATTCTTCTTCCCCTCTCTCTTCTTCCTGGGATAATTGTAGATACTCAAAAATCCCTCCTCTCTGGCCCTTGACCTTGTTTGGATCCTTCTCATGAATCTTCAGACTTGGACTGCTGAAACCAGTTGATTTTATCTCTTTGGAGTCACCAGATGTGTAAATCAGGGCTCTTTTTAAGCAAGAAACTTACAACAAATGCACATCAACTTTGTTGTAATGAAGATGAAGACCTCTAAGGTCCCACCGTGTGCAAAACTATTAGTGCAAATCAGCAACACCCCTAAATGACCTTCAGATCTGCAAGTGAGAATTGGGTCATTTAGTGTGATTGCACAACATGGAATCTTTTCCCCAAGTGTGGGACTTGAAAAAATGGGAAAAAACTCTCCAAATTGAAGGTTGGTTCCTCTACTCCTCTGATCAGATGTATGCATGAAATTTGCAGAGGTTTAACTCAAAATTCTACTCTAATTCTGCCAAGGAGACAAGGATAGAAAGAAAAGAAGATAAAACTAAACTAACAAGGTGATACACCAAAGGAGTGGTGAACATCTATTTCTACATAGATTGACACAGATTATAAAAATGCAACACAAATCATGCACAAATTGCTAAAATTGTAATGAAGGATCGGATAGAGCAAACAACACAAGAAAGGATTGAAAATTCATTCACAGAGCTTGCATTGTCATTTCCATTTTTAAATACAATGCATTACAATAGCAAGGAGGTAGAAAACATGTTGCAGTCCTAAAAAAGGTCTGATATTCCACAAATTCACTTGCCAGGGTGAAGGAGGGAGCCTGCAGAACATAAAAATGTCCAACCCTTTACAAATGAGCCAAATCTGCTTTTAACAATGAAAACTCGAGTTCAGGAAGGAGAAACACGGGAAAATTGAAATGAATGATTCAACCACCAACCAAATCCATCAAAATAGCATGGGTACCCTTAAAAGTTCATTCCCCAAGATTTTCACCATGCTGGAGAAGAATGGAAGCCATACTACATTAAAAATGGTGGTTGAATGTCGGTTCTGCTCTTTTCCCCATGCCAAAGGTGTTTTTTCATTTTTCTCTCACTAAACTCCACCAAAAAAAAAATTGAAGATTCCATCATGTAGAGGACTTCAATAGCTTTCCAATGACACCAAAATCAAGAAAAACCGAGCTCTAGATCAAAAGATATGCCCCTCTAAAGATTTAGGGCAAAATCTGGGGCAAAAATTGGGTCGGTGGGCCAAACCTAAAATTTTCCCCTTTTTTTGAATTTGGGAAAAATTCCCCAAAATCTCCATGCCCCACCATTTGCTCCACTGCCATATGGCACTTCCTCATTCATCCGTGGGTTCAAATGGCCATTTTACGTTTTTTGAATTTTGGAAAAATTCCAAAATTTCTCCGCGCCCGCCGCTCTGGGACACGTGTCATCGCCTATTCTTGTGGGCACGCACTCTAAATCTTCCTTTGACAAAAGTAACCACTTTGGCAAAATTGCCAAATTCTCCCGTGCCCCGACCTCCGCTTGAGAATAGGACACGTGTCATCCTCCCATTAGTCCGCGGGATTTAACCAAAATTTCCATTTCCTCCTTGGTGGGCCTGCAGCCAAATTTTTCCTTTTCAGCCTTCTACTACTTTGGAAAAAAGCCAAAATTTTCTTTGCACCATTTTTGGAAAAAAATTCAACTTACCCTCCCATTCACGTCCGACCTCGCCGCCACGTGGCACCTCCTCATGGTTGCGGACCTCAAGCTATTTATTTCCTCTCTGGGCCAGCGAGATAAAATTTTCCTTTGCCCCACCCACTCCTTGGTGATTTTTTTAACTTACCCCCGTTGACCCGCCATTCCGCCACCACGTGGCACATTCCTATTGGTTACGGACCTTCCTAGGGAAAATTTCCCTCAAAAACTCCGTCGAGCCATAACTTACAAAATACAAGGAGTTAGAAGGAAAATTTTACCTTTCTGGAAAGGTGAGAAAATCCTCTATCTGATGAAACCATTTCCAGATAATTTTGAGTGCCTGAAAAGTGAAAAAAATTGACTGAGGCACAAGGAAGGAAGGAATGAAAGAAAGTTAGTCAAAAATAAGAAAGGGGCTTATTTTGGATAACAAGTACCATTCACAACATGCCGATCTCTTCAAACTTGTGTCTTGATCTTAGTCTTCCATGCAGCATAATTTTTCCTCCGAGTAGTTGTGAATCGGAAGAAAAAATTGGGGGCATTGGGTGCCCATTATGCAAATCATTGATAGGGTTAAATGGGTACTTATCACTCTGGTATAAGGTCTCCTAATCTATATATTATCCGTCGATATACCGAAACATTCTATATATGCACCCTTCCAATATACCCATCGGTTACATAGAAGAAGCTTGCCCTTTCAATATACTCGGCGATGCACGTGAAAGAGGTGTTAATGTATGTGAAAGAGTTTTATACGTGGTAGCAAGACAATACTAAAAGGGGTCTATGTGATTATTGACATCGGATCAAAGAAATATCCTCATATGCACACGTAAATTTGCTATATACTTGGATAATTTTTCATTACGTATTTTTGTCGTGTAATCATTCATAGACGGATAGGATGGCTCATAGTGTGTGTAATGTGTGCTTATTACTCCCTTCGATTTAAAGGGTCGATGCCCAAACGACATTATTACAACTTTATTAGGCGTTAAGTGCGGTAGTAGTCGTGATGATTTACCCATAAGTGCTTCCCATAGCAATCATGTATACCAAATGCTACAAATGACATCTAGGATCTCGTGAGTGTTTTAGAACCAAATTTTATTGTTTTTGAGTACAATATTCTGTCATTTTCTCGAGTAGTTACAAAGTTTGTGGTTGATTATGGCAACTCAGTAAATTAGTACAATGATATCTTGAGTATACAATTACATTCAAAAAAATTGAAAAATTTGAATGACAAGTAAACAAAAATTGTTTTATGGGCCTTGGTGGACTCAAAGCCCAAAATGACCCACTACGCTAAAAATTGCAAAAAAATAGCTGAAAATGCAATTTTTTGGTATACTTCCTTTAGCAAAAGTTGCTTGGAATGAAAAAATAAGAGGTCTAGGAGAAAAATAAATTTGCCCTAAAATAGGGTTTTTCTCACTAAAATTTTAGAAGCCTATTTAGTCATAACTAAGGCTTTTAGGGACCTCTAAATTTGGCGGTTTCACCAATTTTTCCTCCAAATTTTGATTGGTTTAAAAATTGAGTTGGGGGTGGGGTTGAACCCCAAACCTCCCTTCCCCAAGTCTATTGGTCTAACCACCTTGGCGCCTATAGCGCTTATGTTAGATAACAAAGCATATTGTATTTAATACATTTAAAATTGACTCACCTTGTTTCAATGGTGACTTGGTAGAGATAGAGGCTCCACGTGGATTACATGCGTGGAGGAGAGCTTGAAGGAGAATTTTTCCTTGTTTACTGATCTTATTCCTTACGTCGCCTTATTGCATTGAAGACGGCCCCCTTTTTATTCTTCTTTGGTCGTGGTTACATTCCCTTTATTTTGTTTGTAATGTTTTTATGTCTCTGGTAATTTTTTGTAATATATTTATATCTGGAGAGGACTAGATTGCATTGGAGGTGGATTCACGTTTATGTTTTTGTTGTTGCATCCATGCATGTTCTGCGTGCTCGGGAGCAACTTGAATGGAGAGGAGGGGAGTTCGATTTTCCAATGCAGGATCTCTAGGTTGATTTGCTTTCTCTCGGTGTATGGATGTCGCAGGAGCGTTGGCGTGTGGAAGGATCTTGTAAATAAAATTAGGGCTCGTTCAATGATGTTTGTAGGAGTGCAGCTCGAGTCTCCCAATCAAGCTCTATCCATGTATTAGCGAGTCTACGTATGGCTCATTTGCTAAATGCAACTTGGTTGTGGAGGGAGGGGAGGCACGTCCTGGTGTAAAAAAATTTCAAATCATTCAATGCTTCAAGACCTTCAAACAACTTGCCTTTGTACTAGCTCGACTTGGTCGGGAGATCGAGAGGGGGGTATGTGGCGGACCTCCAAATATTGTAAGAAGACTCGCTCAATGCACCTCCAATTTTGATAGTACATAATACATTATCTCATAGCTAAAAATTTAGATACAAAACCCCTAATGGAGAAAAATGAATTATTATTTTTTAATTCATGTACATGTATTAGCTCCAAAAAAAAATCACAGTGCAGAGAGAGCACCAAGGCAAAAAAATGATTTTTTTACCAGAGAGATCGCACAAGAGGTTGTTCAGGAAGGCTGTACAAGAAGCATCAATGCTCTCCAATGAAGCAATTTTATTCTCCAAAACTTTTCCTTCCTCTACACCCTTTCTCCAACCTTTCCAGGAGCTTCAACTAGCTCTGGTACCAAATGTAAAACAAGGAAGGAAGCTCAGTAGGATTTTATTAATAATCAATCAATCAATTATGCATGTGCGGATGCAATATATATATATATATATATGTATGTATGTATGTATGTATGTATGTATGTATGTATGTATGTATGTATGTATGTATGTATGTATGTATGTATGTATGTATTGCACTAATCGGATACAAACAATAAAGGATGTTGCACATGTACACTCATGAACTAATACAAACAATAATATTGTTAAAACAATATAACAACTCTCGTAGTGTTTGAATAAAAACAATAAGATGGTTATGATTAAATATAACCATATAACATTTAATAAATAAACTAATTAATATGCAATGCATAATTAATTAAGGTAATAATGTATTTACCCTAACAAATGGCGAGTAAAGTTTCATAATCCACTACCATCTAATGTGGATCATACTTCCTAACCCGGATGTGCGTGCGGCCTTGTAATCTATTCATAAACTAATTGACCTTTTTCGAGGTAGTGATCCCCTTGGCTCTCCATAGGAGCTCAAATTTGTACACATGTTCGGTTTCATCCTCTACTCCTTTGTACTCAAGAAATTGGAGTGAAATTTCGTATAAAATATGAGGAAATTGTGGAGGGTATTTCCTTGGCCTTGTTTTCTCCTTTTTGGGGAGGACCAGATCCTAGCCACCGAGCCTCCACTAGGATTTCCTCCACTCGGGAGGACCAGAGCCTCCCGAGTCCCCCTGTGATGGAACTCTTGTATGTGTAGCTATGGTAGAAATTATATGCACACCTATGGTAGAACTGTCACTTTTATGACCAACACTTTGTGTTGGTATTGTGCATATCTTACTACTTCCATATAGAATCATGCTAATGTATGTCCTTATGTTACACCTACAATACTACTCCCAAATAAATTTTTTTGACCTCGATAGCAAATCTTGTTGAGTAGCAAACGTCACTACTATGTGTGTTGTTATTATTTGCCGTGCCTCTTAAGTGGATACTAAAAACTTCTACATGTGTCACCTTCCCAACGTGGTGATCCTCGATTACACTCACATTCTTCACCCTACCTATAATAGTATTCTATATTAATTTCCAAATCTTGAGTACCGTCATGCGCAAGGGCTAAGGTTGTAGGGATGTCCATATGCACATTGACGGCTCCCAAAACTTCACTAGACTTGCTTCCTCCAAATGGTGAGGGGTCCTTCTGCGCTTTCCCAATATCGGAGGGACATAGTCTTGTAGCCCCTCACTCTCCTTAGGGTTCTCAACACTTCGCTCAACCTTACTCCTCTCTATCCCAATGGCTCTTCAACCATATTTTCTTGTGCATCATTGAATATGCGTAAAATTTCTTCTCTCTCTTCTTTCATCTAGCTCAATGACATCCTTTCCAACCCCTTCCCTTGTCCTTACACATGGAATGTTTTTTATCTATCCATCATTAGGATCTCAAATCCCAATTCAATCATCAAGATCTTGATAGCAAGTGGAAGTGTGCATAAGTACGATCCCCTAGGCTCGCGAATAAACTTGAACTTTTCTTCCTCACGGGCATGAATACCTAGAGATAATGTATTCCAAAGTGTAATTTTTCAACACGATTTCCACCATGATCTACTACGCATGTCCACAACTTATCCAAATCAAAAATGCTTGATACTTGATATGGTTCCACACTTGTCTCCGCCCGATTGACTCTTATTTTTCCTCGCATGCGTTGCCCAACCGTGTAAATACCTTGGAAAGAATTTGAATAATGTCTCATATAATGGATCATAGAGGTTTTCTTCGACCAATTTATGTGGATTGAAATCAACACCGGTACTATATCTTTGTAAAAACTCTTCTTCACCTTTGATAGCCAATGTGATAATATTCTTCGAGGATAGCTGAAATGCCATGTGCGCACTGGATCTTGAGAGTTGGAGGAAATAAGGTTCCAAAAATGGAACCAAAATTTCACACCATAGTCTAGGTTCAAGACAACATGGTTTGGCGCGATGACCCTTCACCTGACAAAGGTCTAGATGCTCACCCAATGTGTGTGAAAACCTATCGTGCTCCTTCTCGTGTCTCATTTGCCAAGATTTAATTCCTGCACTCATGGTTATTATATCAAGAAAATGTAGTTGATCAATAACATGAACTTGTTGTCACATGCATAAGGATAGTTGATCATAACCAAAATGGAGTTCTATTCTCATTATAATCACGATTCTTTACAATAATCAATAGCATAACTTCAAGATAAATTTAGGTAATCTCCATTTTACCGATGAATGAACAAGGCAAGACTCGAGATGGACTCTAACACTATTATCACTCACTTCACACTATCAAGACTCACACACAAACTTACACATGAACCCACTTCTTACATGGATATCTACATGTATATATAGGGTGGGAACTTTTCCTTCACCGCTTGACTATGAAAATAGGCTATCCATATACATAGCTTGCATGCTTTTCCAACTAAATTTTTCCTATAAATAGACTCTAAACCACAATTCTCCATAAGTGGTTTTCTTTATTTATGGAATCTCTATTTTTTCCCGTATGCTATAAATAGCTTCGTTTTAATCCTTTTTCATGTGCTATAAATATATCTACTCCTATACATGCATAACCCATCTCTATTCTTAGTTGTACATGTGCTTTATCCACACTTTTTCTATGTGTGGATTTCCTTGATGATCACCCAATCTTCTACTTTTTCTTATTTCCAGCCTACCTTAGAAATCCAAGTATCTCTTGACTTTGTTGTTCCTATGTGACTCTTCACACGTTCTTTTTCAAACTCGTGTGTGTCCCTTTGTGCACTATTTCAACCTTTTTCAATTCTTTCGTTCATGGTTCCTTGTGCACCCTTGCATGCATCCTTTGGCTTTCACGCATGTATCATACTTAGACATTTTCTCACCCAACCATGTTTCCATTTATTTTTGTGCGGTGTGTTTACTTTTCATTTGTGTGTGTGTTTGGCCCTTTTCATTACGTATCATTGTTGAGAATCTATTCCTAATGGATAATACATTGTTCCACTTAAGCCTAAATTGAGATTTTGAGGTTCCTTCTTGCCTTGTTTTCATTTCATGTCAAACCAATTTAAGTCCCCCGAGTATGAGCCAACTATTCGAATATAAAATTTTATGTATTTTGTATGACATGACCCCATCGAAAAATTTTCCCCTTTTGGTCAAACCAATCAAAATTGCCCATTTTCAAAGATCGCCTTCTAGGAAGGGTTTTAGGATCCTTTGATTGTTTTAGAATTCCTAGTAACATTCAATGGAAAGTTCCCATGGTTTTCTCTACGATGGTATGACTTAGAAAACATTATGGGAACTTTTGGATGTCCTTGGGAAAGATTTCTTATTAGGAAATTTTTGGGAAAAATGAGTGTGCTCGCTTCATTTAAGATATGACTTCGAGAGGAATGTTTCATAAATGATGTTTAGTGTTGGGAACTCATATCCTTGTTGTCATAAGTATTATGGAGCCTACTTCCTATTGGAATGGGTAATAAAAGTTATTGGGAGCATAACAAGTGGAAACATTTCCAACACTAGCTCAAGGTGACTTTTCTATATATGAATTTTGTCTTGTATGATTTAGGCACCTTGAGCGTATCTCGGGAGCCTAAAATGATATCAAGTGAAATTATATGCAATTCTCTTCATGACCCACAAGTTGGTTAGGCTCATGTTTATTGAAAACCCTTCTTACAACTCGGTTTACCAATGCACCGTCCTATGCAAAAAGGAAGGTATAGGTAAAAATTGTTGAAGAATTCAATTTAAATATTCCTAAATGGTCACATTGAATTCATTGTCCTATTTCCATGCAATTTTATATATTATATGCTAAAATTCATCAAGAATGGATTCTAGGGCAAAGAAAGTACTTTGAGGTGCAAAATAGAGGTGAAAACCATGCTCCAACCTTAACTTTGGCACATTTGGGAAATTTTTCTTCCCTCTTGAACCTTTGGTGAACTTATTAGGTGAAATTTCACCTCATAAGTTCACCCTCACTGATTTTCTATATTTTTACAAAGAGAAAACATAAGAATGGCCAAAAAGTGCAAGTGATGGCTTAATATGACTTGATGGTGGGACCCACTTTTTCCCTCCAAGTGGATATTTGAACCTCCATTGCACTAAATGCACTTATGAGGTGAAATTTCACCCCATAACTTCACTATTATATGATTGGTGGAGATTTTGGCATGGTGGAAGGAAAGGCAAGGTCAAAACATAAGAAAATAAAGTATGGGTGCAAATGTGTGTGCATTCCCCACTCCCATCTCCACCCCATGTGCACTTTCTCACCCCATCTGCACCTAAAGTGCAATTATGAGGTGCAATTGCACCCCAAAAGTGCACCTAGGTGCAAATGGTCTCCATTTCTCCACTTATCCACTTCTACGTTTCTCCACTCACTCCATGTGCACTCCTCCACTTCCATCTCCACCTTATAAGAGCATCAAACCTTGTTTCTCTCTCAAATTTAAAAAAAAAAAAGTTCAAAAAGAGGAGGAAGCCATTAAATCTCACCTTGGAGCTGGTTCACCACATTCAAACTTGAAAAACTTTCGGTTTGTGCCCTAGATATTTTAAACATAGTTTTCTTCATTTCTCCTCATCTCAATACTGTTTGCCACCAAATTTGGACTAGCAAATCCTTGTGATGGCACCTTAAAATAAGAAGTATTAAAAATTTAATATGATAAACTCCTCCTCAATATATTCAAGACTATTTTTTCCAGCCACCATTGTCTCCTTGCACTCAAAACATTCAAAATTTGAAGTGGAGATTGCGCTTGGCTCGCACGGAGGAACTTTACCAAATTTTGAGCACTCATTACACTCTCCAAGCCTGTCATTTTGAGGTATCAAATATGATATGAGGTGAAAGTAATATCATGATATGATTAAAACCATCATTCAGCTCCAAAACCGTTGAAAACCCCGTGCCCATTTAAAATTGATTTTCCTCGTTCTCCCAAACCCCATGAAGGAACCTCGCCAAAATTGTAACATCCATTCCTATCCAAAAAAGCTTCATAATGGGTAGAATATCACCTCATTTAGACAATAATTTCTCTGTATGTGAGTAAATGAAAATTTTCCCTCTCCCATTAACACTAATTTGCAAGCTTTCCTCCCCTCTAGAACCCGCTTTTGAATTTTTGTTGATTCTGAGAGAAAATCTCGCCAAATTTAAAGCATCTATTATTTTCCGGATTATCTTTGCAATGAATTGAGTTGCATATTATTTGGAGCTGATTTACTCCAATTTTTCCCAAAATACGAAAACAACCTGTAACACTGAAATCCACTCAAATTTGTGGATTTTCAGAAACGGTTGCGGAATCCATTTTTGCTTGCACCGTATCATTCTTACCACTTCCTAATGCCAAAAAAACCATGAAAAAAGGATGAATTTCCACTACTCCAGTTATGATTTTGTTTCTATTTTGGTGTTTAAGAATTTGGACATCAGGGATAACAATGTGGAACACATGGACTTTGACCGCCTAAGGAAGAGAATGGAAGACGGAACCCACACAGTATTAGATGACAGAGTCTATTACATTGTATTATATTGATCCAGTGTATTCCCACTATCTATTCAGGACTCCAGGTTCATTCTGGACTACTCCAAGAACTATGAATGTGAGATCCAATCCATCACTGTAGACGATGGCTCAATCATCATTGTGTTGTCGTCGGAAGGGATGTCAAGGTGTTTTTGTATTCTGAGGCCTAAGGATATGGTGATCTTGATCAAATTAGATGCCTTGGATGATTGGGAAAGGAAGGATTCATGTTTGTAGGGAATGACTATTAGGAATTAGATGAAGACACCACGCAAGCACTTATAGCTATAATTCATAGAAGAGATATGTGACTGTATTGTACTTCTCAACAAGCTCATGGGAAAATCTTTAACAAAATAATTCATCAATGGATTTCGCAATTCATTGTAATAGTTACTGAGGCATCCCAAGTAATTGATTGGATTCAAATTATCAATGATAATTTGCACTCTCAGCTGATCAACCTATAAGGTACGAAAAATTTCATTATGGCCTCATTCTTGGTCTACTTAGTTGCAGCATTGGAAAAGTGGCTTCGGCTAACTCCAGAAAGAAATTTTCTAAAGAACGCGTTGGTTTATTAGAAATACCCCCAGTTCATGTTGAGGGAATACAAGAGACACTACACAAGGGTGAATTATTTATCCATCAAGTACTTGGTGAGGAAGATAGAAGGTGATATTTACCGAAGGTTCTCTGCCGAGGCTTGCATACTGATAAGAAAATATGTGAGTTATTTCAAATAGTTCGTGACTTTCTCTTACGTTCACGTCAAAGGATTTGATGAAGCACCATAGAATCTCCCACGATACCCAAGTAACAAGTTAGTACTCATTGAGATCTGTAGACATTTGTCAAGAGTTCACGTCAAGTGCCGATAAAAAAAAGGGGATAACATTCCCAATTTGTCTAGGAATTTACTCTTGTAAGAACTCATTGGATGCAAGTAACATCGAATCCTCTCTTGGGTCCTTAAAATTTTACTCTTATTCTACCTAGATATTATTTGATAGTAACCACTACATAGAAGGGGAACAAAAATCCTTCAACGTGCCATAATCTTGAAGAGGAAGATTATTGGGAGGATTGTGCAGATGTAATAGAAGTAAGAAAAGGGAGTTCTCGAGACTGAAAATGTAAAAATGAGGGACTTTCAGATGGAATGGGAAACTATAGATATTTAAGATAGTGGAAGTGACATATTTGAACCTAAGTATCTCGGAAGCTATTTTGTTCAAACCTATGCCTCTTATGGATTGGTCCATGGTAGAGCATGTTGATATCTTGACCCGCATGCGTAAAATTCTTCTACATAGGTCAAGACAGTCGTACTTCAAGAAGGTTCACGAGCTGATCTTCACCCCATCTTCATCCTACGAGACATTTCAATAAAGCATGGATTAAGGTATGTGAGAGATATGAGAGCTCTAAGGCACGAGGAAACTTCTCAAGTCGATAGTTTCTTCTAGAGCCATCACCTAAGCCCTTGAGAAAAACATTATCGTGAAAATTCTTGATGCAAGCACTCTCAATCCTAGAGAGTTTTTTTGTTTCTCCCGCGAGAATAAAATACAAGACTCTTGAATTGTCCATGCATTCATCTTGTAAGTCTTTCATGCTTCCAATGCGGTCACATGAAGAAAGTATTCACATGTCCTCCTATTGCATAATCAAGTCGTCGTGCTAGTGCCCCTATGGATGACCCTAATGGCACATGTTGATCTAGAGAATACTCATTGAGAAATATAAATCTATGATATTCTTAGAATCAATCACATGAATTTAAGTGGTATGAAGAAAAATTGGTTTTGCGATGCCGGTCTTTGACACTCATTTTCTGATGGGTGGGCCCCGCTTTTTGCTTGGGGCCCTCAGCTAGGATCAACACACTCTTTTTGCGGAGGGGTGCCTTTTCCTCCGATCTTCATATTACCATTGTTGAGCTTGTATATATATTTCTCATGTTTTTATTACATGATGCATGTGGGATAATTTGTTAGTGCTTTAAAATGTAATTGTAAACATTGTGCATTGTATGTTGGCTCGGTGGACAACCCGACTCGAGCAAGTCAAGTCGACCCAGCTCGGCCAACCACCAGTCGACCTTGCCACACTCCCACTCACCACTCGCTAACCACCTATCTACTACAAATCACCTCTTATCTCCATTGGACTCCTACCCTCACTCACCTTATCTCCTCTAACTCTCCTCAACTCAATCTCCCAGTCCATCTCACTCATCCATCTAACTTGGTGCTAAACCAACCTCACGCCAAAATTACATACCCCATTTACCAACCAACACACAAATGGCTTTAAAAAAGCAAATTCTACTTAACCAATTAAACATGGCAACCGCCACCCACATTTAAACCACTTGCCTAATCCTTCTCCCACATGTGGGATTATTTCCCTTAGCCAAAGGATAACAAACGATGGTGGAGGATGAGCAAGGGCTTGAACCCGACTCCCATGCTACGGTAAAAATAAGGCTCACCGTTATGCCACATGTGTTGGAAACAATATAAAAGGGGCTAAATGTATTTGAAGGTTAATTTGCGAAGACTGTATTTCAAGGCTTATTGTGAGAGCTAGGAGAAAAATTAGGAGAAAATTTCCAAAAGGAGACTAGGCTTAATTTTGCTAGAGGAATATTGTGGCAATTGGAGAAGATCTCTATTTTTTTTGAAGCATTTGTAAGTGTATTAAATTATTTTAATAGATCGGTCACATTTATATGGACCCAGAGACATAGGTTTAACTGCCGAACTCCGTTATCAATTGTGTGACTCTTTTCTCTATTTTTAGTTTAGTTTTTCTCTATTTTTTTACACAATACTTGCATTTTTAAAAATTAATTAAAAATAAGGAAAATTTGTAATGTTGAATTTAATCCATAAAATCATCTTTTAAAGCAAAATTTTGGTGAATGTTTTACAATTTTCTTATGATTTTGGATCATTTGGTATCAAGATTGGTCTATGATCAGTTTAATAGTGTTTGGATTGCAAGTTTGTGTTGAATGTTAACAAGGTCCCATTCTAGAAAGGGTGAAGGAGAATTAGCAGTGTGTTGATCCGAAATTGGTTCAAGAAGATCACAAAGTCTAAAGATGGAAGAGGAATCATGAAGAAGAGTTTCATCAATCATTCCTTCAAATGAAAGAGATGGTGGAGGAATTGTACTGAGATAGAGAGAAGACATGGAAAAAAGAAGCTAAAAAGGTAAAAAGAAAGATGGCTCTTCATCTGATTTTGATTCTCCTAAAGGTGAGAAACAAAAATCTGATTTTCCTAAAGGTGAAGCACAAAAATCTGATTTTCTTCCTTCATTAAAACTAGATATCAAGTTTGAATTTCCAATGTATAATGGGAGCTTAATGCAGAAAAGTTGGATAATTGGATCAAGCAAATTGAGGTATATTGCAGGGTTCAAAAAATTGTTGATGATGAAGAAAAAATCCATTTGGAAACTCTTTGAATGGGTGGCACAACACTCATATGGTGGGAGAGTAAGCTTCAGGAAGTAGATGAGAAAAAAGGTAAAGCAATCTCTTCTTGGTCTGATTTTGTTTCTGATCTAAGACAACAATTTTATCCTCTAGGATATATGCAACAAGCTATGATGGATTGGAAAATTTGAGACAAACTAAGGGACAAAGTGTTCAGAATACACAAGAGTTTAGGAAAAGGGCTCTTATTCTTGGTATTTCTCTCCATACACAAGAAACACTTGCTTAAATATATTGGTGGATTACATAGTTATTTGAGACATATGATTCTCATTCTTAATCCTACTAATCTTGATGTGGTGTGTGTGCAAGCTACACATTTGGAAGCAAGAGGGAAAATGACTAAGGAGTCTTCCTCCTCAAAACACAAGAACAAACAATCCAAGGCAAGGAAAAAGGTTTGAAAGAACAAGGTAAAGGAAAGGGTAAGAAAAATAATAATTCTATATTAAGAAAGAAGATGAAAAACCATTTTTCAATCATTGTAAAAAGAATCATGATGAATCTAAGTGTTGGAAATTACATCCTAAAATGAAGCCTAAATGGTTTAATAATAAGAAGGAAAAGAGAAGAAAATGAATATTGTGGTACATGATCTTGGGTCTTGATTCAGAGATGAAACCAAGATCATGGCCATGAGTTTTCAAGGTTGTAATTCTTCCTCTTCTTCTAGCACTAGTTCATCTAATGTTGCATCTTCTTCTAAAAAAATCTATGCATGATGAAAAGAAAAGAAATGAGATTTTCCACCTTAGAGTTGTTTCTAAACATACAAAAATAGACACTCTATTTGATAGTGGATCTCAAGCTAATATGATTTCAAAAGAGGTTGTGAAAGAAATTGGGACTCAAAACCAAGCCACATCCTAAGCCTTATCCTTTGGGTTGGGTTTGTGATGATGCAAAATTATAGGTAACAAAAACTTGTAGATTCATATTTTCCATTACAGAAAAGTTTATTGATGAGGTTGATTTGGATGTTGTTCCTTTAGATATTTGTGGTGTGGTTTTGGGAAGTCCTTATCTATATGATCGTAAAGCAATCTTCTATAGGAAGAGAATAAATACTTGCTTGTTAAAGATGGGATTGAATATATTGTTAGAGCTCATCATGTGAAAACAAGTCTTTCTTTGGTTACTATAGGGAGATGAAAAGGCTTGTAAATTCAAGCAAGAATTTTGTACTCATGGTGATCAAAGCCAAAGAGAAAATATCATGAAAAGGATTTTGAAGGATTGTGATCCTAAACATCGTAATGAATTGGTTAAAATTGTTTCTAACTATGATGATGTTTTTTAAGATCCATAGGTCTACCTCCTAAAAGAGGGGTTCAACATGAGATACAATTGTTGCAGATGCACCTCTTCCTAACATTGGTATGTATAGATTGTCCATGGTTGAAAATGAGGAAATCAAGAAACAAGTGATGGAACTTTTGGAAAAAGGAATTATCCATCCAAGTTCATCTCCTTGTGGTTCACCAATCATTTTGGTGCCTAAGAAAGATGACACATGGCGGATGTGTGTTGATTTTCATGCCTTGAATAAAATCACGGTGAAAAATCATTACCCTCTTCCTCGTATTGATGATTTATTGATCAGATTAAAAATGTTATTTATTTCACTAAGTTAGACTTAAGAAGTGGTTATCACCAAGTTAGAATCAGTGAAGGTGATGTTTGGAAAACTACTTTTAAAACAAAACAAGGTTTATTTGAATGGCTTGTTATGCCTTTTGGATTGTGCAATGCACCGGCTACATTCATGTGTGTGATGAATGATGTTTTTAGGCCATTCATTGATGATTTTTTATAGTCTACTTAGATGATATTTGATTTTTTAGTAAATCATGGGATGATCATATCATTCATATTCAAAAAGTCTTAGATGCTTTAAGAAAGGAGAAATTATTTCTAAAGATGTCTAAATGTGAATTTGGGAAAACATCTTTGGTTTATTTGGGTTATGTTGTGGGACATGGTGAATTGAAAATTGATCCTACAAAATTTGAGGTCATTGTTAACTGGCCTAAACCCAATAATGTAACAGAAGTTAGAAGCTTTCTTGGTGTAGTTCAATACTGGAGAAAATTTATTGCTAACTTCTCATTTATTGCATCTCCTTTGCATTCTTTGACTAGTATTAAACATAGTCTTTCAGTGGGGAGGAAAACATCAGAGATATTTTGATACACTAAAAGAGAAAATCAATACCGCTCTTGTCTTAGCACTTCTATATTTACAAAATCATTTGAGATTGAGATGGATGCCAATGAATATGCAATGGGGGTAGTCTTGATGTAAAACAAAAAATGTTTGTTACCATTATGAGACCTTCACAGTGCGGTAAGAAACTATCCAACCTATGATAAAGAGTTGTATGCATTGGTTCAAAGTGTAAAAAAATGGAAACATTACTTGATGGGAAAGGAAATAGTAATTCATATAGATCATCAGCCCCTCCAATACCTACAAACATAAACCAAACTACAACAATCTAGACACTTTTGTTGGATGGGATTCTTGCAGCAGTTTCACCTCTCATGATCAGGTATAAGAAAGGTATACAAAATAAGGTTGTTGATATGCTATCTAGACCTCCAGTTGTTGTTGCATCTATTCTTTTACAACATAGTTCTTTGGCTCATGATAGTTATAAAAATATATGTTTATGATGTTGATTTTAAAGAAGTGTATGAAGATTTAATGAGTGGAAAACAAGTAGGAGAATTGGATTATCATGTGCATGATGGACTCTTGTATCATTCTAGTAAAATTTGCATTCCAAGGATGAAAGAGTGCATATGATTAGGGAAGCTCACACTTCTCTTATATCTGGTCATTTTGGTGTTGGTAAAATAGTTGCACATTTACAGATGTATTGTTATTGGCCTAGAATGCATGAACATGTAACCAAGTATATAAAAGGATGTGTTCTTTTGTGCCACGAGAAATCCTAGCAACAGAAGTTAGGACTTTACACTCCTCTTCCTATCCCTACACATCCATGGGAAAGTATTTCCATGGATTTTGTAGGAGGTTTTCCCATGTCATGAAGGAAACATGACTATTTATATGTGGTTGTGGATAGATTTAGCAAAATGTGTGTGTTGATTCCTTGTACTAAACAAATAACTAGTGAAGGGACTACATTTATTCTTTCAGTTTGTATGGGTTCATTTTGGTTTTCCCACTTCTATTGTTTTTTATCGGGATTCCAGGTTTCTTGGGGAATTTTGGTCAACTTTGTGGGGTTTGATGGACACTAAGTTGAAGAAAAACATTGCTTTTCATCCATAGACCGATGGTCAAACAAAGGTTGTGAACCACACAGTGGTACATCTGCTCAAGGGTTATTGTGGTAAACATCCTAAATTGTGGGATGAACATTTGTATTATGTGCAACATGCTTATAACCATGCACTACATTCTTCTACTATGAAGTCTCCTTTTGAGACTTGTTTTGGTTATCTGCCTAAATCTCCATTAGATTTCTCTTTTGGAAAAGAAACTGTTGTTAGTGGACTTAGTGATATTGAAAAATCTAAAAGTTTTGTGAGAGAATACATAGGTCCATCAGTTTTTCCAAGAACAATTGGAGAAAATTCAAGAAAATATAAAGCTAGGCATGATAAACATAGAATTGATCACAAATTCCAAGTGGTGATTCAGTTTGGCTTCACATCAAGCAAAGAAAGGCTGACAGTGAAGGTAAAAAGTTAAAACCAATTTGGTATGGTCCATTCCAAATTTTGGAGAAAATTGGTAATAATGCTTTCTAGTTGGATTTACCTCCTTACATGCAAATTTATTCAGTTGTAAATGTTGAAAATATGAAGTTGTATGAACCACCTATGATTATTGATCATGATGCTAATGTTTTACCTTTTGTTGATGATTTTGCACTCCGAGTATTTGGATGAGTTATAGAAGATATCATTTTGGATAGGAAGGTTAGAACCTCATGAAGGGGTGATGTTGAATATATTCATGTGGGTTTGAAAGGCATGCATCCAAACAAGGTGAAATGGATGGAAACTAAAAAGGTGAGGGAGAAGTACCCTCACCTCTTTACCAATTAAAATAACTTTTGGAGGTCCAAAATTTTCTCAATGGGGAGGAGTGATCCAGAGGATCCTCATTGAGAAACACCGATCTATGATCTTCTCAAAATCACATCACAATTTGTATTGCATAGAGAAAATTGAGAGCTTTCCAGTGGTATCTTGTTTACTAAAAATTAAGCCCGTATATGCAGAAGATATAGCCCGCTAAATTTTTGGCCAACTAGAAAAAATATGGATTGCATGTAGGTGACATGGACGCGTGCACATCTGCCAAGTGGACCAATGAAATTACAACAAGTGGCACAAGTGGTATGAATAAAAAATTTTTTTGCACGATGCCGGTCTTCGACACTCATTTATGGAAATGGGTGGGCCCCACTATTTTTTGGTTAGGGGCCCTCAACTAGGTCGACACACTCTTTTTGTGGAGGGGTGCCTTTTCCTCCATATTCATATCACCATTGTTGAGATTTTGTATATATTTTCTCATGCTTTTTTAAAAGGATGATGTGTGGGATAATTTTATGTAATTGTAAACATTGTATATTGTAATGGCTCGATGGACAACTCGACTCGATGAGTCGAGCTCCCAAACTTTGGCCGACCGAGTCGACCTTGCCCACCTCATCGCTTAACCACCATCATTTCACCTCTTCTATGCTCACCTCTTATCTTCCCTCTCCACTCACCTTATCTCCTCTAACCTCCTCTCGAACTCCCTTCATCTCCTCTTAACTACTCCATTTCTCCAACTTAACGCTAAACCAACCTCAACTTAGCCAAACATAACATATGGCACCAACAACACACAAAAAAATGGCTTTAGCTCAAGTAATGTATACCAATTAAACCTTAACACATTTTAAACCACTTGCCTAATCCTTTCCCCACGCATGTGGGATTATCTTACTAAGCTTAGCCAAAGGATAACAAGGTGGGAAAAAGGCTCAAACTCATGACCAACCCCAAAAAATAAGGCCCCACCATTATTGCCCATTAGTGTTGGAATGTTATAAAATATAGGGGGGGTTTTATTTGAAGGTTAATTTCAGAAGATACTGTATACTCAAAAAGCTTATTGTGAGAGCTAGAGAAGAATTAGAGGAAAATTCCAAAAGGGACTAGGCTTTAATTTTTAAGAGAAATATTGTGGCAATTGAGAAGAGATCTTTTTGCCTTATCAATTCATTTGTAAGTGTATTAAGGATTATTTTAATAGATCATGACCTTAAATTTTATATTTTATGTGAATATTTAACCTAAAGGGAACTTTCACAACTTTCGAGAAGATTGTTGTTAGGCTTGTACATGCTCAAACGAGGGAAGTGAGGAACCAAATATAAATTGCAAAATTAAATTCATACCTTGACCTCATATGTCATTAAAACTCCGCTTATGTTCCCTCCTTCACTCCTTTTCCATCAATTGATCACCTTGAAAAATTACTCACCATGTAATTTAAGTGATGATCGGAGTTTCTTGCTTCCTATCCAGTAGATTAACTATGTACAAATCAACAAACATAAAACAACATCAAGTATACAATAATTAGTACCTTTTCATAGATGGATAATATGGGTATGCAAATTTGATGTCGAACTATCTTGGTGTGAATAAGAAATATAAAAGTATATTACATACACTAGAGAAATATTGATTAGATATTTTATGCGGGGGCTTCACAGACAAAGCAAATTAAGGGAAGCATTAACTCCCTTTGTGGGTCATCAACCCCGTGTGATAAGAATAATTATTCAATGATAAAATAGAATCGAAACAAATATGATGTGACATATGCTCTCCTTTCTTAAACAAAATAACTTGAAATATGCCAAACATCCAGATGGTGTTATTGATCATATGTGTGTAACATGAATCCTCACTAAATGAATCAAATCATGATAGAGTACCATGGAAATTCCACGTAATCACAAAGACAAAATAATGATATTATGATAAATGGCTAAAATTATTCGGCATTCACCCAAATTTCCTAAATTTTTCTTTCTTTCTTAAAATATGTGTATCAAAACCCATATTTATAGTTTAATGGTGAGGTTACTCATGGTTAATAGATACTCGCCAAATTGAGTAAAGTAACCCCGAGTTAAGAGACATGATGTGATCCAGTGAGGCTCACAATTTGACTTAAAGTAATATATTACACTCAAAATATGTGATAAGAGGTGGGGATATAGGTGAAATTATGTATTCTCTTTTTCGAATGATTAAGAGTGGGATGTCCACAAGTATTATTGCCCATGTTTTGAATAATTTGTGAGAGATGGGGACAATGCCCAAAAATCTGAATTATGAATAAAATGGGTCCACATGGAGATCATTTAGTAATTAATTGTCATAAGGTGAGTAAATAGATGGGATTTTATTTAAATTTATGAAAAGAGAAAGGCGAGAGGGGAAGTTACATGAAGGTGAGATGACGGAGGGTCCGCTTTTTGACCAAAAATCGGTATTTTAAGGGTAAGAATTCAAAGAACGGATAAAATGGGAAAATTGACATATTCATGGATTGATTCCATTCCACAAAGGTTGTAAACTACTTGCCTTAGATGATCGGGATATTCAAAATCACCACCTTGTCGATAAAAAGATAGAAGATGTTTTCTCCAAGAAGATAAACTATGCTGATCACCAGGAACATAGCTACTAATGTTGTCAACCCTTTCATAAAATTAATATGGCTAATTATGAGTCACTCGCTCGAGAGGAAAGTTTTCATAGAGCCAAGAATTTAATTGATCTGGGGTGAGGATCATTGAATGGAAAATTAGACCTTTGAGTCGAAGCTACTAAATATTTCACATACCATCAAAATTGAGGCCACGAAATAAAGTAAGAGATCAACAAGCACTTGAATAAAATGAGATTCCCTAAGTTACATTCGATTCAACATCACTTGAAGATTCGTGAAAATTTTAGAAACATTGTAAAGGGTGAGTTGTCTAAAATCTTGATCACATGGAGATGAGCTCACCTGGACATGGTGGCTCAAGATTAGATGAGTTATCTCTGATAAGTTGTTGATAATATCCCCAAGTGGCTCAAATATTACAAGATAATCCAAAGTGCATCGACCAACTTAATTTCATCTCCATGTACTATCATCCCTCGCGAGGAGGAAATGTTAGAAGCAATACACAAGTACAATGACCATTTTGAAATCTTGATGACTTCTAGATTTCATCAAGCATCAAAGGGTCATATCACAAACCTTGCCATTGATTGATTCTTCCCTTCTTTCTCTTTCTCTCTCTTATACTAAAGTATGTAACAAGTAGCTTTTCCCAAAAGTAGTCCAAAGGTTTTCTAATTCTTCATTGGGAAAAGCAATTTTTCAAAATCAACTTAAGTCATCTCTTTTCCACTTTTGTAAAATTACTTTTCTTAAAATAAGGAAAAGTATCTTATTACCTAATAGAAGGTGAGACAATGATAGTAGGAACATGAAGATTCACAAGATGTAGGCTATTTATTGAGGCTCTCACTTCATGTGTAAAATATTCACTTTTTTCTCCTTTAGAAAACTATTTTTTTGCTTCTATATTATTTCTCCATTTTCTCAACTTCGTAAAACAAAGAATGTGATTACAATTTGTTGTAGCAATGAAAACCTTTGAATTTTCTCTCATGGAATGAAATTATCAATTAAAATTTGTGCTGATTTTGATTGATGTTTCATGGGGAGTTACCTAGTTGTGTGTATATTTACATGTTTCCTCTAATTGAACTAGACATACTCTGAGTTATCGATTGATGGAATATGTATTACTAACATTAACATACCACTATTCATATGATTCCTAAGTGAGAAAACTAGTAATTGACATCTATCTTTGGCACTTTTATGATTCTTCGATAAAACTAGTCTTCTTTCTTTTTGGTCCTCTTTGGACTCCCCACAACCCAATCTAATCTTCATTTTTTATCTTTATTGACTCTGGACACCACCTACACGATGCTAGGTGCCCTCTGTCCTTCTAGGCACCCCAACCTCTTTGTATCTTACTCACCTCTTTTGGGCCTCTTTTATCTTTTGGGAATCTTGTTTTCTTATGGGTCGGCCTTTTAGTTGTCAATTACAAAATTCAAACAAGGGAATCATATAAATACAAAGTTATGTGACCATAATAAAGGACCAAGCTCTAAGCATCTATTATCACCACCTAAGGTTACATCCAAAGGCATTCTAAGAGCATCAAAGCATCCATCTAGCACTCACTCAAGGGACAAGGGACTACATTTTCTGCATACATGCATAGGAGGGGAAGTTCATTTTTCCATCCACACATCTATTTACATTGCTACATCTAGTTATTGTTTGTATCAAGTGCATCTTGCACAAGAGCTTCCTAGGGCATGATTCTTACACACACACACAAGAAACTACATGGAGTTTGAGATGTAGTGCAACTTTGGTCATAAGTTCACTCTTTTGGGTGACCATCAGGGGGTCATTCTGACTCCCCATTTGCATCTTTTTTTTTTTAGGATTTGATGTGTTTTGGGGTTTTGTAGGATATCATTTGTTTTGTAGGTTATAGGAAATTCTGTGATCATCCAATGACATACACAGTGACAACAACAAAAGGTTATGACACCATCTTGTGACACAAAAAAATCAATTTTTTGGTTTTCATAGTCACAGGCACCTAAAAGTAGTCTCTCTTGCCCTAGGTGCCCCTTGACCCATTCCAAGCACCCTAGTCTCGGCTTATCCGAAGTTTTAAATTTTTAGTGCACAACTTGACAATTTTTCCTCCTCTCATTTCATCAATTTTCCAACTCAGCACACTTCAGGATTAATTGTGAAAATCAACTAAGTCTTTTATTCTCTCTCTTACACCTAGGGTTTCATTTTTATTAGCTTATTGCTTGTGTCAAATCTATGTACTTTAGTTATTTTTATTTATCATATGTGACTCTAAAATATCTAGGGTTTAGCAAATTCAATATTTGTTAAATCATTTGGTGAACCCATCCTTCGAATACTCTTGGATCTTCTTTTCTTCTTTTTTCAATATCCTAAGGATTCTTCCATCATGGCTATTTCCATCTATGACTTTTTACAAGCTAATCCTAATGTAAGGCTAAAATCAACTCTTTTGGCTAATACTTACATTCATTCCTTTAATACTCTTCCAGGATCATAGTATATCAGTTATTCATTGATGCATTTACTCAACACCTTACTTTCCCATCTGATGTAGCTATCACTCTTTCTATCTACGACAATGATCCTCCTCTTTATATCAACGCTTGCATCTTTAACATAGGCATTAGGCGGGTACTAGTTGATAATGGATCTGAGCTCAATTTTGTAATATTACATTTCTTCAAAACTTGGCCTTTCCTCAGCTAATCTCAATCCAACATCCATTTCTATTCATAGTTATGATTCTTCTACACGACCATGCATGGGCCATATCACCTTACCTATCATAGTTGGTCCAAAAACCATCCCCACGGTATTATTTTTTATTGATGCCAAAATCCAATACAATTTCTTACTTGGTAGACCATGGCTTCATGTTATGTAGGTAGTACCTTCTACAGTTCATCGATGTGTTAAGTTCCTACATGATGGTTGTGTGTATATATATTTGTTGCTTGACGTGACCCATTCAAATATTGCACTCTAGACCCACTCACTTTGCTCTCCCTACTCCATTTCTCTATCACAATGTTGGTCATCCTCATAATCCTCCTACATATCTCACTAATGATGATCATCAAACCCGGAACCTCCTACCCCTACCACCAACATGATTCATCTCTAGGGATCCATTTGTGCATTGACACCATGCCATCTACTTCATCTCCCCAAGAACACTCTATGTCAACACCCCCTCCTTCTACTAATGCTATGGTACTTTTTTGGGGTTTGTCCATACATTGACATCATACCACCTTCCTCATCTTCTCATGAGGAACCTACATCTGCGCTTCCTCCTTTCACATGCACTCTTTTCATGAATAATTCTTATTGGCCACACATTCCATTTGATCCCACTAGTTTTGATATTATTTGCACATATGATGGCTTGGCTCGGCTTTGGATTCACACTCATGATCTCCTCCCTCCACCTCATTCTCCTCATCTCTATCATGGATATATGTTCATCATTATTGTTTATGGTATGGCCACTTGTTTTCCATTCTATCTATCATTCTTTTTTGCACACACTTCTCACACACTTCTCCACTTACTCTTGGGAAGTCTTGGCTTGACTACATTGGTGGCACTTTGATCCTAATCATATTGATATCACATTTCCCATGCCCTTTGGTCATGTTTCTATTTGTAATGATTCATTTCTCATATATTCACAAAATCTTACTCACTGGTATGCACATGGATGTCCACTACCACCTTTCACTATGAAGAATACACAATGGGCATGTATAATTTATGCCACAATGGCTCCTTACATGATCAACCACATACTATTTCTTACTAGGTCTCTAACGCATCTCCATTTGGCTTCGACCATGATATGATGATCTCTTAGATGATGTTACTTGATTCTTCTTCACATCATACACTTGGGGGCATCATGCTTACTCCCCCTCTTAACATTATCAGTGTCTCTCATTTCTACTATTCATGCTTTGCTTTACATCTAGTCTTTTCATCATTGCTCTTATATCATGATACACATTACACACATTGTATCATCATTACCCTATGATGCACTCTCTGTGCTAAGGTTCACACTTGACTATTGAGGGCATACTACATTCCATGAACCTCACATCATACACATGACACATTTCACACTCTCACATTCATGACACATCTCTTTGGCATCACATTCTCACACATCACACTACCCTATGATGCACTCTCTAGTTCCATGGTTCATACTCAACTGTTGAGGGTCTAAATCTGAAATGAACCTCACCACACTCACACTCTTTACACTCTATGCTTCATTGATCTATCTTTCTAGCATGCACACATTTCAAACCATTTCCCGATGATGCACACTCTTGTTCTATGGTTCATTCTTGACTATCGAGGGGTATTTTATAAATGAACCTCATCTCATATTCATACACATTCACTCGGGGGCACACTACTCCTATCACATTCACTTGCATTCCATTCCATTCCATCATCATTCACAACATATTGCATATCTTGGTTGCACATACTCTTGCTTTATTATTAGTTACATGTACACTTTGTTTTCATGTTAGACAAATACTTTGTATGTCATTATCTTTATCTATATACACATGCACATTCACTTGTTCTCTAGTTGTGAATGCATACTTTACACATATCTTTACACACAACATGATGCTTGGCACTATACCTCTTACCAATCCCATCGAGGCTCTTGGGGGCATCTACTTTCTACACACTACATGTGTTATTGTTTCATTTTATACTACTTCCTATTCTTACTAGCACACTACTATATCGATATATACATGTATTTGACATACTTTTTATCTTTCTAACATGCTAATGGGTGCTTCATGTGCAACATTTTCTTTGAGAACTATTTTCCACCATGGTTGTCTATACTTTTTTTATTTTTCATTGTCTTGTCATTTTATGCATTGTTTGTGGCTTTGCCCTATGTCTTACTTGTTCATTTTTGTATGCTTTTGGCCACTTTGGCCTTGATTGTCTTATGACATTGTGAGTGATGTCCCATGTTTGAAACCCACTTTTCATGGTCTACATTGTCTTCTTGCTTGTTAGATTACACATTGTCTTCTATATGTATATTTTTCTTGATTTTACTAACACATGTTTCTAGCCACTTTGTTTGCATGTGCCTTGGTTTCTACCATGCACATTCCCTCCCCCTGTAGGTATCAGTTTCATATCAGCATTCAGGTCCTCTCTTTTGGGCCGCATCCTCCTAGTGATGTCATATGCACCCCAAATGAGGGGGCATACATTAGGTGAATCAGTCACCCCATACAACAATCATAGCTTTTAAGACAATCTGTACACAACATAATAGAATTACAATCAGTTACAAAAATGACTCAGATTCTGACTTGGGTCCTCAAACAACACAAACACCAAATGCCTAGATATAAACATGAGCAGTGCTTGGGACTCCTGACCTTTCTTGGGCACCTATGACCAGGGGGTAGTTACATTACTTTCTCATATTGGCATAATTTTCAACAGTTTACATAAATTTTTACAAGACATGCATAATCCTCCAACAATCAGAATGCATTCTATCTCATTTTCTTTTCTACTTGGATCAAATCGATGGATCAAACTGAACAAAATGAAGGATCACACATCTCCCATCTAAAAGTGGTGTATAAATTTCGGGAAGCAATTAGGGGATGGAGAATAACACTAGACCTTTCTCCCCAACACTTCTTTTATGTGGCATGAGATTCACCCAAAAACTCGCACTTGACATGATCACCCAAAAAAAACTCACTTCTTATGCATGAGATTCACCAAAAACTTTTCTATCCATTTCACTTTCTATCTTTTCACTCATCACATCACATGCACACTTTCCTTTTTACTACTTTTTCACATTTTTACATACTTTTATCATATTTTTCATATTTTCATATACACATGACTTTGACTACTCTTTTTCTTCTTTTTTAGGTCCTCCTTAATACAAACAAGAAGTCATCCCTACATCAAACACAAAACAACAATGAAAATAGGTACAAAATGACACACATATACTTTTCACCCCTAGGTCACTTCCTCTTCCTTAGCTTCCACACTTCATTTTTATCACTCCACGCTTTTTCTTGTCTCTCCAAATGCTTTCACCATCATCTACATGGTTATCAGGTACACATCTCTTATCTACTTTATGTTATCGATTATTCACTCAACAACATAAAGTGGGGGAAATGTAGACACTAAATCACACACTTTGGGTACATTTCTAGGTCCTAATCACATACCACTATTCATATGATTCCTAAGCGAGAAAACTAGTAATTGATCTATCTTTGCCTCTTTTTTGTCTTTTTTTGTTTCCTCTTTGGCCTTTCACCCCACATCCCAATGATCTTCATTGCTTTATCTTTATTGACTTTGGACACCAATGCCTAACAGGACATCCGCCCAGTGTCCCCATCCCCTCTGGTGCCCCAACCTCTTTGTATCTTACTCACTCTTTTGGGCCTCTTTTATCTTTTTTTTTTGGGCATCTTTTTTCTTATGGGTCGGCCTTTAGTTTGTCAATTATGAAATTCAAACAAGGGAATCATATAAATAAAATAAATATTAATTAAAATTCATTCGACAAGATTTATTTTAATTGTTGGGAAAGTAAGCTTCCACTTCCAATTGTCGGGATGCCAAATTGGCTTCCCATACCGATTTCCCCTTTCTTTCCTGAAAATTCATTTTATTTCCCGCTTGTGGGATTTCTTCCACTGATTGCCAATTCAACCAATTGGCAAACGGGCAAAAATCTCCCGATTTCCCACATGGGGAAATAAAATGGGGATTGCTAACCCGCCTTGCCATTTCCATTGCGGCAAATGGTTGTTTATTTCCCACTTTCCCTGGCAATTAATGCCACTACCCGGAAAGAGGAATTGGTTATTCCAACGGAAATAAGAAATGGTTACAGAAGCTTCTTTAACCATTTCTCCATCAAACTCCTTGGAAAAAGTCATGCGAAGAAGCTTTGAAGCTTTCAAATTTCCATTTCTAAAACTTTTAAAAAAGATTACATTAGCTATACGAAGAACAAAGAAATTTAGCCAGAGAATTTTTCGCATTCAGCAAAATTAATTTGAAAGAATCACATTTTTTTCAGCAAGAAGAAATTAAAAAAAAGGAAATACACACGCAACTTTCAAAAGAAAAAAATTTTTTAATTGAAAAAATCAAAGAAAAAATAAAAGAAGATCTCATCATCCACGCATTCATTGGAGAAAAAATCAATTTCAATTATGCAGAATGAAGAAGAAAATTTCAAAAGACAAAGAAAAAGGAAGATCCAACATTTAAAAAAAGGAAAGAAAAGTCCAGAACAGGAATTCAAAAATCCACAACATTGAAAAGCCAAAGAAAAGAAAAAGTAAAAATCAAAATTTAAACGCACACAAAGCAAAAGAAGAAAAGAAAGTAAAAAGCAAAAGGCAAAAAGGAAAAAAGGAAGAAAATAGAAACTTTCAAAGCAGAGAAAGAAAAAAGAAAAATTCCAACAGCATAAAAATCTTTGAAAAAATGATTTCAAGGATTCAGAAAACAGAGAAAAAGAAATAATAGGTTAAAGGAAAAGAATCTCAAGCATGCAGTTTTCCAAAAGAAAAAAGATTCAACGCATTTTCGAAAGAAAAGAAGAAAGAAAATAAAAGAAAATTCATCAAGATTCAACCACACAAATCAAAGGAAAAAAAAAAACAAAGTCCAAAGCAAAATTTTGAAAGAAATTTTCAAATGAAAAAATAAAAAAAAAAAGCAGTCAAAGACCCAAAATTTCTCAATGCATCAATTTCAAAAAAAAGCAAAAAAAAAAAATTTCAACACATGAAGAAGATTCAAAACAAGCAGAAAAAAAAGCTAAAAAAATCCAAATTTTCAAGCCAAAGCCAAGGAAAACATTTTGAATCAGTCAAAAGAAAAGTTGAAAGAAAGAAAAAGAAAAAATTTTCCCAACAAAAGCAACAATAAAGTTTCACGCAATCAGCAAAAAGAAATTCCAATCACAAGTTTTCAAAAAAAAAACTAAAGACGCTGCCCATGCATTGATCAGAAGTCCACAAGGAAGGAGGAAAGCCCAAAGTACGCATTCATTAAAATCAGCAATTTTCATGCAAAAGAAAAGTTACGATTCACGCATGCAAGGAAAACTTGCTCAAAAAATAAAAAAATAAATAAATTGATCCATGCGAATATTAAAATCGAGATTTTATTATTAAAAAAAAAAATATATCATTTGTTGCGCTAGATCAAAATTTGAGCCTAGTCTCGGTGTGATGTATTGACATTTTTTAAAAAAAAATTGTAACTCCGAGATCGATTATTATTATTATTATTTTTAAAATAATAATAATAATAATAATATTAAAACGAGTCATATTTTTTCTTGCATTGATGGGAGTTTCGAGAGATTGAGACCCGACCCCATTTGCATTGTTTTGCGTGCCTGAGTCATTTTTCTATAAAATTCATAATGGCCAAAAATCTAATAAATCTATAGGAAGATCGAGGAAGCCAATGGAGAAATCGAATAAGTCCGTGCTCAAGTACGAATTCCAAGGAATCATTCCTCCCAGTTCCATCAAGTCAACATACGACAATATCACCGATACAAATCTGGGTCACATCAATGTGCAACAATTCTGCGATCGGGTGAAAGTGAAGGCAAAACCATATTCTCGGATAGGCTTTACCATAGTGGTCTACCCCAAGCAATGGACATTTCTGGTCTCGGTGCAATGCCCGAGTTGGTTATCACTTGCGCGGAGCATTATGATCCCGAGAGACGAGGAATTTTTAAAGATAATCGCGAGCCTTTCCTCTTAATCACACCAGAGCACATTGAGGAGTTTCTCAACATACCTGACTTCCCGAGAATGCGGATATCACTCAAAGTCAACACAAGAATTTTGGGATGAAGAACCCTCGTGGAGCAAGATGGTTAATAACAACTAGTTAGTGACCAAGAGGCCTCGAGTTGACCGACTTCCTAAAGAGTCAGTACCACATTGAGTTCGTGGAAGAAATCGGGGACATGATTACTCTCTTGAGTCGAGTCTTCGGTTTACCCTCTGCAGATTTTCCACCCATGGATGTATCAGTTTATCTATATCATCCTTGCCAAGAGAGAGTTTGTGGATTGGGCCACCATCATCAGTGATACCCTTCACAAACAATTGATCGAAGTGAAGATGACTGGATGTTTCTACATGACATCATACCTGACTTATGCAGTGGCTAGAAGAAAGCTATTTTCGGGACTCAAAACGAGAGGAGTCATGGGTCCATCAAATAATGTCTTCCATTATTATCCGCAACTAAGTTTCAAAAATAGCTCTCATCATTTTAAAGAGTTAACGATGCATTCACCTTCCGCGTGATTCAAACTTGAATCGGAATACAGAGGAAAGATTTTCTAAAGAGGCCATGGATGTCATTTCCCAATGGGGAACATGGTTTATTCAATTTTCATCCTTTTCCTACATTCGCATAAGTGGCTTTGCAGGGTACTCCATGGAAGCTTCCTAAGTACGTCAGTGACAAGTGGGCATTAATGGAGCTTGCGTGCAACAATTATTCCAAGTTCACTGTCTTCTCAGTGACAAACATCGTTCAGAATTCATTTCCCAATCCAAATTGGGGAATACCAATGTCCAAATCTCTTCAGTGCACAACTCATGGAGAAAGAGTTTTCCCTCATCACTATTCATCCATATGTGAAGAGATTCCAGTTTGATATCAATGGATATATGCAGAAGATTCTTGGGCAAAGTATCAACACAACCCTACCATGGAAGATTTCTGGGCTTCCTGTTCCAGATGAACATGAAGTGAGAAGGCGAGAGTTTTCCCACCTAACCCTTGCTCAGATCAAGGCCTTTCACATCAAAACCCTCCAGATTCATTTGTAGATGATGATGAAGATGTTATTGATCCCTCATATGATGCAATTTTTTTACCCCATTGCCAATGAATTGATTGGACCAAAAGAGATGAATTTTCTCTTGATAGCAAGAATCAACCGATTCTCGAAAGAAGCATATCTTGGTATGAAAGAGAACTTGCAAAGTTACAATCAATTCAAGATCATACCTCAGATTACAAAAATTTCCAACTCGAGGAGGTCTCCAGTCAACCAAAGCTTCTTCTCAATCAACCTCCGTGCCATCTAGTCATACGCAACAACAAGCAAGAAAGGAGTGGTTGCCAAAATCCACTTCACCAAAGAATGTGTCACGAGGTGAAAAATCTAAGGGTCCTAGCCCTAGTGAAGGAAGAGAGCGTGTATCGGGATTTTCCACTTCAAGTAGAGATTCTTCTACTCACATTGTTGATAGTTCTCAAAAGCTCATGACAAACAATCCTCAACCATGCCTTGCACAAGAGTCCACTCAGGTGTAGTAGTCCAAATATCGAACACTTCGAACCTACAGTTCACGAAGAGATTTCCCAAAATCTCCCAAATGATCAAGAGGTAGATATCGAGGTTATTTCTCCTAAAAATCGAGGTCGTGGAAAGGATTCTTGTAGAATCTAATGATGTCGAGAACAATGAGAATGTTGCTTTGGGCTCCAGGCTTCTGTATGCGAAGTAGTGAATGATACTCCTTTTTGGGTTGATTGTGAAATCAAGAAAAGGAAGAGGGTTGTCAAGGCAATTGACATTGACTTCGATGCCCTTTTCAAACTTTCAAATGACGTCATTCCCAAGAAGCCTAAAGTGCTCTCCCGAATAATGGTGGATGATGACGAAACAGATTTGCGGATCTTGCCATCCCACAAGTTGACAAGGAGCGTGATGCCATGACATCTGCTGATTATGAAGTTTCCAGACTTGGACTTGGGAAGTCCACATTGGAAAGTGACATGGCGATGGCCCGAGATTCAATTGATATCGTGCTAAAGAGACTTGAGAAATATAAGTCTCATAACTCTCAACTCAAGGCTGAAAAGAATCAATTGGTGGAATATGTTCAACATCTGATAAATCCCATATCATCCACTTTCCCAATACCCGATGCAGTGGCTGCCCCTGATGAAGAAACTCTCAATTTATCAAAAGAAATAAACACATTGGGCCATGTCACTAAAACTTGGCTTTCAGAGATTCTCGTTTTAGGCCAAGAGACGATCAAAACAACATCGTTAAGCTCCATGAAGATATTAGTGCATATCTTGATCCAATTCTTTCTTTCAAGGAAACTTTTGTTTCTAACATATCAAATTTGGATGAGATATTGCCTAGTCTACAGAGATGACAAGTATGGAGTCCTCAACTTTAGCCATTGAAGGAATTCTCGAATTTGAATGTCGAGGGACACGTTTTCTTTGGTGTCTACATCTCAAATCAAGAAAGACACTTCTCGAGGATTCTATGATCCATTATGAGAGCGTATGCAATGAAGCCTTCACTTCACTCGCCTTGATTCAAGAATTCATAGCTGAGATCCCTTGTGATCTTGTAAATGAGCAAAATCAAAGGTATTCATCAGAACATGTGGAAGAGCAATTTTCACAATTGTTTAAGGACATGTATACTCCCGCCATCAATTTCTCTTCAGCTTCAATGGAACGTTGCATCAAATTAAAGAACTTGTTTGAGAATGCTCAATCAAAGATGGTCAATCTGAATGATATGCCAGGTAGGATCTTGGAATTACAGGTATTTTGTGAGGCTATTCTTCGACCAAATGAACCTCCTAAAGAAGAAAAGATGTTCAAACATTGGGAAGGTTCAGATCCTTTCAATTGGCGAAGGCGGCGGATCCTAATTTCACCGATGGGACAAGGAGATAGTTTTCTTGGTATCTAACGAAGTGGGAGAGTCCATTTCTCATACATTTGAGATAGGCGGACCCCATTTCAATGGATAAGGCACTAGTTATTGTCATATGTTTTAAAAGTGGAATTTTAAAAAAGGATGTTATTATTGAGCTTACTTTTTGAAAACTGTGGATAACTTAAGTGGTTTCTATTTTTAGTTGCTTTTAATAAAGTTGGTTGAAAAAGTCAAAGTCACTTAAGTGCCCTATTTAATGTTCATGTAAAACCCTAACTACTTTGTAACCAACTTTTGGGTTATAAAAGGAAGTCAGGGGCTCATTTGTAAAGGGTGACTTTGAGAGAGGAGAAGAAAATACTTTTGTATGCAAGCTTTACTTCAAAGAAAGAAACTTTGTGTTCTTTTGAGAAGACATTTTGGAGTTAATGAAATATGAACTTTGTGTCCCATTCATTATCTCTTATAGCATTTGATGTTCTTATGTTCATTAGATGTTAGTGTTTGAATCTTGCATGCAAATATTGTCTTGGATCTTATTGTCAACGCTACTAATATGTTGTTCTAGTTCACAATGATCAAGCTCTGATTATCTACTTGCTCACATGTGTTCCCTTTTACTCATTCTCGTTTAGCTGATGCAAACTCCATTTTATTTGTGTTAGTTATTTATTGTTCTTCTCCATGCAATATTAGGCTCTTCTTTTACCTAACTCTTGCATGTTCCTTCCATTCATTCCTTTCCATTCCTTTCCTTCATTCCATTCCATCTCCCTCATTCACTTTTCTTTCCATTGATGTTCCAAAACACCCCCACATACAATTTTGAATGTACAAGAGATCGTCAAAAACACTTTGGAGAATTTGTATCCCCTCAACTAATTAAAAGCATGACACCTCCTTAACACTCGTAGGTGTAGTCTCCTATCATTTAAATTTGTGAGCACAAGATTTGTGAAATCTACACTTGAAGGCGTTGATCATAGAAGGCGATGACATGAAAACAAGGATCATGATTATACAATAAATTTAAATTATCAAATAAATTATTAAAATTATTTTTACAATGTCACAAATATTAATAGAATAAAATAACATTTCCTCCTTGCCTCCCTTTTGCATATGTGAATTTACATGATGAGTTGTTCAAAATGTCACCATTCTAGATTATCAATCACAAGATGTTGAGGGTTGTGAATATGTTGGCGAAAAGAGGATCAAGTAATTATATGATTCACTAATTAAAATTTTCAATAAATTAAAAACTCTCATAAATTATAAATACAATTTTTGAACATGACTCTTATTATAGAATAAAATAAAATTTACCACCTGTAGTTTCATGTAGCATTGTAAAACAGAGTTGTTAGTGCAAATGAAAAAGAAATCTCAGTTTTTCCTACCCTCGCTCTTGATCAATATGGTACACATCGAAAGGGATATGAATGTATTGATATGATCATTGAGGTCACATGACTAGTGTCATATCAAGGCATGGAGTACTCATCTATATCTCGTGTGGCGACTTTGAACAAACATTGGTTCCATAACTCCCCACTATGATAATGCCCTTTTTTGAAAAATGAGAAATGATCAAATGATGTCTTGTTTTAACGTGTCGATATTACAAAACAAATAAATAACAATAATTTATTAGATTTAAAAAACCATGGGTTTCTTGTATTAAAAAAATTGTTAGGGCATGTTGAATCTTTCAGGATTTGTTGTTATTGTTGGGCTTTATTGTTTTGTTTTATAGGGTTTTTCCAAGTTTGTTGTTAGGCTTTGCTACACTTTTTTTGTTTGTTTTCTTAAGTTTTTTGGGCCATGGTTTGTTGTTTTTATCTAGGGTTTGTTATATTTTCATAGAACCTCCATATCTATTTCATTTTGCTATTTTTCTAGCTATTTTTTATTTTTTACCATTAGAATTAGTTTTTCAATGGTTTTTTACTATTTTACTATAGTTTGTTGTTTTAAATTTTAGATTTTACTATTTTTTGTTTCTAGGTTTCTATTTTTTGTTCGGTTTTTGGTTATTGTTTTAGGGCTTGTTGTTTTATTTCTAAGGTTTGTTGTTTTTGTTAGGATTTAGTTGTTTTTGTTAGTTTTGTTAAGTTTTTTGGCTAGGGTTTGTTGTTTTTCTTAGCTATGGTTTGCATTATATGGATAGTTTTTGTATTTTTCCCAAGGGTTTCTAAATTGTTTTTTTAGGTTTTTTGTTTCTAGGGTTTGGGAATTCTATTAAATAAATATCTTTGTTGAATACAAAAATTCTAGTAAAAACCATATACATACCTCTCTTCTTCGATCTTTAAAGTATTCCTCATCTTCCACCCGTCCTCATTGGGTATATAGTTGTTCTTTCCCTTCATTTTTAATAATGCTCTTCATTTACTTAAATTATGTATCGACATTTCCCCATTATTTTCTCATGTCTACATCTTCTTTGACATATAATTCTTTAATCTCTTCTTCCTCTCCTCAATTTTCTAAAAAAGCATTAGACCCCTAACATTTTCCTATCAAAGTGTCTTTTTGACATTATGGCTAATTTCTCTTTATAAAAATAAAAAAAAGATGTGGATGACCCATCCCATTTTGTTTTTTAAGTTAGGGGTGACAATGGTAAAATGTCGCATAAAAAGTTAAACTATTTTGTGTCACCTTTATGCCATGATAGTTGCGTCATAATCGCACCAAACATTATTTCGAAAATGACAAAAATTGAAATGGAGAACGGCACAAATTGTGACTTTATTTGCACTATATGTAGTTGTGAAGGTGAAATAAGAATAGTTTTTGTGTATTGGTTTCAAATTGATACATGTCAAAAGAGCACTTCCATAAATGTAAAGGTGAAGTTAGAATGCTTTCTTGTTATTGATTTCTAAAATACAATTCATAAAGAGTATTTACTAGAGTAATGCTTATCCAATTTGTACTCGATAAATATATTAGACTTATGTATTCTCAAAAATAGTATAGCTTAATAGGATTTTCAAGTGATGCTTCTTAATTTGTGGTCTTTTTTTGCATTTTTCAATGTAAGTGATTCATCTTTAAATTTTCATATATATTTGAGGGTACCTCTCGATAGATATATTACTATCTTGTAAAGTTTCTTCTCATTTTCCTCAAGGCCCTTTGACTTTCATTTGATATCACAAGTCAAAAAATAATTCCCGAATTTGTAAAACATTCATATGGTTATAGAGTGATGGTTATAAAGTGATGAATGCACTTTTTAGAGACAATGTGATTTTACTCAAAATTCTTGAGCTATCATTGAGCGTTGAAAAAAAATTACGATGTAACATTTCTTGTCCTTTCCTTATCAACTAGTAGGGGTTTCTCGGTTAATAATGATTTTTTTATGTGCATGGATAATGTAAAACATAAACTAAAATTCTATATTGAAGGAAGAAAAAATGGAATAATAGTATTTAAAGTATTTCACATGGTAATTTCGTGGTACATTTAATAAATAAATTTAAGATTTTAAAATGATTTTACTTGTATCAATTATGAATATAGGTTTATCAATATTTGGTGTTTTTTCCAATGCATTGGAAGACCAATATAAAAAATGAAAATCCTTTGGTTTTAATTATTATGGAACAAACAATAGGTCCACATGAATGAAGGAAAAAATATATTATTGTTATGACATAATATTTCACTAACTAGGCTGAAGGTTGAGTTCACTAATTGGGTTCAAGTTGATTTGTGAAAATTTGCATTACAAATATGTTGTGAAGTTCCTATACAAGAATGTCATCCTCAAATTTAATTGTGTGGTCATCTACATAAATTTGTTAGTATTATCATAAGTTTTTACCTTATAAGTTCTATAGAATGTCCCTAATTATTTATCGTCATGTTATACATTAGGCCATTTTTATAGCTCTAGAGATGAACAATAATAAAAAAGGGATGGTCAATGTATATGTGGAATACATAGGTTGAAGGAAGTACATGAATGGAATTAGTGATGAACTGGACTTGTATCTTGGAAAGAATCGAGTGCACATTAGCTTTGTTTCAGTCAAGAAATCAACGCTAATTAAGGAATGAGGCATTGGTATAACTAGGACTTGTGTATTCTATAATGGGAACTATGTGATTTGTTTCACATTCAAGAGATTTTAGGATCTTATATAGTATTAAAAACATCTCTGTAATATTGATTACACAATTATCTTTCTGATATTTTAATAATCTTGCTTTGAAAACGTGTCTCTTCTTTATATGTAATGCTTTTGATTCAACTTATCTTACTATATATATATATATCTTTATTGTCGTAGTTTTAAGGTGGGGTTTCGATATTAGGAATGTAAAATAGCTTGTGTGGTGTTTGTTACTCCCTTTATGTAGGATATATTATAGGATATCTGTAAATATGGTTGCTAGTAGAATCACAACTATCAAATTGGATGGACAAAAACTTTTTAAACTAACATGACACTTTTAATAAATCTCATACTCTATTCCAAAGCTTATAATTGACTCCCATTTAGTTATTTTTAGGGATGTCGAAAGCTTATAATTGACTACGATTTAAAGTTATTTTATATGTTTAGATTTATTACAATGTAATGCCATTAGTGGAATTGCATGTTTATGATGAAATACCGCTTTCTATATATGTAAATGAGGATATATGGCACAATTTTTATTCTTTTCATAACAACTCAACAGAACAAAAACTTTCATAGAAACATAAAAATAAGTCTAAACACACAAAATATAATATTGTAAATTTAAAAGTAAAAAGTAAGCTAACTATGCAAGTACATAACATACGTCATTAAGACATGTAAAATGGATCACAAACATATAAAGTGAGCCATGTAATATATAACATGGGCCATATAGAATACATTTATCCCTAGCACTACAACTATATATGGCCATTTAATGTCACTAAATAAATTTCCCATCTTCTCCTTAGATGTAAAACCAAGGGTGATAGATCTATCAAAAGGATAGACCCTTCTCTCATCTATCTGTGCATGTGTGTTTTCAAATGACAAATGAAGAGATTTTTTTGAATTTTAGCAGTTTCTCGATTTATTTCCAGCAATTAACAGATTAGTTTTCAAAAGGATCAGAATTAACAAAGTTCTAAATCATTTTGGTACTCGATGAATCGGGTTTAAACCCTCCTAAACCCTTAGGCTATAGCGGTATGATACATTTGTTTAGTTACAGCCATACAAAAATTTAACAATTTAAAAAAAATGAATTAAATATTCTATATAATAAAAAGGATATTAACCATATAGTGATTTATCCTAAACATGGTGGACCCTCAAGAAAATCACTTTTTACATGGTAACTTCAATTTGCTAGGTTTAAAACTTGTGGAATTTTATGTTTCGTTGGTGAGATCTCAAAATTTCCATGATGTGTCATGAGAAACCATAGATTTTGAGGAAACATGGGATGATCTCCAAGTGTGGGACTTGCAAAGTGAGATCAAAACTCCGAGAGAAGGTCGGCTTCCTCTACCTAATCCTAATGTTAAACTACTCCTAATTATCTAACCCTATTCTAAACTTCCAAGGGACCATGGTAGAGAGAAATGCCTAAAAAGGGAGAAATCCTACATCTAACATAGGTGATAGCACCAAGAAAAGGGGTGTGGAAATATCCTGGCTCATTTTTGGTAGAAGTGAGGAGGAAAATGAAGCACGAAGAGGCGGTGATTCAAACCGTGAAAACTGACTCCAAGACTCCATTCACTCACCTATTCTCCATGAAACAATCATATGAATCTTAATGCTGGATAATTTTTCCTCTTTTTTCTCCCACCTACCCTTGCCTAAATTAAGATTTACGATTCCATGGCATAAAGGATGTCGACTTTTTTGGTACTAAAAGTCCAATTTTGTGAAAATCGAGTACCTAAGTGAAAGTGTATTAAGAACCCATTTCAACCCCATTCAGAGTCATGGAACACGGTTCCCTTGCTTTAATTGCCAATCATAAGCGAGCTTAAATCTATTTTCCCTTTCCAATGTGGGTATATCGGAACTATCCGGGGTATTGGGGTTACTGGTAACTTGGCCTTTCAGTGCCTTATACCTCCACATTGTCTACATTGGCTTTGAAGTTTGTGTTGCTTGGATATATGAAGTCATGGGTAGAAAAGTAGAACTGAAGGTCTACCTGTGTCTCTTAATTCCCCGAACTCATATCTTCTCCGCATTTAACTACCCCGCATTGTTAAATCCCGAATATCTCCTTTAAGTCTTGTAGAAAATTCACTTTCATGAGGAACTCCATCCTGCAGAAGTCAAGCTTTTTCCCGCCCATCTAGTTCCTCGCTGGTCATTTCCGATCCACAACAGCTGTGAGCCTACACAAGGATACTAACTCTTGTCCATCCCTTTCTCGCGTGGCTCACAAGCCATTTCATACTTGGGAACTTCGACCCGCAAGGAATTTGTTCCTTCGTTCTGTCTTCGCCCACAAACCTCGCAAAAACACTTGGTGTCCATAAAAATGATTTAATTCATATTTTTCTGCGGCTCTTTTTCGGGATGGGGATGAACAAGAAACCCGACATAACTAGGTTCCTCCCGGCCCTCAAACACCCACATTTCAAGCAATATACCGAAAATGACCAAATTTTTCTAAGTCTTTTGGCCAAGTATGGATCTTAGAGTTAGGCAAATAATAAAAGAATGCCCCAAAATCCATTTTTCTCTCGATTCAACCATTTTAATCCAAATATGGCTAAAAAGTGTTTAACTCGTTTGCCTAAAGGATGGAGAAAGAGCATCCAAAGTGGAGATACTATAATGCCCGGGAAATATGGAAAATACTGAAATTCCATGAGGGAGAGGCTTCGGGGATAGAGGTGGACATGAGTTCATGCCTTCAAGTCCATCTATTCTTAAGTTCTCCATATTGAAACTGGGGTGAAGATGGATAACAAGAAATACATGCATCAAATTTGTAGAAAAAATGGTGTCAGGCAAAGAAATGAGTAAAATAATGTTCATTGAATTCATCTAAAAAAGTTCCTTTAACAATGTGATGATACATGTGCATTTTCATTCCTACCTCTAAAGAAAGCCTATAATGCAAGACTATCTTTAAGGTAATAATGAAGAGAAACATGATGAATCGCACTCAGGAAAGTGATTTTTTTGTTCCTAAATAACATTTAAGGTGTCCCATACGAGCTTAAGAGTATGCTTTTACATGTATATAAAACATGTTGAAGAGTCGTATGAATAGAGTTCGAGTGATCTCAAATTCGATCCCTTTTTGAGATACTTTCAACAAGCCCTCGGCTACATATCTGAAGAAGATGTTTTTCCCAAATAAGGTATGCCAGGAGCCATTCCCCATGTAACTTTTCTTTAGAATTTCATATGTCTATTTGAATCTCCATGAAATGTTGGTGAATTCCCACAAGTATCGGCTGCAGGTGGATACTTGGGAAGTTTTCCAAGCTAGTCCTATAACCTTCTGGTTTAAACCTAGCTTCGAGAAATTCGACTCTCCTGGATGCTCCTTGCACCTTCCCTTTCTTGATGAGTTATGTCCACCTTTATAGGGAACTGAAAGGCTGGGAATTGTCTCCACCATGGAGCTTCATTATTCCAACTCCTATCCCACTAGGTGGTTGGATGACAAGGTTTAGTTCTCTCTCAGTAATCATATGTTTATGTCTGCCATAACATGTTCCATGCCCCTGTTTTTCCAAGTGTGAAGATGTTCCATTGTTCTTCCACCTCCCGAAATTAGCTTTGTTCTATTCCTTCACATTCAATGCAGCCCCTAAGGAATCTTTATGAAAGTTAGATGTAGAGAACTAGTTCCCTCACCATTCTTCCACAAGCATTTCTATATACAGAGTTGAAGAAGACCTATTACTTCAAATTTTTCAAGCTTTTTCTAATCAGTTTTTATGGACCTCCAAGAACGCAAGTAAAGAGCCCTGGAGAGAAGAAAACAGTTAGAGAATTCAGTTTTTCAAGGATTTTTAAAATCATTTTTACCCCTGTGTTCTAATATCCATGCATGCATACAGGACTGACTTGTCTAAGTCAAATCAGTTGGGATTGAAAGAAGGGTTTTAGAACACTCACCATAAAGGAAGAAGGATAGAAGTGGTGCAATGGAAGTTACTTCAGAGATGTCGATGATCAGATTATCAAGTTGTAAGTGGAAGATTTTCATCATGTCATAAGGGGAAAAATGTTTTATGAAGATTTTCTATTATCTTGTAAGAATGATGGTTATAAATTCTTACAGGTCCTGTAAGGTATGCATGGGTTTTTAATCTAACACCTATTCAAATGTATAATCATTGCTAAGAGGAAAATCAGTTTGTACGAGTTCATCCCTTTGCTTCCCAATTGTAGTTGGATAGTGAAGTTAAAGAGTTCTTGCTGTAACATGAAGTGCAAGATCATCTCAAAAATATTTTTTTGATTATATAAACACATATGATTGTGTATTAGGACGTTGTTGATGAATATGCCATTGAAGATGTGTAAAAATGATGAAAAATAAGAAGATTATATAATGCATTGAAGGAAATGAAAATTTGTAGTAGATTTAGGTGTCATGAAAGAGCAGATGTTTGAGAGGTGATATCTGAATGACCCCAGAGAAGAAGAGAAATGTGTATGAAGAAGAGGAGTTTTGGAGGAGGCCATTTTGCAAAGAGATGAAGGGAGATTGAGAGAGAAGAAGTTTCTAGCTGAATAAGTGACTAATCTTTTGTTTAGAGACAACACAAGAGAAGTGATCAAAATATTGTAAAAGAAGTATAAGTGGGATGTCTCAGCACATAGGGATTTGAAACTTAATTGTAATATGCAACTTACGTATAGATCAAGTTGAATCTTGGTTAAAGTGTTGGGAGTTGAAACTTCCATAAGTTAAGCTTGCTAAAAGTCAAGTGGAAGCTGACTAAAGTATCGGAGATGATGCTCTAAGTTACAGTGGATGCTCAACATGAAATCATTGTAACATTTACAGGACATTTTTGTCCAAGTTAGTTCTTTGGTTTCAGTGGTTTTATCCCTTAAAGGGTTTCCCACATTAAACCAATCTAATCTCTCATGTGTGTTCTCTTGTTTATAGCTTGTGAATGATTTTGTGGTTTCATCTACAACCTCAGTTAAGGAAATTAACTGTATGTCAAAATTCTGTATATGCAGAGGTTCACCCCAGCCCCGAACTCCATTTCTTTTACACAAATTTCTCCCCTCAAGAGGTGCCTGGAATTTCCAATAATAAATTCGAAAAAGAATTATTTAAGAAGCTATCTAGCTTTAGGTGAATATTTTTATATTGGAAAAATTAAGAAGCATATGTATGGTAGGAGAGTTCTAAGGAAAACATGGCACTACTACTAAAATTATGATCAAGGTATCAATGTGGACAAGAGTACAATTATTTGAAACACTAAGTATTTGATTTTCTTCTTCATGCTTCATGGGTGAGACATGTCAAGTAGGAACATGTCATGTTATGTACCTATAAGTATATGATATTATAAACAGTAAGCGGTTGATGTTAACATTCGTCATACACACTCATTAGTTTGTTATATGGTTACAACATATTAAAAACAAATATGTAACTTGTAGAATTTATTTATATTGGGTAATGAGCTTTCAATTTGCCATAGGGATTAGGTGTTACCCGCCCAATAAAAAAATGTATGTCTAAATAAAGAATATGAATATTATTATGATGGACTTGAAGTATGTGAAGAGTCTTCATTTGGTAGATGGATATTAGAGGTATCATTTCCAAGTGATATTCCTATGGTGGAAAGATCTTGTGGAGTTACTCTTTTCATGAAGGAATAGTGTATAGTGTCACCCTATCTTAAAGGTACTCTTCTATTTATGAATATATTGAATATTAGAGTATCTTTGCTCACCAATATCTTGTTTTTAACATATCATTTGAATCATTTCATTATTATATTTGAAAATCTTTTACCAGCAAGTGAATCGATTTTGGGCTAATTTTAATATCCTTTACTTCATTTATCTTCGCTGTTTTTATTCACATGCAATACAATCCTCACTAATGCCTCATCCACAAATTTAAATGTATCATGACCGGCACTTCACACCGCCCACTATTGGCTTATGAAAAGTTTAAGGAAACAAAGCAGAGGAGTGTAATGTCACCCTTTTCCAAAATCTAGTTTGATTGAAAGACTTTGAGCCCATCTCCACTTCCCTGTGGCAAGAAAGGAAGAAAGCAAGGGGAAGTAATTGTCATGTTTTTCTAGTTATTTTCATGAACATTGCATTCTTTCTTTTAGTAGTTTTCCATTTAAAATAAAGTCTTCCTCGATTAAGAAGATTAAAAATGCCGTAGAAAAATAGTAGAGTTATAGCTATCCTTATGAGGTCAGTCCGTAGTTTGAAAACATTCTAATTGAAGTTTGTTGCCACAACAAGGTATAAAGAGGAGTCGCTTTGACTCATCTATGCATCATCATCTTCTTGTCTAAAATTAACATTGCTTGGTTTTTGGGCTAATTGTTCAACTACTTCCGCTTAAAGGCAAAATCCTTTTGGTGTCGCTATAACAAGGAGGACTAAAACCTTCATTATTTGATTAAAGAATAAAACTCTCTTCATCCATATATGGGAAGCTCCCTTAGAGGAGCGGTAATTTTAAAAGAACCGTGCAGAAGTAAAATTTTCTTAGCACAGAATGATGATTGATTGTCAGTCTGAAGCTTTCCAAAAATAATGCAGTTTAACAAGTACATAAGACCAAGTGGAGATTATGTAAACCAGCGTGGAGTGTATAGTATGTCAGATGAGTTCAACTTAGCAATACGTAACTAACGAAGTAT